>JAYESA010000005.1:221749507-222202402 GCA_036927795.1 Iris macrosiphon | reverse complement strand
GTATTTTTTGACTCTTATATATAATGTTCATTTCTCTTGTATATATATTCTTGCATTCTTTTTCCTGTATATTCCTGCCATGCTCTATTTATCTTGTATATTCTCTCTATTTACTGCTACATAGTCTTTATCATTTATGGGAACTGCTGTTAGAGGTGTACTTTGCTCCAATCCTGACTGGATATTTTTTTTCAGATGACACTGAGGAGTGATATCCCACTCACTAAGGGCCTTAGGACGTAGTAAGCCTAGAGCTAAAGACTATTCTCAGGAGGGGCTCATCCCAGTTGAGGCCGAGGTTACATTACCTATAGTTCAGTAGATTGACAGATTATTATACTGGATTTGTCTCCAACTTTGACATTAGTTGCTTATATTCTTTTGGAGACTCTTTTGGATATTATTAGTCTTGTCAGATGTATTGACTTTTATTTTATTCTCCTTATATGATATTCGTGCGTTGTTCTTCCTTATAGATTCTGTGATTTAGTATTCATATTCATTGAGTTATTATTATGTGTTGATGATCATTATTGATAGATAGTCTAGAATAACAATACAACGTTCTACCGCCGATGTTGCGGCGTAGGCTAGACGTACCCACGACCCATGTCCGATTATTCAGGGACGGATCATGACAATATATGATCATACCCCTCCCTGTGCATGTCCCTGTGAGTGTTAATCATACACCTCACGTATGATTAACCATGCCATATTCATGTGCAAGTTCCCAAGCTGATCATATGTCGAAGCTAGTACTCACTTACTTAGTTGTATTTCCTGACTCCTGTATGCTCATCTCTCTTGTACTATTTACATCATTTTCATATCCTCTATAGTTTTAGCTCATGCTCTATTTATTTTGTATATTATCTCTATTTACTGTTATATAGTCTTTATCATTTATTTGAAATTGTTGTTAGATGTGTGCTTCGCTCCAATCCTAATTGGATATATTTTTCAGATGATTTAGATGACTGGTATCATACACACTATGGACCTTAGGACGTAGTTGGCGTAGAGTTGGAGACGGTGCTCAGGAGGAGCCGATACCTGGAGATGATCAGCTAGTAGCAGATAATTAGATTATTGTATTGGATATGACTCAGTTAGACATTTTGGCATGTATTATATTTGAGATTATTGTGCTAGTCTATTGGACTTGGAGATGAGTTGTATTTGTGAATTGTGACTTTCAATTCTTTTATTTCATATCGTGCCATATCTTACTCTAGTTTTAAATTATGATTGAGTGTGGATTACCTTTATCATATTTTCATATTGTTCCTCCATTTGGAGTTGAGGATGCCATGACAGGTAGATTATATATATTGTGTGAGATGTTTATATAGTATTGATGACCTAGACAACGTTCTACCGTCGATGCTACGGCGTAGGCTGGACGTACCCACGTACTCGTGCCCCTACACTGGGTACGGGTCGTGACAGCCGCCCCCGTGCGCTCGTGCGTCTTCGTCCTGCGCCGCCCCGGCTCGCCGCCGCCCCGCGCCGCTCCCGCTCGACTCCGTCCCCGCTGTTGTTGTTGTTGCTACTGTTGTTTCGTCTTCATCATCGCCTTCTTTCTAGGATTGTAACAAAATTGACAGTTCTTGCAATAGGAATGACTGCCAAATTTTTTTACAGTCCTAATTATTTAGAACTGTCACAATGTTGACATAATGACTGTCAACATTGTGACAGTAATGAAAAAAAAAAATGGGCTGAAACATAAATGCCTTTGGTTTTTATATGAGGATTTGGGCAGCCTTCAAGCAAAGAAATTGGATAACAAACTTGTAAATAAACTGAAAATAATTTGGGTTGTCCTAAGTAAGTGTTGGAGTATCTATAGAATTTGCCATGATACAGTGAGACCGGACATACAATCATTTAATAATTTCTGACTTTTCATATTTTCTTCTTCTGGAATTTGAAATTTTCATTCCCCTCTCCCTCTCCCTCTCCCTCCCCCTCTTCAAGAATTGGTTACAATGGAGGACAGCGAGAGCGAGGCGCTATTCGACGCCCACAACCTCAATCCCCAGCGCTTCGTCAACGAGGTCCTCAACTCCGTCGACGACATGCTCGACGGAGCCTTCCACTTCCTCCACCAGTTAGTTACATCACTTCCCTTTCCCCCTCTCTCTCCTCACTTCCCTTGCTTCATCGGAACTGACTTCCTCCACTAACATTTTTCCTGCAGGCAAGCCTTACAAATCACTTCCGCCGCCGAATCAGGAGCCGACCGGTCCGAGGATCTGGCCAAAGTAAGTCGTTTCCCCCTCAATCCCACTTTGATGGGTCATGCTCAAATTTTATCTTGATATAGTTAGTATTAGGTTATATACTCTTGGAGTTTAGTGGATTTTCTTCAAATTCTGTTCTTTTTGTTACTCCTTACCACCGATTTCATGAAACTTTAGGTTTGCTTCGATCCAATTTAACCCTTTTCTTTGAAAGGGTTTCAGTGTGTTTTAAGAACTTAGGGTTTGACAGGTTCCGTTCAAAATTTCATCTTGATATCGTTAGTATTAGATTTTAGACTATTGAGGATTTTTTAGTGGGATTTCTTCAAATTCAATCTTTTTGCCGTTTCATGCGGATTTCATGAAACCTAGGGTGACTTTGATTGAATTGAGCCCTACATCAAACTAAAATGAGTTAATTTGGTGGGTTTCTTGAAAATCCTATATTTATTAGTTTGTAAAGAGTTTCAGCGTGTTTGAAGAACTTAGTCTGTTCTAGATAGAAAATAAAAAATGCTTTTAACCATGGTTACCTGGAAATGGGGAACATCCGGAACGAAAAAGGGAGCACGTAAACCGGTTAAACTTAAATTGTGCATATCAAACGGTAATTTGGTACACGTAATATGGAACAGAAATGCACATTCCGGAACACAATTTTCTGCGTAGGTAGTGATTTCTGGCAACTATTTTCTAAACTTTCAAGGGTTTGATCGGTATTCTTCAAATTTTCATCTTGGTATGGTTACTATTGATGTGCGGGGTTAGCTAATTTATACAATTTTCTTATAAAGGCCACTGAAACATAAATCGACTCCGTCCCTACTGGACAATAGAGCAAATTGGGGATTATTATTATTTTCTTTGGTGAGGTTCATTCATTAAACTTTAACTAACTTATTTGGCATATACACGTCATGTTACATTCTTGCATTTGATAAGCTATTGATGTCTGAGTCTTATTAAAGGCGCTTCTGCAAGCAAGTCTATTAACTATAAGACATCTAAAGGTTGTTATATCCTTACATTTGATCTTTTTTTTTTTGGTTGATATGGTTACATCATAACATAATCATGACATTACTGCTTCATTTTCTTTTCTCCAAAAATATGGCTACTGTGAAACAGAGATGTTCATGGACCTTTTAACCTGGTTCAAAGTTATCGTAATAAAATGTTCAACTACTAAGCTGATTCTTTTTCTTTCTTTCTCCCTTTCTATCTTTGTGACGTAGGGGGTTACTTATCTTCGTCACTTGATACAAGCTGTTGTTGACAAGCGAATGGACTCGTGGGAGAAGTATTGCCTACGCCATTGTTTTACTGTTCCCGAGGGAATTTTGTTGCCTGAAGTTGTAAGTTTATCTATTGAAGGATTAAGCTACAGGCTGCCAATATTTCGTTGTTAATCATTTCTTCTCAGTATACTTAAATCTATATTCTGAGTTAGATGTATGTAGTGCTTGTGAGCTACACCATTTCATTACCACTGATCAGTGTATTAACATACAGTTGTGTTATTTATTTTGTATTTTAGTGTTTGTCAATCTTAAGATTAATATAAAGGTTAAAAAACAAACTATAATTGTTAGTACTTAAAAAAAAAAACTAAAGACAGATTATTTATTTTTCGTTGAAAAGGGAAAACAGATTATATATATATGTTGTGCATGCATAAATATACACATGATGAAGATATTTCTAGTACTGTTAGGTTACATTATGTATGAAACTTTTCAAGCACCAATACTATTATCGCGGATAAGTTTAGATCAAGAAGTAGGGTTAGTCATGGTTTACCTAACTTAAGCAATGGATTGCTAAGATATAGTTTTATCTTCCCCGTTGCCACAATAAAAGCAAAAAGAGAAAGAAGAAGAAGAAGAAGAAGAAGAAGAAGAAGAAGAAGAAGAAGAAGAGAAAAATAAAAGAAAAAGAAGAAACAGCCTCCAAATTGAGCTTGAGAAGGATGTTGTGCATACAATTAAAACAAGTTGGTTGGAAGTTTGGAATGGAGGATACCATCGAAGTTGAAATGAAAATTCTAAAGACAGAACAGCCATGCTTTATGGATCGAGGGGTTAACAATTAAGAAACAACAGAAAAAGGTTTAGAAGCATAGGTTTTTTTAGTCTTACATAAGACATGGCCCTTAAGAGAGCTGAACGGAGGAAAAGGATTCAAGTGGTCGACCCCGAAATTTTTGGGAGAAAGGCTTTGTTTTTATTGTTATAACCACCAAATTGATCCTTAATCGTTGAAAACCTGAATAGAAAGATAATTGGGAGTCTGTAAGAAAATAATGTAGGAAAACTTAGAAAAAGAGGTCTGGTAAGTACCCTATGATGCTAGTGAACCATATGGTGGGAAGTGATGGAACTTTAGAAAACATGGAGCTGATGCAAAAACCTATCTTACTAGAACAAACATCATGTAAGGTCCCAGCTGAGATGGCTTGCACTGATTCAAAGAGCAGATGTGGCATCTTGCAGATCATGTATCAATCTCAATGACTCATGAATTCTATGGTAGATCGGTATGTAAGAAAATAATGTAGGAAAACTTAGAAAAAGAGGTCGGGTAAGTACCTTATGATGCTAGTGAACCATATGGTGGGAAGTGATGGAATTTTAGAAAACATGGAGCTGATGCAAAACCTGTGTCTATCCGACTAGAACAAACATCATGTAAGGTCCCAGCTGAGATGGCTTGCACTGATTCAAAGAGCAGATGCAGCATCTTGCAGATCATGTATCAATCTCAATGAGTCATGAATTCTATGGTAGCTCGGAGCATGTCTAGCAAGATAGAAACCAGATGATGTGAGGCTGAAACCAAGTGTCACCAATACTGCTCACTCAAGGAGCAATAGATGGTGCTAGATGAGGAGTGGTACTCATGATTTCTGCATGAGAAGGCCAACAAAGGGAGTTAGACAGGATGGGCCTTCTTATATATATGCCCATCTGTACTTCTTAGCTACATGGGTTGAGGGCTAGGAAGCATGTGCACTCCAAACATATGGGCCGTGTTTGTCAGCTGCGTGTCGGACACATATCAGACACTCCAAAATCCACTAGGATGCCAAAATAGTTGCCGTGTTCGTGTTGCTGTGCCCTATCCATGTTCGTGCAACATAGGTTAAGAGATAATCTCTTAGAAGTCAGAAGCGGAAGCGGGGACGGAAGTAAGGGCGGGATCTGGAGCAGGGGAACGCGACTATTTAGAAGAGTCTAAAGTTGCGAGCGCACGCTAATAATTTTTTTATGTTTATTAATTATTGTTATCAAAATTTATAAATATCTTAATATTTATTATAATTTATAAAATTAAGTACAAAGTTACAGAGAGATCATTCACATGTTGATTTTTTATGATGTCAAGGTAAGCAATATTTACTTTATTGGTACTTTGATAAAAGTGTATTAAATTTTTTCTAACTTTCTTTCCATAATTTGACCTCTTTTAAAATTATGGTCATATTATGGGAAGCGCTCATGTCGCCAGGGAAACACGTTCCCGTCGCAGGAGAAACGAGTTCCCGTCATGGGGGAAACGGGCTCCCAACGAGCTCCTAAGAACCGCTGAATTGAGGTCCTTACTGAGATTTGTTGACCTCCTAGGAGTTTCTGGTTTCTAAGGATAATCTTACTGGTTTCATCCCAACTCAGAAAGTACGAGAGCATTCAGCCATTTTGGTATAGGGGTTTCAAATATTAGGTGGAATGGGCCTTAGAATATTTGACCCACCATGTGTTTTTGCAGCTAATATGATTTTGTGATAAACTTGACTCCAATAAGCTTATTAAATATTAATGTCTCTGCAAATAAAGTTATAGATTTATAATTGGCAGACTGAACTGTCATGCTGCATATTATGGTTGGGTGTACATTAGTCAATTTTAGTTTCGTAAAAATAGTAATTTATTATGTTTGCTGAGAGTAGTTTGGAGTAATATGTCCAATAACAGTGGCTAATATCACAATTTCATAATGTAAGTTTTGCTTCCCAACATTAGTCCATGTAGATTCCTTTCAGCTGTTTAGTCCCATTTAACAAAAAAATATGATTAGATTTAAGAGTACTTTTAAAAGATGGCTATATCTTTTGTCTAATTTTTCTTCTTGCTGTCCTGTACAACTTGTTTTTTGTTTTTGTTTTTCTTTCTTTTAGTTTGTTTGACTTGTTAAATTCTTTCTGAACCTTGTTTTCCAGCAAAACTCTTCCAGGAAAGATTCATTACTTCAAGAAGGGCTCTCCGACATGGAGCTTGATTCTCAGTTAGACTCATTGAGAAACAAGCTAGCCGTGGTAAGGATTGACCACTTGCATGATATAATATAGTTTAAGAGCATTTGCCTTTGGTTGAGAAAATTATCTTTGAGACACGAGGTGTTGTCTCAGGTTGGAAAGGAGTCCGCAGATCTGCTCAGAGAGAAGCATTCCTTGGAGAAGGAGTCTACTCTTAGCCATAGTTACGATTCTTTTGTTACTGAGGCACTACAGCTATTTGAGCAGAATTCCGTACATCAGATGTTTCGAGGTACTGTTATTTGCATGTGGATAAACCATTAGCTACTCTGTGACTTTGTTCCAAGGATATTAGTTTGACATTTGGTTTACCATCCTTTGTTACCTGCCATTTTTCTTTGCACACTGTTCTTGTATTATTCTTTTGATATACAAGTCTTATATTTGGAAACAAGATATTTTGTATAATCACGATGAAGCTTCAAAACTATGCACCATTGCACCAGGCCCCATGTTTACCAATCTTAAAGTTGTTTTGTCCTTTGTGTTTTTAGTAAACAGTCGCTACCCCTATGTGCTTCTTTCCTAATCAAAAGATAGGAGAGCACTCCTTCTCCCGAAGTTACGGGGTCATTTTGTCCGAGTTCAAGTAAAAGCCATTCCGTCCGTGAAATCATTTTCTTTCTCCTTACTAGTATTACAGGTCATATTAAGTATCCAACAGGCATCAAATAAGCACATAGGTACTGTCATTTTATAATGACTATCAATATCTACTAAAAAACGGTATTGCATGATGCTCTTCTATTTTAATTTGTATTACTTAATCCACTCGTAACCCTGTTTTTTCTCAGAAATAGGGGAAACAGCGTCAAAACTGCGTTCGAAAATGGGTGAAGTGGAGATAAAACGAAGTGAACATGTGAAACGAGTGAGGGTTGAGAAAGTCATCATTCCGGGCAAAAAACATTTTGCCCATGACCCAGGTGAAACTAGTGACGAAGCCCTAACATGATCTTAATTTGTTCCTAGAAACAAGCCATAAATTTGCTGTCATTTTTCTGCAGGCCTCTCTGCAAGTACCGAAGACATTCAAGAAGTCGCAAACATTTTGAAGACAGCATAGCCAGCCATTTCCAGTGCTAGAATGGATATAATATGTAGTGTTCTTCTGTACGCTTCTCTTTAGTCTGACGCAAATGTTATATTTGCATATTGCCTTGTGCTAAAATGATTGGAGCTTATTGTGTTTCTCTGGCTATGTGGTGGCCTGCAAATGGAATTACCATGAAACTGTGTCTTGTGCAAATTCATTGTTTGCAAGTTATTCACAGATCCTTTGTTTGGATAACAGTAATTTGAATTCTTACATGTACTTTTTATTGCCCTAAGTTGTTTGGTAGCGAACTTTTATAACATGAATGAAAAGGGAAAATGATGCAACAAATATTGCAACTCGACAATGCAGCATTTGCATTCTTGTCATATCCTGCAATAAATATTTATGTGAGTAACGGTACGGTTATTTTGTTGTAAAAGTTTGATTTATTTATGACAATCCTTACTCAGCTATTGCAACATTTACTAAACAACCCAGTATTGTTTATTCTCTTGCAATGTTGGTCTCACTGTCGAGAACAAAATGTCATCTTTATGTTTGAACCCTTCAATAGATACATATATGCAAATTATAGTACACATTTTTCCAGAGAGTCCTTGTCAAAGGGCTGATTACTCGTTCCTAACCCTCTGCAAGCCATGCAATGTTCAATTGGACTTCTATATAGACAACAATGTAAGATATTGAGGGGCAAAAAAGAAGTATATGCTTGGAAAGGTTGAAGAAAACACAATCTTTTTTTTGTAATTTGCGATGTTGAGCTCTCAGTTCAATGCAGTCCCACCTATGGTGGAATGGTGAACATTCACGCTAGTTTTCGTGGAAATGAAGTCACTGATGATAATGTTTCACAAGAACCTAAGATAGTGTATCTAATAAATATGCTTATACCATAGCTTTATGCTCTTGACTTTGATTACAACCGAGGTCTACATGTACGAATGCTCACTCAACATCTGGCAGTTGTTTCAACTTCTCCTGCAACGTCTCTCCCATGTCATGGAAAAATTATTCAGTGAGCCGGTCTCACCACTATCACGTGATGAGGCCAGCCCACTGATAAATTTTTTCATGACATGTACTTAGCCTCGAATGCATGTTTCCAGGTAAGACTATATCTACTTTGACGAAGTAAACATTACCAAGTTTGAACACTCTGACAGTGCATCCATTTTATTCTCCTGTTTGGGTTCATGCAAAGCAAGGCAGACCACTCTCTATTTATCTACCATTCAGAATTTGTGATTTTACTTCTGCTTCTCTTTGTGGATGACATCATTCTGACGCGTAATACTCCTCTCCTCACCTCCTTCATCACCACTCTTGGGAATAAATTTTAGCTTAGCGACCTTGGCTCTTTGTCCTTCTTTTCTCAGTCTCGAGACAACCAGTTTTCAGGACTCTTTATACATTTTTCAAACTAAATATACCCTTGACCTCCTTCATAAGTTCTCCATGACAGCGTGTACGTCATACTCTACCCCAGTTTGTGTCAAATCCCAGCTCTCAGCCAATACTGGTGATCTTTTTCTAGATGCCACTGACTATTGTCAGCTGCTTGGTTCTCTGTAATATCTTACCTTTATCCGTCCGGACATTTCTTAAGGCGTTCATCATGTGGCTCAGTTCATGATCCAACCCGCTCTCCCCACCTCATTGCTGCCAAACAGATCCTTCGGTATCTCAAAAGATCTCCTGATTTTTGCATAATCTCCTACCACTTAGTTGGACCGTTCATAGTTACTACCTACTCTGACATAGACTAGACAGGCTTCCCCAATTATCGCCACTCTACTACTGGTTTATACATATTCTTAGGGTCCAATCTCATCTCTTGGACTGCTAAGAAACAACCTACAGTTTCCACTCTAGTGACGAAGCTGAATACAACTTACTTGCCCATGTTTGTGCAGAGACTACTTGGATATCACATCTCCTTGGTAAAAACTTTCCTCCACTCAAACCCATCGCTATGTTCTGTGACAACCTCAGCACGATGTACATGGCCTCCAATCTTGTCTTCCATGCTTGCACTAAACATGTTGAGCTTGACTACCACTTCACCAGGAAAAGATCGTTCTCCAGTTCTTATCGTATGCTTTTTATATTGTCTCCAGATCAACTTGTTGATATTTTTATCAAAGGGTTTCACAAACACCGGTTTACTATGTTGCGGTCCAAACTTGTCTCTCTTGGACTGTTGAGATTACGGGGGAATGTTAAATCTTCATGATTTCGTGCCATAATTATTCCCTGCTATATATAGTTGTGCAAAATATGTCAAGATTTGATTTGATTTAGTTAGATTTGTTAGGAGTGATTTTAGGATCATTGTTTTCTTTTATACTCTTTCTAACCCCTATATATTGAGGCCTCTAGTTGGAGAAGAAACAATTTTTTATTATTATCAACTTACATGATCAACATTAATCATGTTATTGTAAGTTACATAAGATGGATGTCATCTATGATTTTCATCTTGGGTATAACATTAACTTGGATGCAAAATGCATGCAATAATCTAGTTATCAAGTTATGTAAGAAGTTTGACCACAACTTAGATCTCCTTCAAACTGACTTCAAAATCATCACTGAGTTTCTCAAAGGCAATACTAACATTTCCTAGAAGAAACACTCTGCATTCAGAGATCTTAAGAACCTCTTTCTTTATTGTCTACTTTTACATGTCTACAGAGTAACATGGGTGCAGATTGTCAAAAACTTAGTAATTTTTCCTTCACTATGACTCGTGCGGTGCACAATGTCACGACCCGTACCCGGTGTAAGGGCACGAGTACGTGGGTACGTCCAGCCTACGCCGCAACATCGGTGGTAGAACTCTGTCTAGGTCAACATAACCATCTAAACATCTCACACAATATATATAATGGTACCCGTCATGCTGTCTCTACTCCAAATGGAGGAAAAAATGATATATGATAATTGCTAACCAATACTCAATCACAATATCAAACTAAGGAAGATAAAAGCATGATATAAAATAGAAGAGAGAAATAAGGAGTCACAATACATCGCAAGTCCAAATCCTCAAGTTTAGGCACAACATGTAGTGTCCCGCTCCGTGTTGGCATTATGTACAATAGATATCGGTTTGCTGACTCAAAAAAAAAACATTCTTGAAGAGCTCATTGTTGAACCAGAAGATGACTGATCTAGGTGAGTGGACATAACTTTATTCTCTGATTCTTGCACGCCTTAATAATGAATCTGATTTTTTACAATGCTTGTTTGCTTAATAAGAATCTGCTTGTCTAAAAAGAGATAGAACCATTGCCAGGGATAACCGTTCGACAAGGGGTAAGAATCACTAAATAAGTGATATATCGTTTTTCTTATTGTTTTGCACTGCTCAGAGATGGAAGAGTATATATATATATATATATATATATATATATATATATATATATATATATATATATATTGATCATGTGCTTCATAGAGTTTATCTGATAGTGTTTCATGCATTTGCATCGGTCGGAAAATGGCTATTAGTGCAGAGCTGAACCTTGGTCCCGACTGCTATTTTGAGCGTATTTTAGTGTAGAGCAACCATGACTCACAGCTGCTAATAACATAAGATAAATGAGTCATTAGTTAGCTGGATTACCGCTACCGATCCTGAGTTTCTCGGGGACCAACATCTTATAGATAGTTTATTTTGTTTGATTGATAGAATGATAGTCCACAAGATGCTGCTTTGTCCCTAGAGTATTTGAGTATAGCTCACGAGACACGCTGTGCATACCCTGATTGGTACATCGTGCTTGAACTGTTTGCCTTGCATGCTTGGTTGTCTTAACTGAATTTTGATTTTAAGATGTTTCCAAAAAGAAGTAATATGACTCCGTTCCCGTACTGCATGTAACGAACCTAGGTAAAACTAGAAAGATCACTAGTAATATAATATTTTATAACATAATTACTTAGTGTTGGTTTTAGTGAATGTTGCTTCTGTTCGTTGATTTTATACTGACCGGTACTTTCTCAAAAGTGCCGACCCACCAACAGTTTGCTTGTTCTCAGGTGCTGGATCGTCCGAGGAAGCGATAACTGTGCCTCATCCCCAGGACCCAGAAATCTGGTGTCGATACATTGAGCCGTATCGAGATATTTTGAGCTGCTTTTGTATAGAGAGACATAATATATGGAACGATTCCATTGTATTCAGAGAACCTCGTGCCTTGAGCTTTGTCCCGTTTACTCAGATGGATTATTGTTTGCAACACTATCCTTCCGCTGCGTACTCGATCGGTTCGATGATAGCCACAACTTTAACGATGTTGCCTTGTATGAGTGTAACCTCAGGCTCGTACGACTCATGCCTCAATGGCAAACCACATACGTCCTGTGGGAGTGCCGGGGTACGGTGATTCGCGCCCAATGGGGGCATTGTCGGGACCTTCGGGATCGGGGCATGATAGAGTGGTATCAGAGCAACTCGATCCTCTGGCCTTACGCCCATTTTGATGCTGTTCTTAGATGACGATTCCTTGTACATTGATATCATTGCTGTGTAGAGTGTTCCATACAGTAAGTCCATAGATTTTCTCAAAGATGCTAGCAAAAGATTTTTCGATTTAATTTATTGCTTGAGAGTTATAATTTCGTGCTTCTTGATTTGCTAGAGTTTTCGATTGAGGATGGTGAGGGATGTGGACTATCACTGCTCTGGATATCGAAAGTTGGAAGAAACTTTTTTTTGGTCGGTAAGTATGTAGTGTCCCGCTCCGTATTGGCACTATGTACAAGAGATATCAGTTTGCTGACTCAAAAAGGAAGCTTTCTTAAAGAGCTCCTTGTTGAACAAGAAGATGACTGATATAGGTGAGTGGGCAGAACTTCATTCTCTGATTTTTGCACGCCTTAATAATGAATCTGAGTTTTTGCAATGCTTGTTTGCTTAATAAGAACCTGCTTGTCTAAAAAGAGATAGAACCATTGCCATGCTAAGAATAGAAAGAAATATTGCATGCTAGTTACACTGACACCGCTATCGAACGAACCTTGCCATGCTAAGGAAAGAGTAGAACTGCATGCTAACTAGAAGAGATAAATAGACCCGTGCCATGCTTGCTTAAATTATAGATCGTTTATATGTTTGCTTGTCATCGTTTATATCATTGCTTGTCTTGGATGCAAAAGCTAGATTGAATGCATGCTTGTATTGTTATAAAGAGTAAATGGCTTATCTTGTTAGAGAAGAGACTAGTAGCCCGCCTTGATGTTCTGGTCCTATGGAATCTAGGGGTGTGTGGCTATTAGATAAGAGATAGATGGATTGAAAGCTTGTATTGTCACATTGTTTTATGCTTGTGATATGCTTGTTATCGAGGAGCTTGCGGGGGATGGAGGCTAAACGACAAGTTTGGAGACTAATAGTGCGTCCTGATATTCCGGTCCTACGGGATCTAAGGGTGTGGCTATTAGAATGGTGGATAGAGACTCTGATGGGGTGAGACTAATAGTGTGCCCTGGGGGTATGGCTATTATATAGGAGGCGGTGCTTCTGTTGGAAAGAGTTTAAGTTTGAGTTAGACAAGTTAGCTTGTTCATGGAGATAGCTACATTTCAGGTAGTTAGGGCGCATGCTAGGCTAGCCTTCTTGCATACCTAACTGTTTGATGTAGAGACGAACATGAAAGAGAACCTTGTTTATATATGCAAATTGTTGCTAACTTGTATGTCTGCTGCATGGATAACCGTTCGACAAGGGGTAAGAATCACTAAATAAGTGATATATCATTTTGCTTATTGTTTTGCACTGCTCAGAGATGGAAGAGTATATATATATATATAGCCTGTTTGTTCATGACCATGTGCATCATAGAGTTTATCTGATATTGTTTCATGCATTTGCATCAGTCGGACAATGGCTATTAGTACAGAGCTGAACCTTGGTCCCGACTGCTATTTTGAGCGTATTTTTGTGAAGAGAAACCATGAGTCACAGCTGCTAATAGCATTAGATAAATGAGTCATTAGTTTGCTGGATTACCGCTACTGATCCTGAGTTTTTCAGGGACCGACATCTTATAGATAGTTCATTTTGTTTGCTTGATAGAATGATAGTCCACTAGATGCTGCTTTGCCCCTAGAGTCTTTGAGTATAGCTCATGAGACACGCTACACACACCCTGATTGATACATCGTGCTTGAACTGTTTGACTTGTATGATTGGTTGTATTGAACTGAATTTTGATTTTAAAATATTTTTAAAAAGAATTAATGTGACTCCGTTCCCGTACTTCATGTAACGATCCTAGGTAAAACTAGAAAGATCACTAGTAATACAATATTTTATATCATAATTACTTAGTGTTGGTTTTAGTGAATATTGCTTCTGTTCGTTGCTTTTATACTCACCAGTACTTTCTCCAAAGTGCTAACCCATCAACAGTTTGCTTGTTCTCAGGTGCTGGATCATCCGAGGAAGCGATAGCTGTGCCTCATCCCCAGAACCCAAAAATCTGGTGTCGATGCCTTGAGCCGTATCGAGTTATTTTGAGCTGCTTTTGTATAGAGGGTTATAATGTATAGAACGATGCCATTGTATTCAGAGAATCTCGTGCCTTGAGTTTTGTCCCGTTTACTCAGATGGATTATTGTTTGCAATACTGTTCCTCTGCTGCATACTCGATCGGTTTGATGATAGCCACAACTTTAACGATGTTGCCTTGTGTGAGCACAACCTCAGGCTCGCACGATATTACGCCTCGATAGCAAACGATATACGTCCCATGGAAGTATCGGGGCACAATAATTCGCGCCCGGCGGGGGCGTTGTCGGGACCTTAGGGATCGGGACGTGACACAACATGACTCTCAAGTAATATATACATGTCAAAAGTATAAAAATGAGACTAATACAATGTCCAAAAGTAAATGTCTAAGTCTCTTCGGTCACTGGCACTAAGTCCTCATGCTTTAGGAGAGTATCCCCTAGTGGCTCACCGTCCTGCGGCCGGTAATAAGTGGGACACAATACTTCTAGCTAATCATCTAAAAAATATATCCAATCAGGATTGGAGCGAAGTACAAAACTCTAAAAGCAGTTCTAAATACTTGGTAGAGGATATATGACAAGCAATAAAAAAGAATACAAGATGCACCAGAAAGTAAAAATATAACTGAAGAATGCAAATAAATACAATAGGTAATGAAAAGATAAATACAGGAAATATGAAATGAACTGCAAGTAAGAGAAACTAGAATACAGTCTATGTGATTTAGAGCATAAGTTCGATATGTGATCGGCTTGGGTTGCACATAATTATTCTAAGATAACTCGATTATACGTGAAGTGTATAATCGACATACACATGATTACGCTAAGAGATTGATCACATAACCAACTTCTATTCCTTCACCCCAACCAATACTCATGGATCCAATCACGATACGTTATGCACATGATTTAATATAAGCACACTACACATGGATAGTGAGAGCACATGAAGCACATGAAGAACACCCGATGCACATGCTGAAATATATGTGGAGTACCCGCTGAACATGCTAAGGGGATAACATCTCCTGAAATGATCCATATAGTACCAGTCCGTGTAACAATGTGTCGGAGTCAAGTATACAGTTCTAGAACAAGTAATATATGCACTATCATAAAATAAAAACTAACATGAAGATGTACTCACCTCTGGTCCAGAGCAAAAGAGGTAACTCAGTGTTCGAGCTGGTGTCACACAACCCTGTTTGCCATTTAATATCAAAATGAGAACTGGGGGAACTAGATTTGATTTAACAAACTAAGAAAGTATAAATAAGAGTCATAAGAGATAATCTAAGTACAAATTTATTTTCTGGGGGATGACGATTGAGGGTTAGGAGTGTAGCAACTCTCTTTACTCTGTGGACGATCCTATGCGGAAGCTCTTCTCTCTCCCTTGAGTGTTGATTCGCAGATAGCCAGCCAGCCTCTTGCATGGGGGTAGCACCCTGCTATTTATAGTCATATTTATGGCCGTATGGATTTTGGGCCGCATAGGTGGCAAGGTTTGCCACGTGTCCCCTTTCAATGGAAGGGTGCTACAGCTATGCACGGGAATTCGGGCTCCGCTGCTACGTGAACATTTGGTAGGATTTTGTTGTTTTGCTGAGTATCTGGGCGGTTCTCAACTGTGTAGGCACGACTTGGTCAAATGGATACGTGGTCGCTATTTGGTTCGAGAGGACCACTCAGTTGTAACAACAAGACTTGGTCGACGTAGAATCTGGGACACATGTGGCTAAAGATGCACGGGATGCACGGAGTACGGAACGCATGGGACCAGAGATGCATGGACCGCATGGAGTCTGGAACTCATGGGCCAGAGTCGCATGGAACGCATAGAGTCTGGGATGCAGAGGGACCAGGGACGCTTGTGATCTTTTTTTTGGGTTGTCCACGTGTCTCTGCACCATCCTTGGAACTTCTGCCTCTTAGTGTGTTCTCGTCCTTCGAGGCGATCAGAAAAGTCTTTTTTGTCAGGATTCTGTGTCAGGCACCATCTTTGTTGTCAGGATGTCATTTCAGGTTGACCTACGTCCAGTTGTCAGGATGCTTGCTTGGATCGCCTGGGTGACCCTTTTCTGGGCCGCATGGTGTCCATGCGATCCATCTGTTGAGTTTTTTTATTTGGGGGCGTATGGACGTCGGTCGCATGGCTGCATCTTTTTTATGCTTCTACAAAGCCACCTTTAAAGTTTTTAAACTGATAAGTTTGAAATACTTTGAATCAGAAGCATGAATGGGGTATATTCGGGCCACATAGTCATTGAGCCGCATGGGGGAACAGTGCCAGGCTGTCAACTATGCATTTAACTGTCATATTTGCCTTGACCCTTGAGTAAATATTGTTCGAATTCTGAGCCATCTCCTGACGTGGGGCTCATCGCGACTGTTTCCAAGGAGATAGAAGTGGCACACAAAAATTGAGGTGTCAGGTTCATCCCCATAACTGTTCGTTCGTCACCTCGATCTCTTCACGCGTCTCTTGGAGCCTATAAGTAGAAGACTTGGGGATGAGAGGGAACTTTATCTTCAGTTCCTCCTCATTTGTGAAGATGCTAGATGTTGCTCTCTCTCTCGTCGAGGAGTCGGTTGAGAGCAGGATTGATCCGTGGCCCCCTAATGCAGGAATTCTACTCTGAGGTAAGGGGTACCATGTCTCTCATGTTGTGCTGCTAAGGTCACATAGCCACGAACGTAAGCCGAGCCTTAAATAAGTTCTGCCGCATGGATGAAGGATCCCCTCGGACATGTGCAGACCTCCTCACAGAGCTCTGTCGTATGGGTGAGCACTCCTTCATGGCACGCGCGCAGAACCTGTCTGACATGTGCACCAAGCTTTGGCGAGGCCGCATGGATGAGAAATCATCTATTTTATGCGTTCAGAGCCTGTATGTGGTTTGGCCGCATGGGTGAGGTCTCATCTTGCTCGTCCGTGCAGACTTAACTGTACGTGGCTGCGGCCTGACAGCGGTATGCGTGGTTATGCCTTTTTATAATCTTCATTGGGATTGATGCATCTTCTTTATGCAGGTTTTGTCTTCACTGGTGTTGCCTATGATGGGGCATGGAAGGATATCATAACACCCATTGTTCGGGATGAAAACCAACTTTATGCGGTATTTCGCCAGAAGATGCGGTCTGTTTGGCAAGAACTAATCCAGGAGACGAGGATGAACATCCAGTGTCATACGTCGAGCTGTCCTTGTTCATACAGAGCGTCAGTAGCTTTACTCCCTTTTATGTGGTTCGCTATCGGCCGAAAGACTGCGGGGTCGATGATAGAATTTGGATTAATTGCCATTCCCATTGTCAGTCTTTTCGCATGGTTGTAGAGTGCCTGCTACTGCTTTTCCCTTGCTATCCATCAGCATGGATTTTCCATATACTGAGGTTTGTACTGTGGAGTGGTGAGCCAAAAAGTATTAAGTTTTGCTGCGGGCTCGACTTACGTCAGTAGCGACGACAGCCCGAGGGACGCTTCTAATGAAAAAGTTTTGTATCAGTGAGACTTCATGGAAAATCCTCTTAAAATAGGTTTCCATCATATGTACTCATAATCTTGAATATTAATTAATGAAGTCTTTTTTTTTTATAATTTTGTATGTTTGTGGACTTTTGGGTATTGTACTAGAGATAATGTGAATGTAGTACCATACCGTAGTTTTTTAAGGATATCTCGCTGGAGGATTTTGGTGGACCTATTACCCTTTTATGCACTTGGGGTACGAGTAATAGATTCAAAATAAATCCTATCAGAGGTAGTATGGACGTGATATGTTTTGTGGATTTTAAGGACATCTCGCTAAGGGATTTTGGTGGATCTATTATTCTTTTGCGCACTTGGGGTACGAGTAATAGATTCGAGACAAACCCTATGAGAGATAATATGGACATGATAGGTTTTGTGAATCCATTACTTTTTACGCACGTTAGTGCAAGTAATAGGTTTGAGACAAGTCCTGGCAGAGGTAATATGGACGTGACAGTTTTTGTGGACTTAACATCGCGGGCATACTCCGGATTGGGTACGGGTGATAAGTTGGAAAATAATAGATATTAGAGGTAATATGGACGTGATGATCGATGGTCAAGGCCAAAAAGTTTGCTCAGAGGTAATATGGACATGGCAGACTCCGCCAGAGTAGTGTATTAGAGCGACAGTCCAAAGATCCTGTGGACATGAACCAACGCTCAGGAAGATATGATATATTTGATAAATAGAGGAGTACTAGTCTAATTTAGACGTAGTATTTTTTAAGGAACTTGCCATTGATAGGCATCAGAAGCAAGTCGTCGTTGGGTTTTGCTAGCCAGTATGCGCCGTTAGAAAATACGGTTTCCATAACGAATGGACCCTCCCATTTAGGTTAGAATTTGTCGGTTGTCTTGTTGGTCATAACCATCGGTCTTCTTACTGTTAGGACAAGGTCACCCACTTGAAACGTTCTTTGTTTTACCCGTTTGTTGAAGGCTCTAGAGAGACGTGCTTGATACAGCTCTATGCGTTATTAGGCTAAGAGCTGTTTCTCGTCGAGTGCTTCCAACTCCTGTAACCGTCGGCGGTAGTTGTCTTCCGTGGTTAGTTGGTTGGAGAGAGCTACCCGTAGTGAAGGAATTTGGATCTCAAGCGAGAGTACCGCATCACTTTCGTACACCAAAGAGAATGACGTATTCCCAGTAGCTGTCCGGACTGTTGTTCGGTTGGCCCAGAGACATTCATCCAGCTTCTCGTTCCAGTCGCGTTTGTTGGAAGACACGAATTTCTTGAGGAGCTTGATGATGGTTTTGTTGAATGCTTTTGCCAGACCGTTTGTGGCAGGGTTGTATGCCGTGGAGGCTATGTTTTGGATTCGGTTTTTGACACAAAGCCAATAGAAGGCGTGACTTGCGAACTGTGGACCATTTTCGTGGACGATCCTACGCGGTAAGCCGAAGTGATATATGACGTGATGCTTGATGAAGTTTATCACATTGGCTACCGTGACTTTAGCGAGTGGAACAACTTCTGCCTATTTGGAGAAGTAGTCGGTGATCGCCAGGATGAACCAATGTCCCTTTGATGAAGGCAGACTGATTGGCCCGATGATGTCCATTCCCTATGCCTCAAATGGCCAAGAAGCTACTGTTGGGTGTAGGAACTCGGATGACTGGTGGATAAAGTCCGCGTAGATTTGGCATGCTTGGCACTTCCTTGCGTAGTCGACAGCATCTACTACCATCATCGTCCAATAGTAGCCCATTCTCCGAAGACGGTCCTCTAGCTTTGGACCGGGTTGATGTGCCCCACAGACGCCGTCATGAGCTTAGTGGAGGGCTTATTTTGCCTTGCGTTCGACAAGCATCATAGCAGAAGGCCATTGTAGGACCGATGGTACAATATTTTGGTCTCTGTGTCATAATAGAAATAGAGAGAGCGTCTTCTGATTGAAGTAGCTTCCTTTGGATTTTTAGAAAGAATTCCATAAACTGCGTAGTCGATGAATGGAAGCCTCCAATCTTGAGTATCGATATCGACCTCCGCTGCATAGCTGAGACATAAGCATAGGTTGCTTTTGGGACAGACCAGCTCTTGACCGATTATCTTGATTAACTAATGGGTATTGTCTGGGAATGCCAAGGAAGCAGCAAGGCCGGCTAAAGCGCCCTCTTCAATATTTTACAACCGAGGGACATGCTCAATAAAGAATATCTTGAAACTTATAATGATGCTGTGTGTAGCTTGGTGGTAGGGGATCAAATCCTCATTTCAGACTTCATATACTCCCCGGACTTGATTGACGATAAGCTGAGAATTATCGTAGGCTTCCAAGTACTCTACTTCGACTTGTTTAGCGAGCTGGAGTCCGATGATTAGGGTGTTGTGCTCTGCCACATTATTGGAGCATGGCTCCGTGAGAGAGTATGCGCGATTGATGACGATACCGTATAGGGAGATCAATACTATCCCGATCCCAACGATGATGTTACCTTTGGGCCCTGTTCTTGAAGCACCATCAAAGAATATTTGCCAAACCGCTTCGTGTGAGGCGACATTGGCGTCTGCCACTTTGTCTGGAATCTTTTCGTAGAGCTTTGATGTTTCTGACCCCGGGTGGGCTGCCAGAAAGTCGGCCAATGCTTGACCCTTGACGGCCTTCTGTGGGATGGATACCATATCATATAGAGATAATAGTATTGCCCAGGTAGCCAAGCGGGAACTGAGTGCCCCAGGTTTGGTCATGAGGACCCTGAGGGGGTTGAGTCGCGAGATTACATGAATGGTCTCTCCAGTCACGTAGTGTCGAGTTTTCTGGATGGCGAATACCAGCGTAAGGTATTCTTTCTCGACGGCGGTATATCTATGCTCTGGGTCGACCATCATCCAGCTGAGGTAGTATATGGCCTGCTTGTGGCCTGAATCACTATTCTGGGATAACAAGGTACCGGAAGAGTGATTCATTGCGTGTACATAGAGCATGAATGGCTTTGTCATAACCGGGGCCACCAGCACAGGAGGGTTTGATAGGTATTCTTTGATGTTGTCGAACGCTCGTTGACATTCTTTATTCCAAACAAAGGAGACATCTTTTTTCATGAGCTGTGTGAACGGCTGGCAACATCCAGAGAGGTTTGATATGAACCTCCTGATCTATGCCAACCTCCCTTGGAGGTCGCAGAGTTTTCGGAGGTTCCTTGGCGATGCATCTCCAGGATGGCCTTGGTCTTGTCGGGGTCTATGTGAATACCCCGGGAAATGATGACGAAACCCAAGAATTTGCCGCTGGAGACTCCCAGGAAGGACTTGGTAGGGTTCATCTTGTGACGGTATGCGCGCATTAAGTCAAACACAGTCCTCAGGTCTTGGAGGTGATCATCCTTGGAGCAACTCTTGATGGCGATGTCGTCAACGTAGCATTCCACCGTCTTGAGCAGATGTTTACGAAAATGGTGCTCATAGATCGCTGATATGTAGCACCTGCGTTCTTCACGCCGAAAGACATGACCGTATAGCAGTATACGCCTATCGGGGTCTGGAATAACGTATGTTTCTCATCGTCGAAAAACATCTTGATTTGGTTGTAGCCTGAGAAGCCATCCATGAAGGATATACGCTCGAAGCAACAAGTATTGTTGATCATTACATCGGTGATTGGAAGAGGAAATTTATCTTTGGGACATATCGCGTTTAGATCATGGAAGTTGATGCAGACTCGGATCTTCCCATTATTCTTAATGACGGACACAATGTTGGCTACCCAGTCAGGGTGTTGTTCCTCGTGGATGAAGCTACTAGCTATCAGCTTGTTGACGTTAGCGTCGTTGGAATCCATCACGTCTAGCCGGAACTGTCGTTGCTGTTGCTTGACTGGTTTGGCGTCTGGCCGAATGTTGAGCTTGTGGACCGCAATTTGGGGATCCAATCCTGGCATGTCTTCGTAACTCCAGGCAAAGACATCGATGTATTCCATGACAAGTTGTAATAGGGATTCTCGATCTTCGTCGGGCAAATTATTGCTAACGAAGATAGGCTTTGGGGAGATCTCGTCACCTAGATTGACTTGAATGACTTAGTCCTCGGTAGGAGTTTCTCGCTGCTTAAATTGTATCTCCCATTGTGAACCTAGGTGTTGGGCCCAAGGTTTCATCTTAAAGAGCTCGGGTGGATCCTCGTTGTCTTCCTCAAGGTCGGCAGACACCATATTGGAGGACAGTGTTTGTCTGAGCATATTCCCGATGCTGACGATGGAGTCACAGGATGAAGATTATGAAGAGTGTGAGCATTCTTCATCTTCTTTATCTGAGCCCTCGGGGGTTGTTGGAGGTGTTACATATCCTAAGCCATGCTTAGTCTTATGATAGAAATCCTCGGGCTTGCCCGTAGGAAAGGGAAGTCATAAAGTCTGTTTTCGACCTTTGCCGTAGTTTAATCCTTCAGTGACCTCCATGTTGTATCCCATCTTTTGGATAAGACTTAGGGCTTGCGCTGTACCGGTAGAGTGGCATTCTGCCTATCTCGGATTTTGTTTCTTCTTCATTTGGGATGAAGGGCCGGGGACATTCCACTCTGCCGAAGATGATGATCTTATCTCCCTTCTTCCTGGGTGGGACTAAGAAATAAGAATCCTGACTAGAGCGAAGCTGGTGTACGGTGCATGTAGTGGTCACTTGTGTGTGCAGGTGAAGGTCCAGACCGTATTCCAGGGAGTAGAGTGTACTTATATGCATACGATCCGAGTAGTTCAAAGATAGTTCTTTATTGAGGAAATACGGTATCTCTTTCGGTGGAATTACATCGTCATGGGAAGGGATGTTGACAGTTGCGGATATATATTCCTTGAGCTCATCCTTCTCCTTGCCTACCCCCAGCGTAAGCGAAGGCTTTGGTGGTTTTCTGTGTAATTTTACCACCAAAGGTCCGATAGTTGCAGGTGCGGTCGAGTCTCCCTTTGGTGGTCGACTCAGCCTATGAAGGCGAACGACCATTGGTTCGGAAGGCGTAGATAAGGCAAAATCTCCTCTTGGTGGTCGATTCAGCCTGCGAAGGCGGATGACCATTGGTTCTGGCGACGCCAAAGGTACCGGAGATTCATGTGCCTTCCCGTATGATTTGATGATGAGAGGTGCGGCCGCATCGGTAGTGCGAGCCTTGAGGCAGATTCTCATAGGTTCCTTGGGTACTGTTGTGGTCTCGGCTTCATTGTCGGCCTTATTGCCACCTTCATCTTGGCGGACTTTCTTGTAGAGGATCGAGTCAGAGTAGTAGATCTCGATACCCTTAAATGGATCGACGCCAGCGAACTCTATTTTGACAAATCCGTGTTCGTCTACATATTTTAGGCACTAGTGGAGGGTGGATGGCACGATCATGTGTTCATGTATCCATGGACGTCCAATAAGACGTTGTAGGACGTATATACGTCTATGACGTAGCAGGTGAGTTCTGTTTTTAAGTCGTCGATATGGCATTTAAAGTAAAATTTACCCATAGGGTAGCTTCTTCCCTTGTTGAATCCACTGATAGCGGTATTGGTGGCCGTCAGAAGATGCATCGGGATCCCCAGGGTCCGAAGCAAACTTTTCAGGATGATGCTGATTGATGATCCTGGGTTAATATGCATTCGGTCCACCTTGATATCGCCAATATACTCGGTGTATTACAGGGGCCGATCGCGTCTATTGTTCTTGAGCAACATGTCCTACTGTGAGAAGTTGATATTGTGTATCGCATCCATGGCATTGTTACATTGTGGACGAGCAGCAAGATCTTTGGTTGGCGGCTTGACTTACGCCAGGTAGACATCGGCGTTCTGCAGTGCCTCACTCAGGGTAGCCCGAGTGTCTTTAGAGAGCCGCAAAAGCTCAAATAGTGACAATTTTGCCAGAGTGTGGGCTAATTGTGCTAAGATATCTCAATTATAGGGCCTTTCCATCCCTTGTGGTGCATCCTTGCGCAACGGTTTATCGAAGTGCGTCTCCTTCTGTTTGGACTTATCCACCATTGGGGGCTGAGATGGCCTGGGACCCGTGGTGGTAGGTGTGACAACCGGGGGCGTATCGCCATGCGTCGGTTGGTATATTGTGACTGACCTTGTTGCACCTACTGCCAACTCTTCAGCCGAGGAGGAAACTGTATAACAGGTCTTGGATTTCTTGCCTTTGGATTTGGAGGTGGAGGATGCCGCAGGCTGTGTCAAGTATGACACGAGGTCAGGATGGACCCACATGATCTCTCCAAGTGGTGTGGCAAGAGGTATTAGCCCGGCCGTCTGGTCTCGAGCTGGTGGAAGGTTGACCACTTCCATGGTCGCCTTAGGGACCGGGACTACTCCGTCTTGGGCTTTCGTTGGTGGGAAGTTGCCAAACTAGAGGGACACCATGTTGGCGGAGACCGTCACGTCATTGAATGTCACCCCCACTTTTTGGATTAGGGGTATTTTCATCTTTTCGTAATTAATGAGTAAATGATTGCATGGTAATCAATTTTATTTAAATTATGGTGACCTTAATTTATTGTTGCACTTTATCGTTATTCGATAACTAGGACGCTACGCTAGCTTTGTCTTCCATCAGACTCTCACCCTTGTCCTAGACACGCCAGACCGTTCATTAATGCTCGCGTCCCACGTAAATCCAGCCCTTTGTACTTCTATTTAATTGTAGAACATCTCCTTGCATTTAATTTTAATTAAGCAAACAATAAACCTATTTCGTGCAATTTTCGTAATTTTATTGAACCCATTCGAACCCTAGCCCATTGGAATATCTCCATAATAGGCCAAGGCCTTTTCCTAGTATTGACCAAAGTCAACATATTCTAGGTCCAACCCACACCCTTGTATATATATATCATCCTATTTACTCCTTCCCCTTAAACCTAAACCTAATACTCCAAGCCGATATCCCCTCTTCACCCTACCGTTCACCGTCGAAACCTGACGTGAACGCCAGAGCCGAGCGGTCAGAGCCGACCACTACTCGACTGTCGACCCCCCCCTCGACTGAACACCGCAGACCGGACAGACCCGCTGACCCCGAGCCGCCCAAATCCCATCGACCAAGCCCGGACTGCCCCGCTTGAGCGCTGAACCGACACGCACGACTGCACAGAGCCGCGTCGAACTCGCCACGCTGAACCGATCCCGACTGTACAGACCGGACGACGCTGCCCAGACCGGACGACGCTGCTAGACCGGACGACTCGCCTGCGCACGCCGGACGACTCGCCTGCACGCCGGGAGACCACTGACCTCGCTGTACACGACCGAAGCAGCCCTTCCGACTCGACGATGCCGCGACACGCACGTCTCATTCCCGCACCCAGGTTCGAGTCCCCTCTCGCGTACGTGTACGCGTACACGCACACGCGTATTCTTCCTTGTATGCATGCGTATGATTAGCTATGATAGTATACACGTATCGTATGATGGTAGATTAGTGTGTTGTATGTACATATTATATATCTATATGAATATAAACCTAATTAGTATATATGTATGGTACATGTATTTGTATAGGGTTAAATGTATTTTTGGCAAATATATATGGTATCTCTCAATTAGTATAAATACATATATATGCGTATTGTATACATCTCCCTAGTATATGTTCAATATATATATATATATATATATATATATATATATAGTATTAATTCCATTTAAAGTATATATATACACATGTCTATTATTTTGTAACTAATAGACATTTATATATGATTAGATCATATTATAGATGACTTGAATGTAACCACGGATACCCCGTAATTACATTGACCTGTGACCATGTAGTATGTTAGCAGACTGCCATATGTACACTGACGTACTGGCAAAACCGTACCATTGACTGTCTGTTATGCACAGCAACTACAGACGTGACCCCTAGTATAGTCCTTGATCATTATGTTGATTGTGAGCTAGAGTATTGTCTGATGAAGTATTGTATTATATGCTATATCTATAGGACTGTTGGATCACTCAGACGGTACCTTGGAACCCGGATATTGGTATTGCCAGCTAAGGACCACAGGCGAGTACATTCTCTGACAGTTTCCATTATGTTGATTATCTCTATAATTCTTGTTGTATAGCGTACATGACTCTGACACTGTTCTTTACACGAGTTGGCATCATTGAGACCTGTCACGAGGAGTCGTGATTGGAATCCATCGTGCTAGCTGGGAAAAAACGGAGAAGTATTAGTAGTTTATGTGATCATACCCAACTTACATGCAACATTAGCTCACCCACATTCACGTCGGTGCAGCCTTACCCTTACATGCCTCATCGCTGTTACATCTGGTTAGCCTGACCTGTTGGGGATGACCGCTAATCAATGTAATGAGTCATATAGTCCCAAGCCGATCACATGATATACTGATGTTTCACACACTTAGTTAGATATTCTTGACATGCATCTCTAGTACATTGATCTAGCATCTCTACATATTCTAGTTGTTGTTCTTATATACACTTACATACTAGTTCTTTGTACTTGCGTACACTTGTAGTTCTATTCCTTGTCAGATGCATATTGATGATGATGTTCCAGTACTTTATTCCAGCATTTCTTTTATTCCAGTATTTCTTATTGCCAGTATTTCCTATCTGTCTTGTATTTCTTTACACTGTGTTATAGTTTTTGTCAATATATGTGAAACTGCTGTTAGAGGTGTATTTTCGTTCCAATCCTGACTGGATATTTTTTCTAGAGAATCTTGAGGAATTCTGTACCACGCACTACGGACTAGGTATAGATGCAGACTATGCACCAGAGATCCTAGAGGAGACCATGCATCTAGATGAGGCATTGCCTACAACTATCTAGATAGTATTTATTTATGCTTGAGACTTATGGAGGTTATTCAGTTTATGTTTAGACTTATGTTAACTTTAATTGGAGACTTGTGTTGGACAGCTAGACTGTGAGTTATCTTTATGTTTGAGACATTGTGTTTAACTATGTCATTTCCTTTTATCTTTTATCGTGCCTTATAGTTGTTGTGATTGAGTTACCTTATGAGATTATTGTGAGATGTATATTGACCTCCTTATGGAGATGGATATCATTGACAGGTGTTTAGCTATGTAGTATTACTGTGACCTAGACAGCGTTCTACCGCCGATGCTGCGGCGTAGGCTGGACGTACCCACGCTCTCGTGCCCCTATACTGGGTGCGGGTCGTGACACATTTTTAGTGGTGGCCCATGCAGGTCTAGTTTCACAAGTTATGCGATATCGTGGTAGTATGACAACTTAGTTGTACTGCTGCGAGCCTGTGCTAGGATATAGAAAATAGGATCTAGGATGAGAATATGCTCAATCATATTAGGAAATTCTGAACTTCTTATTGCTATTCTAATGGATTGCTTCCTTTAGCACTGTAGTATCCTTCCTTGATAATATCACATCTATCACCTTAATTGATTCTTTGATCTGTATTCAAGATGTCGCCGAATACTAGATCCATGAGAATGGGAGCAGCCAATTCAGAGAGGACTGCCACCCCTCAACCTGACGAACAGATACCTGGAGATTCTTCTACATCTCCTGTTCGTGTGGGAGTGTCTGCAACTAACGGGATTCCTCCTCCACCTATACAGAGGATTGCCCCAGCTATGATAGACAACCTTCCACCACCACCGACACTGATTCCCGGAGGAGTGCCCGCTGACGGGGCACAGATGTTCGCATTGATGCAGGGCATACTAGAGGCCCAGAGAGTAACAGCAGAGGCTCAGCGTGTTCAAGCTGAGGCTCAGAGAATGCAAGCAGAAGCACACCAGGCACAGGCCGAACTGATAAGAGAGAGCATGGAGAATGCTCATCAGGTGACTCTCCAAGCTGTGGAGAGGGTAGCACGACAACCGCAACATCAAGGTCAACAACAACAGAGGCCCGGTACCATAGTGGACTTTAAGAGGATGATGCCTCGGGAGTTCAAAGGCACAGAAGGAATACTATATGCTGATGAATGGTTAGAAGACATAGAGAGGAATTTGTGCTTATCACAGATTCCAGAAATTCTTCAGATAGAAGCCGCTGGCAGTCAGATGTTTGATATCGCACTGACGTGGTATCGTACAGAGCCGAGACTCGCTGCTGAAGGACTTACTTGGGAGGAATTTAAGGAACTCTTCAAAGAGAAATTCTTTCCTGACGTAGCCTTGGGAGCATTAGAAAGTCAGTTCCATGACTTAGTCCAAGGAGGCATGTCAGTCGACGAATATGCTGCAGAGTTTTGTCGATTGAGTCAATTTGCGCCATCGATGGTTCGAGACCCAGGAGATAGAGCTCAAAATTCAGGAAGGGATTAAATAGGGAGATCAAGTCTCGTACTTTGGGACGACGTACTGCTATATTTGAGAGTATTCTGATGGATGTCCAGATTGCCGAAGACGACTTGGACCTCAGGCCCAAGAGAGTACGCGATACATCTGGAGCAACCGGAGGTAACACAGGACCAGCCAAGCGCCCACACTTTCAACAACAATATAGGCCGTACCAGAAACAACACCAGCAATAACACCAGCAACAACACCAGCAGCAACACCAGCAACAGGCACCAGTTCGAGGACATGCTCAACAGCAGCAACCATAAAGACATAATCAACTCGTTGCCCCATGTTCGTATTGCGGAAAGATGGGACATATAAGAGACATCTGCAAAAAAGGTTGGGCACTTGCTTATCGTGTGGATCAGCAGCACATCAGCTGAGGGACTGCCCAGCTATTCAGACTCGCCAAGGAGGAGGAGCAGCTCAGAGAGGACCAGCCAGAGCACCTATTGTACCAGGAGGCCAGCAGAGAGGACCTCCACTTCCATCATAGCAGGAGAGGTTTGCTTAGCAGCAGCAGCAACAGAGAGGAGCACCACAAGGACGAGCTTATGCCATGACTACTGAGGAGGCCGAGCCAGCTGGAGACGTGATTTCAGGTTCAGTTTTACTCAATTCTATTCCAGCACTTGCATTATTTGATTCTGGCGCCTCCCATAGTTTCGTATCTGTATCTTATGCCCTTAAGCATCATTTAGAAATGGAACTATTAGATAGGACTTGCAAGATCACGACAGGAGGAGGCATTATCCTAGTCCGTGATTGTTGCAAGGATCGGAGAGTGTCATTGTAAGGCCGAGAGTTGAGCGTGAGTTTACTCGTTATGCCACTTCCGGAATACGATATTGTACTCGGAATGGACTGGTTAAGTAAACACCATGCTTCTATAGATTATCGCGGAGGAAGAGTAGTATTTTGACCACCAGGAGAGCCAGAGTTTGAGATTGCCAGAGGAGCAGAGGAGCGGAGCAGAGGCACTTTTACGGAGCCAGGGTGGAAGAAGAAGAGTTACCGCATCCACTTATAGCGGAATTCCTGGATGTATTTCCAGAGGAGTTGCCAGGTTTGCCACCAGACAGAGATGTTGAGTTCTCTATAGACTTGATACCAGGAGCAGAGCCTATTTCACAACATGTCTATAGAGTTAACAACAAAGAATTGGTAGAACTAAAGAAACAAGTTAAGGAGCTGCAAGACAAAGGTTTTATTAGATCCATTTCAACGCCATGGGGAGCACCGGTATTATTTGTACCAAAGAAGGATGGCACGGTACGTATGTGTATCGATTATAGAGCTTTGAATAACCTCACTATCAAAAACAAATACCTGCTGCCGAGGATAGATGATCTTTTTGATCAATTGAACGAAGCGAAGGTGTTTTCAAAAATAGACTTGAGGTCAGGCTATCACCAGGTGAAAGTGAAGAAAGAAGATATACCGAAGACCGCCTTTCGAACCAGATATGGCCAGTTTGAATTTACAGTAATGCCGTTTGGTTTAACCAATGCACCAGCAATATTTATGAACTTGATGAATAAGGTGTTCCACCAGTACCTTGACAAGTTCGTAGTGGTGTTCATTGACGATATTCTACTGTATTCAAAAACCCCAGAGGAGCATGAAGAGCATCTGAGGATAGTCTTAGAAACACTCAGGAGAGAGAAATTATACGGGAAGCTTTCAAAGTGTGAGTTCTTTCTTAAAAAGGTTGAATTTCTTGGACATATGGTAACGGCTGACGAAATTTCAGTAACCCAAAGAAGATAGAGGCAGTAAAGTCATGGGCTACCCCCGGTACGGTAGCTGAAATCAGAAGCTTTCTCGGACTAGCAGGATACTACAGAAGATTTGTACAAGACTTCTCCAAGATTGCAGAGCCAATGACTAGGCTGACCAAGAAGGATGTGGAATTTGTCTGGACAGAAGAATGTCAAGCCGCATTCGATGAGCTGAAAAGGAGATTGACGACAGCACCAGTTTTGACGTTGCCATCAGGGACAGGTGGATTCACTATCTACAGTGATGCTTCAGGAAAAGGGTTGGGATGCGTTCTTCAACAACACGAAAAAAAAGTAATTGCCTATGCTTCAAGACAATTACACCCTCATAAAAAGAACTACCCCACTCATAATCTGGAGTTAGCGGCAGTTATCTTTGCCCTAAAGCTGTGGAAGCACTATCTGTACGAAGAGCGTGTGGAGATCTTCACAGACCACAAGAGCTTAAAGTACATGTTTACACAGAAGGAGCTGAATATGAGACAAAGGAGGTGGTTAGAATTGATGAAAGACTTTGATATCTCATTACAGTATCATCCAGGGAAAGCCAACGTAGTCGCGGATGCCTTGAGCAGGTACCCAATGGCTATGTGCTTGACTTCGGATAGACACTTATTAGCTGATCTTGAGAGCTTGGAAATTGAGGTATTAGTTCCAGGAGCTGAGATTCAGATGTGGGGACTGCAGATTCAATCAGAGTTGATAGACAGAATTAGAGCTGCGCAGTATGATGATGAGACTCTAAGGAATATTAGGGCACAAGTTCAGGCAGGATTGATAGACGATTTTACTATTGCGGATGATGGATCCTTACGACATGGCACGAGGATGTGTGTGCCAAGCGGAGAGCTGCACGAAGAAGTTTTATAGGAGGCACACCGCTCTCAGTACTCGATGCATCCCGGAGCCAACAAGATGTATCAAGATGTCACGACCCGCACCCGGTTTAGGGGCACGAGTGCGTGGGTACGTCCAGCCTACGCCGCAGCATCGGCGGTAGAACGCTGTCAAGGTCTTGATACTATCTAACTAATGTCACGCAAGCATCCAATCTCCATTAGGAGGCACGGATGACACAAATAAGATGAACACATACTCAATCACAGGATTACAGCACGATAAGATTTTTGAACAGAAAAACTAAAATTTAACACAACACAAGTCCACAAGTAATATTCTAACTCAACAATATCCAAGTCTCATCAAAAATGCCGGAGACAAATCCGGTACCAAATAAACTACTGAAAGAAACTAACTAGAAGATTAGTAATTCCGACTAGATCTCCCGAAATCACAACTAACTACCAAGTCTGCAGCTACTCACCATATGGTCCATAAAGTGTCAGACAGCGGTCCTCTAAGGCATAGTCTGGAAAAATATTTCCAGTCAGGAAGGAGCAAAGCAACACTCTCAAATAACAGTTCCATTAATTGATAATGTCTATAATACAATAAAACATGTCATGCTAGCTACTGAGAAGACAGTGAATTAAATACAATGGCAATTTAAGAGAGACAGGTAATATAAAGAGACAGGCAATAGGCAATATGATACAGTCAGTGCATGTATGGAAATAAAAAGAACAAGGAACAGTATCATATACGGGTGATGTAGTATATGATTTAAAATAGGAAAACTGTAATCTACTCTAAGTGTTTGAAATAGTAGTCTCAAAATGTGATCGGCTTGGGAACATGTACGATAGCTACAGGGCCTGGCTAATCATGGGTGAAGAGCATGATTAACACTTACAATTTTTATACTATAATAAGAGGTTATGATCACATTTCTTACTAACTACTTCCCCGCCCCCAACTAGTACTGTGGATCCAACCATGACACGTCACGATACACGAGCAAGTCAAGTCTATCATGTACGATGTCTAATATACATGTCGTGTACAATGTCAATACGATAATCAAGGTAACATCTCATGACTGCAGATCCAAGCTATATACTAGTCCGTGTAGCACAGTGTCAAAGATTCAGTTGTAACATTTCAAGATCATTGAACTTATAGAAATTATCAAGAATTGAAAATTATCAGAGAATGTACTTGCCTCGGGTCCTTAGCTGGTAATTATGAATGTCCTGTTCCAGAGTATTCCCTGGTGAACCAACTGTCCTAAAAACATATCACAATAACACTTGTATCAGAGGCTATACTAACACACAATCCATGAAGTCAGAGGCTCTGCCAGATATGGCACTGGTCAATCTAGGGTCAACTGGTAGGGATATATAAATATACATATATCTATTTACTACCTTAGTACTTACAATATATATACGTACACTAATATAAATACATATACAATATATATATATATATTTACCAAAATACTAATTATATTAAATTATACTATGTATACAAGTACACATATATATAACCCAAAATACCAAAACAATTATATATATATATATATATATATATATATATATATATATATATACATACCAAATTAGCACTTATATCAAAACATACGTATATTTATTTACATATACTAAATACAGATACCAATGTTACAGATTAATATTTATTTAATACGTACACACAAAAATATATTTTGAATACATATATATATATATATATAGGAAGAAATACACGAACATATATACATACACATATATACTAATTTGATTTAATACATACATATACAATAATTTAAGAATAAATACTAATTCCTATTTATTCGTTATACACATACATATACTTAATATTTATATGCTATGCTAATACATGTATTTAAACATTTTATTTATAAATAACATACATGTACATTAACATAGAATACACTAAATATACCAATTTTTATAGTGAAATATATTAAGTAGATACATATATATACATATACATATACCAATATGAAAATATACTAAATATATATAAAATGCATAATTATACCTATACAAATTAAATATGTACTTATACATATATATACACTAATTATATACAAATACATATACTAGTATATACATATACGTATACTAATTATATTAAAATATACAAAGTATATATATATAAAATGCATAAATATACATATACAATTTAAATATATACTTATACATATATATACATTCATATATAATACACTATACATAGTCGTATATATACACTAATATATTACAAGTTATATACATACATACATATATACATATATATATATATATATATATATATATATATATATATATATATATATATATATATATAAAGAAGGAGGGAGAAGAAGAGGGGAGCCTTACAGTGGTGGTGCACCGCCTGGCCGGGGGAGGATGGCCGGACTGCGGTCGGAGAGGTGGAGTGCTGCGCTGCCGGGAAGAAGAGCAGCAGGGGGTGCCGGAGTCGCAGCGGGTCGGAGTGCGCAGAGGGAGCAGTGGCTCGGGCCGTAGCAGCGGGAGGCTGTTGGCCGGGTGCGCAGGTGGGCCGCCGGAGTTAATGGGTCGGTGCAGTCGGCAGGCGGTGGGAGGCCGCCGGTGTACAGAGGAGTGGGGCCGGCTCTCAGCAGAGAGGAGCTCGCCGGCCGGGGATGAATGGGGGAAGTGGTGGTTGTGAATGGTGTTGATGGTGGGGGAGTTGTAGATGATGGTGGTCGGCCTGGAGTTCGACGCCGGTCGGAGTAGCAGCAGGCTTCGGCGGGCACTGCTACGGGCCGGAGTACGGGGAGGAATGGGGAGAGGAGCCGTCAGGTCGAGGGATGGGTGGATGGATGGATGAAGAAGATGGGGGAGTCGGGGAGGACAGCCACGGCGAGGGGAGGAGCCGCCGGGCCGGGGCTGAACGCCGGAAGAAGAGGGCACAGCACGGGAGATCCGGCTGTAGGCCGGCTGATCGGAGCCTGGGTGGTCGGCCGCTAGGGTGCAGCGGGATCCGGCCGGCCGGAGGGTCGGGCTCGGCCCGTGAAGCCGCCGGAGAACAGTATGTGGGGGGAAAAATGCACAGTATTCCCCCCCTTCTCCTCTCAATTTGAATTTGAATATAAGTGAAAGAAGAAAGAAAAACAATAAGAAGAAGAAGGAATAAGAAGAAGAAAAAGGAAAGAGAAGAAGAAAGGAAGAGAAGAAAAGAAGCTACATACGTATGAGAGAGGATGGCTTGTGAGGAGGTGGGGGCTTGCTTGGGGATTAGGGTTTTCTAGGGAAATGGGTAGATGTGACATTATATAGGGAGAGAGAGGGTGTGATGGAGGGTGAGGATTTGACCCACTTAATTGAGTGGTCCAGATCGAACATGAGGAAAATTAATTCATGGGAAATTTAGGGTGAGGTTTAATTAAAATATTAAGGATTCCTCATTGGTTTAAATAATTGGGTGCTGGCACAAAATGCCAATTTGCAATTTAACCCCCTTAAATTTGGGAAATTGTACAAACACATAAAATGACAAAAATTTGGCGGGCGATTCGGTGTCTGGTGTTTTGTAGGGTCAGGGGGCGTTGTAAGACTGGTACGGGCTCAATTAGCAGGGCACTGGAATTAAATTGGGATTTCAGAATCAGTTAAAATAGTATCCTCAATTTAAATAGAAATAAATGCAAGTTGTGTTCAACAATTAATTAGGAGTACATGGGGCCAAAATCAGATCAGGTCATCAATACCAAAAATGAAGAAGACTCAGAACAGAATATTTTCCTAATTTGGGCCGCACGATAAATAGGTCAAGATTGCCTCCAATTTCAATTGGAACGCACAACGATACAAAAAATAGGAATTTAAATAACGTCCGCGATGATTTTTTGTGCGGCCAGAAATAATGCGCAGGGAGCAAAATTATGAGTTGCAAAAAATAGCAGAATGGAAGGCGGGCATGTCTAGGGCAAGATTGTGAAATTTGTTGGAAGACAAAAGTCTGGATAATGCTCCAAATATCGAAGCAAAGGCAATGCGCCAAAATATTAAATAAAATACGGTAATTAATTACACCTCCAATAAATTAATTCTAAAATAAAACAATTAGCCTCAAAATTCCATAATTCCGACAGGTGCTCATCTACTGGCTTCTAGGTCAAGTCTACCATCACAACCACAATGAACACTGTCTATAATATAATATATTAAAGTACACATCACACAGTTATTTAATTTAAATATATACTATTCATGCAATTAATTAATTATAACTACAATAATAATAAATATTGTAAAAAGTCAAAATTATCCCTGTTTTCGGAATGTGGTAGTGACACAAGATTTGAGGAAGCATGTATGGTGGTATGGTATGAAGCGCGAAGTATTACGCTTCGTATCCCGATGTTTAGTGTGCCAACATGTGAAAGCAGATCGACAAAGGCCAGGGGGATTGCTTCAACCTTTACCCATTCCAGAATGAAAGTGGGAGCACGTGACTATGGACTTCATTTTGGGACTTCCTCGTTCTCCAGGAGGAAAAGACGCAATTTGGGTTATCGTGGATAGGTTGACCAAATCAGCCCACTTCTTACCTTTTAAAGTGGGTACTTCGACGGAGAAGCTAGCAGAGATGTACGTACAGCAGATTGTCAGGTTACATGGAGTTCCTGTGAGTATTGTCTCAGATCGGGATAGTCGTTTCACTTCCCATTTTTGGAGGAGCCTGCAGTCTAGCTTGGGCACTCAGCTCAAGTTCAGTACCGCATATCACCCTCAGACAGACGGACAGTCTGAAAGGACTATTCAGACTCTTGAAGATATGCTACGCACTTGCGTATTGGATCTCGGAGGTTCTTGGGAGGATCATCTACACTTGGTAGAGTTTGCTTACAACAACAGCTACCAGGCCAGCATTGAGATATCACCATTCGAGGCTTTATATGGACGGAAGTGTCGTACCCCTTTATCTTGGGATGATGTTGGAGAAAGAGCCTTATTAGGACCAGAAATGGTCGTGGATGCAGCAGAAAAGGTAAAACTTATCAGAGACAGACTGCGAGTGGCGCAGGACAGACAGCGGCATTGGACAGATAGCCACCGTAGACCCCTAGAGTTTCAGGTATTGTTTTGATTTGTTTTGTTTGGTTTGCGATTGCTTTGTTTAGGTTGCGTGTTAAGATCGTTGTTCTAGGTTGGCGATTTGGTGTTCCTACGGATTTCTCCGACGCGGGGCACGATTCATTTCGGCAGAGGAGGAAAGCTTAGTCCACGATACATCGGGCCCTTCAGTGTTCTTGCAAGGGTCGGTACAGTGGCCTATAGACTAGACTTGCTGCCTGCTCTAGATGGAGTACATAACGTGTTCCTTGTGTCGCAGCTGAGACGGTACATGGCAGATCCTAGTCACGTATTAGATCACTCGGAGATCGAAGTTGGACCGACACTCAGCTATCCTGAACAACCGGTGGAGATCTTGGATCGTAGAGAGAAGATATTGTGGAACCAGATTATTCCCTTGGATCGTGTTGCATGGAGAAATCACTCTCCAGGAGAATCAACTTGGGAGAGAGAGGACGAAATGCGCGAGCGGTATCCATATCTCTTCGAGACTTGAGGTATAATTCATTAATTGATTGCTTGTTCTTGTGTTAGTTATTTTAAATTTAGAGGACAAAATTCTTTAAGGAGGGTAGACTTGTCACCCCCACTTTTTGGATTAGGGGTATTTTCGTCTTTTCGTAATTAATGAGTAAATGATTGCATGGTAATCAATTTTATTTAAATTACGGTAACCTTAATTTATTGTTGCACTTTATCGTTATTCGATAACTAGGACGCTACGCTAGCTTTGTCTTCCATCAGACTCGTACCCTTGTCCTAGACATGCCAGACCGTTCATTAATGCTCGTGTCCCACGTAAATCTAGCCCTTTGTACTTCTATTTAATTGTAGAACATCTCCTTAGCATTTAATTTTAATTAAGCAAACAATAAACCTATTTCATGCAATTTTCATAATTTTATTGAACCCATTCGAACCCTAGCTCATTGGAATATCTCTATAATAGGCCAAGGCCTTTTCCTAGTATTGACCAAAGTCAACATATTCTAGGTCTAACCCACACCCTTGTATATATATATCATCCTATTACTCCTTCCCCTTAAACCTAAACCTAATACTCCCAGCCGACATCCCCTCTTCACCCTACCGTTCACCGCCGAAACCCGACGTGAACGCCGGAGCCGAGCGGTCAGAGCCGACCACTACTCGACTGTCGACCCCCCCCCCCCGCGACTGAACGCCGCAGACCGGACAGACCCGCTGACCCCGAGCCGCCTGAATCCCATCGACCAAGCCCCGACTGCCCCGCTTGAGCGCTGAACTGACACGCACGACTGCACAGAGCCGCGTCGAACTCGCCACGCTGAACCGAGCCCGACTGTACAGACCGGACGACGCTGCCAGACCGGACGACTCGCCTGCGCACGCCGGACGACTCGCCTGCACGCCGGGAGACCACTGACCTCGCTGTACCCGACCGGAGCAGCCCTTCCGACTCGACGATGCCGTGACACGCACGTCTCATTCCCGCGCCCAGGTTCGAGTCCCCTCTCGCGTACGTGTACGCGTACACGCGCACGCGTATTCTTTCTTGTATGCATGCGTATGATTAGCTATGATAGTATACACGTATCGTATGATGGTAGATTAGTGTGTTGTATGTACATATTATATATCTATATGAATATAAACCTAATTAGTGTATATATATGGTACATGTATTAGTATAGGGTTAAATGTATTTTTGGCATATATATATAGTATCTCTCAATTAGTATAAATATATATATATACGTATTGTATACATCTCCCTAGTATATGTTCAATATATATATATATATATATATAGTATTAATTCCATTTAAAGTATATATATACACATGTCTATTATTTTGTAACTAATAGACATTTATGTATGATTAGATCATATTATAGATGACTTGAATGTAACCACGAATACCCCATAATTACATTGACCTGTGACCATGTAGTATGTTAGCAGACTGCCATATGTACACTAACGTACTGGCAAGACCGTACCATTGACTGTCTGTTATGCACAGCAACTACAGACGTGACCCCTAGTATAGTCCTTGATCATTATGTTGATTGTGAGCTAGAGTATTGTCTGATGAAGTATTGTATTATATGCTATATCTATAGGACTGTTGGATCACTCAGACGATACCTTGGAACCCGGATATTGGTATTGCCAGCTAAGGACCACAGGCGAGTACATTCTCTGACAGTTTCCATTATGTTGATTATCTCTATAATTCTTGTTGTATAGCGTACATGACTCTGACACTGTTCTTTACACGAGTTGGCATCATTGAGACCTGTCACGAGGAGTCGTGATTGGAATCCATCGTGCTAGCTGGGGAAAAACGGGGAAGTATTAGTAGTTTATGTGATCATACCCAACTTATATGCAGCATTAGCTCACCCATATTCACGTCGGTGCAGCCTTACCCTTACATGCCTCATCGCTGTTACATCTGGTTAGCCTGACCTGTTGGGGATGACCGCTAATCAATGTAATGAGTCATATAGTCCCAAGTCGATCACATGATATACTGATGTTTCACACACTTAGTTAGATATTCTTGACATGCATCTCTAGTACATTGATCTAGCATCTCTACATATTCTAGTTGTTGTTCTTATATACACTTACATACTAGTTCTTTGTACTTGCGTACACTTGTAGTTCTATTCCTTGTCAGATGCATATTGATGATGATGTTCCAGTACTTTATTCCAGCATTTCTTTTATTCCAGTATTTCTTATTGCCAATATTTCCTATCTGTCTTGTATTTCTTTACACTGTGTTATAGTTTTTGTCAATATATGTGGAACTGCTGTTAGAGGTGTATTTTTGTTCCAATCCTGATTGAATATTTTTTCTAGAGAATCTTGAGGATTTCTGTACCACGTACTACGGACCAGGTATAGATGCAGACTATGCACCAGAGATCCTAGAGGAGACCATGCATCTAGATGAGGCATTGCCTACAGCTATCTAGATAGTATTTATTTATGCTTGAGACTTATGGAGGTTATTCAGTTTATGTTTAGACTTATGTTAAGTTTAATTGGAGACTTGTGTTGGACAGCTAGACTGTGAGTTATCTTTATATTTGAGACATGGTGTTTAACTATGTCATTTTCTTTTATCTTTTATCGTGCCTTATAGTTGTTGTGATTGAGTTACCTTATGAGATTATTGTGAGATGTATATTGACCTCCTTATGGAGATGGATATCATTGACAGGTGTTTAGCTATGTAGTATTACTGTGACCTAGACAGCGTTCTACCGCCGATGCTGCGGCGTAGGCTGGACGTACCCACGCTCTCGTGCCCCTATACCGGGTGGGGGTCATGACACGTTTTTAGTGGTGGCCCATGCAGGTATAGTTTCGCAAGTTATGCGATATCGTGGTAGTGCGACAACTTAGTTGTACTGCTGCGAGCCTGTGCTAGGATATAGGAAATAGGATCTAGGATGAGAATATGCTCAATCACATTAGGAAATTCTGAACTTCTTATTGCTATTCTAATGGATTGCTTCCTTTAGCACTGTAATGTCCTTCCTTGATAATATCACATCTATCACCTTAATTGATTCTTTGATCTGTATTCAGGATGTCGCCGAATACTAGATCCATGAGAATGGGAACAGCCAATTCAGAGAGGACTGCCACCCCTCAACCTGACGAACAGATACCTGGAGATTCTCCTATATCTCCTGTTCGTGTGGGAGTGTCTGCTTCCTTAGCTTCCTTAGCTTTATCTCTTGCCGAAGGCGCTGACGTGCTAGGTAGGAGAGGATCGCCTCCCGCGGGTGGAGCGATCGTATTTGAATCCCCGTTGGTCCCGGGGTCCAGGTTTGCTTGCCCAGAGGCCCTTGTTGCCTGGGAGGACATGTTTGCCTTGATTACCAGCATTGTCTGGGTCAAAGCTTGCATTGATGCACTCATCGTGTGCATCATGGGTTTGAGCATATCGAGGTGCTGCCGGTCACTGGGGCCTTCATGGTAGTCTTTGGCCATGTATACCGTCCTCACACGGGAAGAAATAGAGGGGGCAGTGGATGCCGTGATCCTTATTTCATAACCTTGTAGTGAGTGGTTTTCAAGGAGGACGGGAGCCGTTATGTCTTCCTCAGATTCGGAGGGGATACTACCTCCAGCGTAGAAGATTGTGTCATCCAAGTAGGAGTAGCTATCCTCCGGGATCTCGGCGTCTGTTCCTTGAGAATCGTAGTCTCCTTAGAACATCGGGTTGTTGTGTACTTCCAGGGGGACACTACCCCCAACTTGGGCCACCCCCAGGGGTTATGAGGATGAACTACCCCCAGGAGCTGACAGTTTCTTCCTTGAGCGGGTGCCTTGGAAGACGCCTTCTGTGGGTGCCGTCGTCAACCTTCTAGGTAATCGCTTTCGTGATGCCGTGGTAGAGAGCGCCAGACTGGAGCTATCCGACTGCTTTCTTCCTTTGGTGGCGGAAAGCTTTCCATTTGAGTAGCACGAGGCAAAGGGAAACTTCTACTCCTTTGATACTTGTACCTGATCTCCGGGTTACCGTTGGGTAGGAGCTTTCCGGTGCAGTCGCTGGAAGGCCGACTGCCTGTGAGTACTGCTACTTTATTGCAGCAGCAGTTGATAATGATGCTGGCGCAGCTGTGCCTCAAAGTGGGCACGTCATATGCCATAGTAGTTTCCCTTGCCTTGCGCTTGTGAGTAATCATGTCATGCAAATCATGCGAATGGTGTTTTACCTTTGCATCCTCTTTGTGAGTCCGGATATCCCGGGCACACGGATGCGCAGGTACTGTCTTTGCTCCCTGGACTGGGGTTCGTATAATAACTTGCCCTGAGGTACTGGTGGAAGAATTTTAAGACCGGCCCTGTCTATTGGTCCTTGTGGGCTGGACGCATGGATTAGTCCTGTACAACTTTCCGTTAGAGGCTCGCATAATAACTAGCGATGCCTGTTGGTGGCCGATCGTATGAGCAGTTTCTTGAGCTTGACGGGCTCACATTGCCCTGGACTTCTTTAGCTTAGCTACCACAGACGCATAATATGAAGAGTTCAGCTTTAGGTTTTCACCATTCTCAGTGGGTCGCATAGGATCCGCGCCGCAGGAGATACGGTCAAAAACAAAGGTTTTGTTGCTATGGGGGCCACATGCGACCTGCTGTCTGCGGTTGTGAGTTGATGCCGCATGAGAAGTCTTATGAGGCCTCATCCTTGGCCACATAGAAGCTGCCTTAGTACCAGGACGTCTGGCATAATAGTCTTTTTCTCTGTCAGAGTCAGGGTGCTGAACAGTTTCTGCATCAGCCTTAGATGCCACATGGATATGGACGTTATGGGTTTTCGTCCGACTACCGTCATTGGCAAGCATCTGCTCCGCAGCTGGGTTGGGCGCAGTAGCCTTGGCCACCCACGTTCTGCGGGTCCTTGAGTGGGGAGCACCCTTTTGTCTGCAAGAGGCTGCCGCATAGACAGTAGCCGCATGATGTACGGTTCCTGCGGTTGGGAGAGAGACGGGGAGCGCATGCTCCGCAGTTGGGTGAGGCGCAGCGACCTTGGTTACCCACGTCCTACGGGTCTTCTTGGGCTTTGCTTGCCTCAGAGAAGGACTCGCGCCCCGAAGAGCATGTCCTCGAACACTTGCTGGTCGAAGCGGACCACTAGCATCTTTTGTGTCGAGCCAAGCTTGGCCGCATCGGATTACGTCACCGACTTGTCAACAGTGTAGAAGGAGGTCCCCAGCAGAGTCGCCACCGTGTTTGCTATTTAATATCAGAACAAGAACTGGGAGAACTAGATTTGATTTAACAAACTAAGAAAGTACAAAGAAGAGTCCTAGGAGACAATCTAAGTACAAATTTATTTTCTGGGGGGTGACGATTGAGGGTTAGGAGTGTAGCAACTCTCTTTACTCCGTAGACGATCCGATACGAAAGATCTTCTCTCTCCCTTGAGTGTTGATTCGCAGATAGCCAGCCAGCCTCTTGCATGGGAGTAACACTCTGCTATTTATAATTATATTTGTGGCCGCATGGATTTTTGGCCTCATGGGTGGCGAGGTTTGCCACGTTTCCCTTCTCAACGGAAGAGTGCTATAGCTATGCACAGGAATTCGGGCTCCGCTGCCACGTGAACATTTATTAGGATTTTGTTATTTTTTTGAGTATCTGGACAGTTCTCAACTGTGTAGGCGCGACTTGGTCAAATGGACACGTGGCCATTATTTGGTTGGAGAGGACCACTCAGTTACAACAACAAGACTTGGTCGACGTAGAATCTATGACACATATGGCCAAAGACACACGGGATACAAAGAGTCTGGAACGCATGGGGCTAGAGATGCATGGACCGCATGGAGTCTGGAACGCATGGGCCAGAGTCGTATGGAAAATATGGAGTCTAGGACGCATGGGTCAGAGACGCATGGGATCTTTTTGTCGGGTTGTCCATGTGGTTCTGCACCATCCTTGGGACTTCAGCCTCTTAATTTGTTCTCGTCCTTCGAGGCGATCAAAAAATTCCTTTTTGTCAGGATTTTGTGTCAGACGCCATCTTTGTTGTCAGGACATCATGTCAGGTCGACCTGCGGCTAGTTGTCAGGACACTTGTTTGGATCGCCTGGGTGACCCTTTTCTGGGCCGCATGGTGTCCATGCGATCCATCTGTTGAGTTTTTTATTTGGGGGCGCATGGACGTCGGTCCCATGGCTGCATCTTTTCCATGCTTCTACAAACCCTACATAGGAATATCATATAACTTGGGTGAAATAGAGTAATAAACATGCTAAATGAGTCAAAATATGTTTTCTAGGCCAATACTAGGTCAAACTAGGTGTTTACCTTGATTCTAGGTCTATACTGGGTCACACTAGACTAATATCATGATTCTAGGGTTGTACCTCACTTCTAAGTTGAGTACAAGCCTATACTAGTGTGTACTAGGTTGTGATGTGGTATCTAGGTACCAATACCTTAACATACCCCTTAACCAATACCCATACCCCATATCCATGTCTAGGAGGCATACACTATTAACATAACTTATACCTTATAATCTTAGACTCATAAATAACTATACTTATAACTGATATCATACATACACTAACTGATACTAGCAATTGGTACTTAACCTATACTAATGTAACTCAATCAACTGATCCCAATTACTAACTTAACTAACTAACCTTCTACTACTAGATAGCAACTGATACCACAACTTATACTAACTCAACTCTAACATTTATATTAAAATTCACAAACTGAAACACTAACTGTTGGCTTAACTAACTAATACCTACACCAATCAATCCAACTCGATCTCATGCACTGATACTCCAGATGCTACTGCTTCTATTGCTGCTAATGCTATCTGATACTCTTCGAGTATCAGAGGTACTCGAACATGCACCTTAACCCTATTCACTTGGCAACTGAACCCCCTCCTTGTTGCATACTGCTATTGCTGCAGTTGATGCAACATAACACATACAGTTGCTGTGCAACTGCTGCTGCACCTGACTTGCTTCATGGCTCTATTGTTGATTTCCCTTGTATGTAACACATAGACCTGTACTTATCTCCCCCTCTCCTTATTTGCTATAACACACTGCTCGATCCATCCCTACAGCCATGCAAGGCACTGCAGTACTTTAAGGCACTGCAGTTAGCATCTAATGCCCGACCCCATAACAGTTACTCCTAAAACTCACTTCCCTTCCCTAATGTCTGATACCCACACCAAGTTACAACTGCTGCTGCCTCTATTGGTCTGATATCAGATCACTGCTCACATATTGCTGATGATGGTGTGCCTAATGGCCACTGCTACCTAATATCAGGGCACAACAGTGCACTGATACCCTGTGTTCTACCCGACTCCACTCTATTGGTTTACACAACACAGAGGTCACACACTCACACACAATACTCCATCATCAATACACACACATAGTGAACTCTTGCACAATCCACTCCCTTCCACACACACTGCTCCATGCCCATAATACAGCATATATAAATACGTATATATAAACACTTATATTTATATATACATAGCTATCTTGCCATGACTATATATATACATATGCATTAAGTAAAAAATTGAGAATTAAGTCTAGAATGACCAAATTGGTATTCTAACAAACACTTGGGTGCACACAAGCGATACGCTAGGATACACTCATGATACGCATCCCAAACCTATCCAAAATTAATCCAAAGCCTACCAACAAGTTCTAAATAATAAATAGTCTAAACTTATTGTTAGCAAGCCATTCCCAATGTCATGGTACAATATGACATGTGTATGGCACCCGTGTCATAGGAAAACCCCCAAAATTGTCCCATATCACAAAGTAGTGCAATACGGCATAATCATATCAATTTGTGGACACGTATCTAGTTCCACAACCCTGATCTAAGTCTAATTAGATCTAATTGGTCTCATGACACACATTTGATGTGTCAATCTCGAAATTCTCCTTAATTGTGCACAAAACCTATGTTGAAGTCACATTTAGTGTCAATTAGGCCTAGAACTTCTTCCTATGGGTAGACCTAAGCCATGGAAGGGTTCCTAATGGTCAAATACATGAATTCGAGTCTAAATTGAAAGAGAATTCAGATCTATACCTATTAGGAGATGGATTTCCAATAAATTGCTCAAATGGACATGATCTGGACACAAGCTCCTTGCCAATTCCTCCTTCTCTAATTGCTTCATGTAATCCAAGCTCCAATACTCCTTGATTGATGAAAAATGTGAGAAAATGAGAGTGAATTGAGAGGATTTGGTGGAGGGATGAGTCAATTTAGGGAAGAATAAAATTAAGGATCTAAAGGAATGAAGAATGAAGAGGACAAAGGGTGTTCCCCCTCCTATAGGTGGTCAGCCCCTTGCCCCTCTCCCAAGCAACTATGCAAAGTCCAGAATGCCCCCTCTAGTTGTGATGTAGATAATTAATTACGAGGACCATATTAAGAAGCATCTAATCCTAATGAAAGTTTAATTAAATAACCTAATTAATGAAGAGAGTTGAGTCTATGGGCCTAGCCCAAAATGTTGGATTCAATATGTCATGACAAGTCTAATTAGGTCCACTAGGGCCAAGTCCAACAAATAGGCTAGTCCACTAACCATAAATAAATAATACAATATCTAATATATAATACTAACACTATATATATATATATATATATATATATATATATATATATATATATATATATATATATATATATATATATATATATATATATATATATATTAACACAATATATTCACACAATACAAAAAAATATAATATGAATAGACAAAAATACCCCTATCTAGAAATATTGTAGTGACAAGTCTACCCTCCTTAAATTTTTTTTCCTCGAAATTTAAAGAAGGAACTATCACTACAACAACAATCACAATAAGAAAGAAGATTACCTCATGGCTCAAACTGCTAAGGGTATCGCTCGCGCATCTTGGCTCCCTCTCACAGGTAGACTCTCCCGGAGAGTGATGCCTCCACGTGACGCGTACTAAGGAAATCGTCTGGTTCTGTAACACCTTCTTCCTGCGATCCAGAATCTCCATCGGCTGCTCTAGATAACTGAGAGTCGGACCCACCTCGATCTTTGAGTGATCCAATATGTGACTAGGATCTGCTACGTACCGTCTTAGCTGCAACACATGGAACACATCATGCACTCCTTCTAGTGCAGGTGGCAAGTCTAGTCTGTAAGCCACTACACCGACCCTCGCAAGAACATCAAAGGGTCCGATGTACCATGGATTAAGCTTCTCGCCTCCACCAAAGCGAATCGTGCCCCGTGTCGGAGAAATCTGCAACAACACCATATCTCCAACCTAGAATAAAATACAACCTTAACACTCAAACTAAAATAAGCAATCACAAACAATACTAAATAAAACCTATACCTCAAACTCCAAAGGTCTCCAGTGGCTGTCGGTCCAATGCCGCTGCCTGTCCTGCGCCACCCGAAGTATATTTCTAATAAGCTTCACTTTCTCAGCTGTATCTATAACCATCTCTGGTTCTCACAAGACTCTCTCACCAACATTATCCTAAGATAAAGGAGTACGACATCTCCGTCCATATAATGCCTCAAATGGTGATATCTTAGTGCTGGCCTAGTAACTGTTGTTGTAAACAAACTCTACCAGGTGAAGATGATCCTCCCAAGAACCTCTGAAATCCAAAATACAAGTGTGAAGAATATCCTCGAGATTCTGAATAGTCCTCTCCGACTGCCTATCTATCTGGGGGTGATATGCGGTACTAAACTTGAGCTGGATGCCCAAGCTAGCCTGCAAACTCCTCCAGAAGTGGGATATAAAGTGACTATCCTGATCCGAGATGATGCTCACAAGAACTCTATGCAATATGATAATCTGTCGCACATACATCTCCGCCAGCTTCTTCGTAGACGTACCCACTTTGAATGACAAAAAGTAAGCCAATTTTGTCAACCTGTGCACGATGACCCAAATTGCGTCTTTTCCTCCTAGAGAACGCGGAAGCCCCGATAAAAAATCCATGGTCACATGCTCCCACTTTCACTCTGGGATGGGTAAGGGCTTAAGTAAACCTCCTGGCCTCTACCTCTGTTCCTTTACCTGCTGGCACACTAGACACCTAGATACGAAGCACGCCACCTCCCGCTTAATACCATACGATCATACATGCTCCTTCAGCTCTCTATATATCTTGTTGGCACCTGGATACATAGAGTACTGAGATCGATGCGTCTCCTGAAGAACCTCCTCGCGCAACTCTCCACTCGGCACATATAATCTAGTACCGTGTCGCAATGATCCATCATCAGCGATGGTGAAATCCTCGGATAACCCTATCTGAACCTGCGCCATAATACTTTTCAGAGGCTCATCATCATACTGTGTAGTCTTGATCCTGTCCATCAGCTTAGACTGTATTTATAATCTCCACATTTGTGCCTCGACACCAGGAACTAGCTTCTCAATGCCCAAACCCTCAAGATCGGCCAATAAGTGTCTATCCGTAGTCAAGTACATAGCCATCGGGTACCTAATCAAGGCATCAACGACTACATTGGCCTTTTCCGGAGGGTATTGCAATGATATATCAAATTCTTTCATCAATTCCAACCACCGCCACTGTCTCATGTTTAGCCATTTCTGTGTAAACACGTACTTTAAGCTCTTATGGTTTGTAAAGATCTCCACACGCTCTCCGTACAAATAGTATTTCTACAGCTTTAGAGCAAAGATGATCGTTGCCAACTCCAAATTGTGGGTAGGATAATTCTTCTCACGAGAACGTAATTGCCTGGAAGCATAAGCAATCACCTTCCCATTCTGCTGTAAGACACAACCCAAACCCTTCCCTGAAGCATCACTATAGATAGTGAATCCACCTGATCCCGATGACAACGTCAACACTGGAGCTATCGTCAATCTCCTCTTCAGCCCCTCAAAAGCGTCCTGACACTCCTCTGTCCACACAAACTCTACGTCCTTCCTGGTCAGCCTAGTCATCGGCTCTATAATATGGGAGAAGTCCTGTACAAACCTTCGGTAATAACCTGCCAGCCCTAGAAAGCTCATGATCTCTGTCACTGAACTTGGAGTAGCCCACGACTCCATTGTTGAAATCTTTTTCGGGTCCATTGATATTCCGTCACCTATAATCACATAACTAAGGAATTCAACCTTGTCAAGAAAGAACTCACACATTAAGAGCTTACCATAAAGCTTCTCTTTCCTGAGAGTCTCTAGAACTATCCTCAGGTGCTCCTTATGCTCCTCTGGGGTCTTCGAATATACCGGAATATCATCAATAAATACCACCACAAAATTATCAAGATACTGGTGGAACACTTTGTTCATCAGATTCATGAATACCGCCGGGGCATTAGTCAACCCAAACGACATCACCATGAACTCACACTGCCCATACCGAGTCTGAAAAGCTGTCTTCAAAATATCTTCTTTCTTCACTTTCACCTGGTGGTATCCTGACCTCAAGTTTATCTTCGAAAATACCTTCGCTCCGCTCAACTGATCGAAGAGATCATATATCCTCAATAGCGAATATTTTTTCTTGATAGTGAGGTTGTTCAGAGCCCTATAGTCAATACACATGCACACCGACCCATCCTTCTTCGGTACAAACAACACCGGAGCACCCCACAGTGATAAACTGGATCTGATGAAGCCCTTGTCTTGCAACTCATCCACCTACTTTTTTAACTCTGCCAATTCACTGTTGTTGACTCTATAGACGTGCGAAGATATTGGATCTGCGCCTGGCACCAAGTCTATAAAGAACTCCATATCTCGGTCTGGCGGTAAGCCCGGTAACTCCTCTAAAAAAATATCCATGAACTTTTCTATCAATAGATGTGGCTGTTCCTTCTCTTCCACGATGGCTCCATATATAGCACCCTTGCTCTGCTCTGCTGCTCCTCTGGCGATCTCAAACTCTGGCTCTCCTAGCAGTCAAAATAATATTCTACCTCCACCATAATCTATGCTAGCATGGTGCCTACTCAACCAATCCACCCCGAGTATAATATCGTAGCTCGAAAGTGGCATTACGAGTAAGCACACACTCAACTCCCAACTTTCCAGTGTAACTCTCTGATCCTTACAAACATTACTGACCAGGATAATGCCACCCCTACTCGTGATATTGCAAGTCCTAACCAAAGGTTCAGCCTCTAAATGATGCTTAAGAGCAAAAGATAAATATACAAAGCTATAAGAAGCACCAAAATCAAATAAAGCATAAGCTGGAAAACAATAAAGTAGAACTGAACCTGAAATTATATCTTCTACTGGTTCGGTCTCCTCGACCATCAGGGCGAATGCTCGTCCCTGCTGTGCACCTCTCTACTGCTGGTGCTGAGCGAATCTCTGATGCCGCATCTACAATGGAGGTCCCTCCTGCTAACCCGCAGGTGGCCTCGCTGGTACTCCCTGAACTGGAGCTCCACCCTGAGCTGTACGTGTGGAAGACATATGACACTCTCTCAGCTGATAGTCTACTGATCTGCACAATAAATACCTGCCCAACCTCTTCTTGTATACATCCCATCCGTGCCCTGTCTTCTTACAGAATGGGCAAACACGAGCTGGCTGGGCTGGCCTCTACATCTGTTGTTCCTGATGCCCTGGTGCTCTGATCGGTACGGGAAACTGTTCTCTCTGCTGCTAGAAATAGGGTCGCTTGGCTGGACCCGCACTGAAGCTGCCACCAATAATCACCTGGCCCCTCGTAGGCCTCAAACTTGGGTCTCTCTCGACCTTGCAGGCCTCCTTCACGATAGCTGAGTATGTCTCATGGCTCGAGAAAATGAGAGCCTTTACCTCCCAATTGAGGCCCTTTCTGAATTGACTCACCAGGATCTCATGATCCCGTACCATGTAGTTTGTATATCTGTCCAACCTACCGAACTCTGTGGCATACTTCTCAACTGACATGTTCCCCTGCTGAAGGTTCTAGAATTGTTGCTCCAAGTCAAGTCTCTCTGTAGGTGGGAAGAACTTCTTCTTGAACAAGTCCTTGAAATCTTCCCATGTCAGCCCTGGATCAGACATCTGCTGCTCATTTCAGAACCAGGTACTGGCAATGTCCAACATCTGCAATCCTGCCACCTTCACCTTCAGATCCTCTGCTTGGCGGGATAAGCGCATGACGTGCTCGATGTTCTCCAACCAATCATCATCATATATAATATCCTCTGTCCTCATGAAGTCGCTGGGACCCAACTTCTTGAAGTCTTGTATGTTACCCGGCCTGGGCTGTGCATCTTGTGGCTGTGGGGGAGACCCTCTCTCGACTACTATAATGGCCACCTGGTGGGCATTCTCAATGCCCGGTCTCATCACGTTAGACTGCCGGTGCTGCGCCTCTGCCTGGGCCTCCACCATCTCTCAAAAAAGTACAAATAACTGAGTAGCATACACTGGCACTAGAGGTGGTAGGGGAAGTCACTTAAAAATAGCTGGGATTATCCTCGAAACTGGAGGAGGAGCACCCCCGAAAGTTGCTGTTGAAACCCCTACCTGGACCGGTGAGGCAACCCTCTCAACTGGAGAAGAAGAAGAAGTAGCTGCTGCCCTCTCCGCAGTAGGCCAGGAAGTAGCTAAGGAAGCTGCAGCTGCTCCTGAGCGAATGAACCCGATCTTCGGAGTCATCCTGAAGACAGATTAAAACAAAATAAGTCAATACTGTGTAAGATACAATATTATCAAAGAAGGACAATAACATTCAAAGAAATAAATATTCAGAATAATAAAGATATCAAAATCAATAGATTAGAAATGTTCCTAGTTGTGATTGTGTATACTCTCATCCTAGATCCTAAGTTCTATACCCTTTAGCAAGCTTGTAGTAATACTCCAAGTCTGAGTACTACTACCTTGACCTGCATAGGCCACCACAAAAATGTGTCATGACCCGCACCCGGTGTAAGGGCACGAGTACATGGGTACGTCTAGCCTACGCCGCAGCATCGGTGGTAGAACGCTGTCTAGGTCAATATAACCATCTAAACATCTCACACAATATATATAATGGTACCTGTCATGCTGTCTCTACTCCAAATGGAGGAACAAAATAATATATGATAATTGCTAACCAATACTCAATCACAATATCAAACTAAGGAAGATAAAAGCACGATATGAAATAGAAGAGAGAAATAAGGAGTCACAATACATCGCAAGTCCAAATCCTTAAGTCTAGGCACAACACGACTCCCAAATAATATATACGTGGCAAAAGTCTAAAAATGAGACTAATACAATGTCCAAAAGTAAATGTCTAAGCCTCCTCGATCACTGGCACTAAGTCCTCATGCCCTAGGGGAGTATCCCCAAGTGGCTCGCCGTCTTGCGGCCCATAATAAGTGGGACACAACTCCTCTAGCCAATCATCTATAAAATATATCCAATCAGGATTGGAGCGAAGTACAAAACTCTGAAAGTAGTTTTAAATACATGGTAGAGGATATATGACAAACAATAGGAAAGAATACAAGATGCACCATAAAGTAAAAATATAACTGAAGCATGCAAATAAATATAATATGTACTAAAAAGGTAAATACATGAAATATGAAATGAACTGTAAGTAAGAGAAACTAGAATATAATCTATGTTATTTAGAGCACAAGTTCGATATGTGATCGGCTTGGGTTGCACATGATTATTCTAAGGTAACTCAATTATACGTGAAGTGTATAATTGACATATACCTGATTATGGTAAGAGATTGATCACATAACAAACTTCTACTCCCCCGCCATAACCAATACTCATGGATCCAATCATGACATATTACGTACATAATTTAATATAAACATACTGTACATGGATAGTGAGAGTACATGAAGCACATGAAGAACAATACCCGATACACATATGAAAATATATGTGTAGGAGTACCCTCTGAACACGGTAAGGGGATAACATCTTCTGACATGATCCATATAGTACCAGTCCGTGTAACAATGTGTTGGAGTCAAGTATATAGTTCTAGAACAAGTAATATATGCACTATCATGAAATAAAAACTAACATGGAGATGTACTCGCCTCTGGTCCGGAGCAAAAGAGGTAACTCGATGTCCGAGCTGGTGTCACATAACCCTACATAGGAATATCATGTTACTTGGATGAAATAGAGTGATAAATATGCTAAATGAGTTAAAATATATTTTTTAGGTCAATACTAGGTCAAACTAGGTGTTTACCTTGATTCTAGGTCAATACTAGGTCACACTAGACTAATACCATGATTCTAGGGTCGTACCTCGCTTCTAAGTTGAGTACAAGCCTATACTAGTGGGTACTAGGTTGTGATGTGGTATCTAGGTACCAATACCCTAACATACCCCTTAACCAATACCCATACCCCATATCCATGTCTAGGAGGCATACACTATTAACATAACTTATACCTTATAATCTTAGACTCATAACTAACTATACTTATAACTGATATCATACATACACTAACTGATACTAGCAACTGTTACTTAACCTATACTAATGTAAATCAATCAATTGATCCCAATTACTAACTTAACTAACTAACCTTCTACTACTAGATAGCAACTGATACTGACTCAACTCTAACATTTATATTAACATTCACTAACTGAAACACTAACAGTTGACTTAACTAACTAATACCTACACCATTCAATCCAACTCGATCCCATGCACTGATACTCCAGATGCTACTGCTTCTATTACTGCTACTGCTATATGATACTCTTCGAGTATCAGAGGTACTAGAACATGCACCCTAACCCCCTTCACTTGGCAACTGAACCCCCTCCTTGCTACATACTGCTATTGCTGCAGTTAATGCAACACAGCACCTACAGTTGCTGTGCAAGTGCCGCTGCATCTGACTTGCTTTATGGCTTTGCTGTTGATTTCCCTTGTATGTAATACACATACCTGCACTTAGCTCCCCCACTCCTTATCTGCTACTGTACACTGTTCGATCCATCCCCACAACCATGCAAGGCACTGCAGTGCTTTAAGGCACTGTAGTTAGCATCTAATGCCCGACCCTATAACAATTACTCCTAAAACTTACTTCCCTCCCCTAATGTCTGATACCCACACCAAGTTACAACTGCTGCTGCCTCTATTGGTCTGATATCAGATCACTGCTCGCATATTACTGATGATGGTGTGCCTAATGGCCACTGCTACCTAATATCAGGGCACAACAGTGCATTGATACCCTGTGTTCTACCCGAGTCCACTCCATTGGTTCACACAACACCGAGGTAAGCACACACTCACACACAACCCTCCATCATCAATACACACACACAGTGAACTCTTGCACAGTCCACTCCCTTCCTCACACACTGCTCCATGCCCACAACACAACACTTATAAATACGTATATATAAACACTTATATTTATATATACATAGCTATCTTACCATGACTATATATATACATATGCATTAAGTAAAAAACTAAGAATTAAGTCTAGAATGACCAAATTGCTATTCTAACAAATACTTGGGTGCACACAAGCGATACGCTAGGATATGCTCATGATACGTACCCCAAACCTATCAAAAACTAACCCAAAGCCTACCAACAAGTTCTAAATAATAAATAGAGTCTAAACTAATTGTTAGCAAGTCATTCCCAATGTTATGGTACAATATGGCATGTGTGTGACACTCGTATCGAAAAAAAACTCCCAAAATTGTCCCGTATCACAAAGTAGTGCGATACGACCTAATCGTATCCATTTGTGGACACGTATATATTCCCACAACCCCGATCTAAGTTTAATTATATCTAATTAGTCTCATGACACACACTTGATGTGTCAATCTCGGAATTGCCCCTAATTGTGCACAAAACCAATGTAGAAGTCACATTTGGTGTCAATTAGGCCTAGAACTTCTTCCTATGGTTAGCCCTAAGCCATGGAAGGGTTCTTAATGTTCAAATGCATGAATTAGAGTCTAAATTGAAATAGAATTCAGATCTATACATATTGGGAGGGATTCCCAATAAATTTCTCAAATGGACACGATCCGGACACAAGCTCCTTGCCAATTTCTCATTCTCCAAGTACTTCTTGCAATCCAAGCTCCAATGCTCCTTGATTGATAAAAAATGTGAGGTAATGAGAGTGAATTGAGGGAATTTGGTGGAGGAATGAGTCAATTTGGAGAAGAACACAATTGGGGATCTAAATGAATGATGAATGAAGATGAGAGAGAGTGTTTCCCCCCTCTTATAGGTGGCCGACCCCTTGCCCCTCTCCCAAGCAACTATGCAAAGTCCAAAATACCCCTTCTAGTTGTCATGTAGGTAATTAATTAGGAGGGCCATATTAGGAAGCATCTAATCCTAATGAAAGTTTAATTGAATCACCTAATTAATGAAGAGGGTTGAGTTTATGGGCCTAGCCCAAAATATTGGGTTCAATATGTCATGACAAGTCTAATTAGGTCCACTAACAATAAATAGACTAGTCCAATAAATAGACTAGTCCACTAACAATAAATAAATAATACAATATCTAATATATAATACTAACACAATACATATATATATATATATATATATATATATATATATATATATATATATATATATTCACACAATATAAAAAATATAATATGAATAGACAAAAATATTCCTATCTAGAAATGTGGTAGTGACACACAAACTTTCTCTTCGAAGACCTGTGCAAGCCTTCTCCCAAATGCTTAGCTAGGTCGCTAAGACAAATATGAGAAAATATGGAGCAAAAGATAGAAATTAAAATATTAAAAAATTTATTATACTAGAGAGAGTTTACAATTTTTTGGTGGTGAGGAACAAATGAACCTCCCCCTTATTTATAGTGCCTCTAAGGCTTACAAGAAGCTTCTTGAATGAGAATATTCCAGGAATTATTCTAGGGGATATTCTAGAAATTATTTCAGGCCATAGGAATATTCCATGCATAATTATAGCTACCAAAATATTTAAAAAGTTTACAAATATGCCTTTAGATCATTTATTTCACCATGGTAGGTGTCACTACCACATTCTAAAAATGGGAATATTTTTGACTTTTTATATATTATTAATATTGTGTGTAGTTATTTTAAATAATTGCATAAGATGTGTATTTATATTATATTATATACATTGTTCTTAATGTTTGAGCTAGTAGACTTGACCTAGAAGCCCACTAGATGAACACCTGACCGAATTATAGGATTATGAATTTAATTTGTATTATTTAGGATTTAATTATTTGAGGTTGTAATTAATTACCGTGATTGTTACACCCTACCTTTGTTGCAATATTCAGAGCCCAACATTAGCCCACAATTTCCAACAAGTTGTTGCATTCTAGACTTGATACGCCAACTTAGGCACTGGACTTTTTTGTCACTCAAAATCATAATCTTTTGTGCTCTAATTTAATTGTACAACTTTCCGTATCCGAAATCCATTATTTAATCCTGTGTTGCGCACCTGTGTCGTTGCCATCAATTTTGAGATACCAGCTCAACCCGTTTAGCCGGACCAATTAAAGGGTCCAAGATTGACACCCAGCCTACATCTTTCATGACCTTTGTGTAACTCATAATTATGCTCTCTTGTGCTTCATTTTAGTCGCACAATATTCGTTGCAGATGTTTATTTAATTTTTAAATAAAATCCAACTTTGTATCGTTGTGCGTTCCAATCGAAATTGGAGACACAATCTCGACCCATTTCGTGCAACCCAAATTAGGGTAATATTCTGTTTTGAGTCTTCTTCACTAATGATACTTGTGTCCCAACTTAATTTTAGCCCCATGTGCCTTCAATTAATTTTAGAACACCGCTTGCATTTATTTCTAATTAAATTGGGGATACCAACTTTGACTAATCCAATTTTAATCCAATTTAATCCAAATACCCCATTAATTGAGCCCATGCAAAACACACAAGACCCCCTCACCCTACAAAACACCAAACACCAAATCGCCCACCAATTTTGCATCATTTTATGTTTTTGTGCAAATAACCAAATTTAAGGGGGCTTATTTGCAAATATTGTATTAGGTGTCAACACCCCATTGGTTCAAGCCAAATGAAGAAGCCCTAATTCTTTGAATAGTCAACCCAACCCTCTCCTTTGTATGAATAATTTCCTCGTGTCGAATCCTGGCTATTCATTCAAATAGGGAGATCATCACCACACATTCCCACTCACCATCCCCTATTTAATGTCTCCTCACACCCTTTCCCAAGTATGCCCTAATCCCCAAACCTAGAAAACCCCACCCCCTTTCTCTCTTTCCTCCCTCCTTCTCCCAACGTAGCATTTTTCCCTTTCTCTTCTTCTTCTCTTTTTATCTTCTTCTTCCTTCTTCTTCTTCCTCTCCACTTCTTCTTCTTCTTCTTCTTCTTCTTCTTCTTCAAGAGAAACCAACCCCCTCCACCCACTCACCCGAGCCACCCTCCTCCGGCCAAGCTCCGACGACCCGCTCCTCCTCCAGTCAAGTTCCTCCTTCTCCCCGGCCATCTCCCCCATTCATCTCCTCCGGTCAAGATTTCCCCCGGCCGCCAGCACCTCCCTCCAGCATCTCCATCAACCTGACCTCCGGCCAGTTTCTTTCTCCCTCGAGCCGGCCACTCCCTCTTCCCCGGCGAGTTAGCACCGCTGCAACCATCTTCCCCGCTGCCACGTCCCTCCATGATGAGAGTCGAGCTTCCCGCGGCTCCATCTCAACGACAATCCTCTCCCACCACCACACGACAACACTCCGGCAGACGACCCTGACCACTCCACCACCAACTGCACCTGCAACTCCCTCCAGCATCACCCCGGCGAGCCCACTCGCTGTACACCGACCACCCGAAGTCGAACCCCGCTGCCACTGTCTCGACCTCCCTCCGCCTCACTTTATCCAGACCCGCTCGACCGGACTCCCTGTTTCGGCCAACCCCACGAGCCCGCAGCCTCCTTCCCCGGCTGCTGTTGCCACTGTCCCGACCCCGCTGTACACCACCACTCCACCACCACTCTACACCATCACCTGAATCATTAACTCCGGACAGGTCCCTCAGTCGAGCCTCCCCCGCCTGAACTTTCCACCACCCTACACCACCAGTGCCACCAGCATCACCACCTCGTACCACCAGCCTCCTCCACCAGCATCACCACCTTCGTCATCATCGTCTTCGTCGTCGTCGTCGTCATCGTCGCCTTCCTCGTCATCTTCGTGATCGTCATCGTCGCCTTCGTCATCGCCATCCTCAACCTCGTGGACACTGTCGCCATCACCGATCTCGTGCACGTGCACAGGTTCGCGTTCTCCCCCTCGCATACACGTACGCGTATACGTGTTTGTAGTTATGGTTTAATACGCGTATTATGGTATATGGGTGTATGTAGTATATATATTGAATATGTATGATTCATATATATACACATATACATATATATAGTATATTTTTCAAATTAGTATATATGTATTCAATAATATATGTTAGTATGTATATATATATATATATATATATATATATATATATATATATATATATATATATATATATATATATATATATATATATATATGTATATAGTATATGTATTAAATTGGTACATATATATATATATAAATATAGTATATGTATATTTTCACTTGGTATATGTATATATATATATATATATTCAGTATATATATAGTATATGTATTAAATTGGTACATATATATATATATATATATATATATATATATATATATATATATATATATATATATATATATATATATATATATATAAATATAGTATATGTATATTTTCACTTGGTATATGTATATATATATATTCAGTATATGTATTCTTTTGTATACATATAAATATTGGTTGTTATATACATGTATATATATATATATATATATATATATATATATATATATATATATATATATATATATATATATATATATATATATATATATATATATATATATATATATATATATATATATATAATATGTGGTATGTATATTTAAACATATATATATATATATATATATATATATATATATATATATATATATATATATATATATATATATATATATATATATATATAGTATAAAATTCTATTAGTGTATATACACATATACATATTTTTGTATGTAATTATTTGGTATACACACACATATATATATATTTAATTAATAATATATGCTAATTGATAATATATATAATTATAAATATACTAGGCGACCCGAGTGTAATTACGGACACCCCGTATTTACATTGACCTACAACCCTGTAATTATTAGCAGACTGCCATATGTGCACTCAAGTATTGGCAAGACCCGTATTATTACTGTCTGTCTGTCTTGTACAACAATAAAAGATGCAACACCGCGCAATTGGACGCGCACTTGACCCTAGTTGACCAGTGTAATACCTAGCATAGCCCCTGAGTTTAATGTATTTATAATTGTGTGTTAGTGTAACGTCTGATGCAAATATTATATTTTATGATATGTCTATAGGACTATTGGATCATTCAGGCGATACTCTGGAACAGGACATTGGTATTACCAGCTAAGGACCCAAGGCGAGTACATTCTCTGATAATTTCCAATTATTTGATAATTTCTATAATTCCAGTATCTAGAAATGTTACATCTGATTCTTGACACTGTGCTACACAGACTAGTATATAGATTGGATCTGCAGTCATGAGATGTTACATTGATTATCGTATTGACATTGTACAAGACATTGATATTTAGACCTTGTACATGATATATTAGATATTGCTCGTGTATCGTGACGTGTCATGGTTGGATCCACTGTACTAGTTGGGGGCGAGAAAATAGTTAGTAAGAAATGTGATCAAATCCATATTATACAAGTATAGAATAATGTTAGTGTTAATCATACACCTGACATATGATTAGCCAGGCCATATAGCTCTCGTACATGTTTCCAAGTCGATCACATATCGAAGCTACTATTTCAAACAATTAGAATAGTTACAGTTCTCTATTTTAGATCATATACTACAATACCCGTATATGATATTGTATCTCGTTCTCTTTATTTCATATATGCACTGACTGTACCATATTGCCTATATTGCCTGTCTCTTTATTTTGTCATTGCATTTATTCATTATCTTCTCTCATTATATAGCATCATCTGTTTATTATTTTATAGTCCTTATCAATTAAATAGAAATGTTATTTGAGATGTACTTTGCTCCATCTTGATTGAAAATATTTTTCCAGACTATGCCTTAGAGGACTGGTGTCCGACATTTTATGGACCATAGGGAGAGTAGCTGCAGACTTGGACCTGGTAGTTCAGTTGTGATTCCGGGAGGTCTAGCCGGAATTACTAGTTATCTAGTTAGTTTCTTTTAGCAGATTATTTGGTACCGAATTTGTCTCCGGCATACTTGGTTAAGACTTGGATTTTATTGTTGAGTTAGATTATTTCTATTTAGACTTGTGTTGCATTTGATTTATTTATTTCTTTGATATCTTATCGTGCTTTAGCTATGTGATTGAGTATGTTGTTCATATTATATTGTGTTATCCATGTCTCCTTATGGAGTTGGATACTCGCGCGAGGTTGTTTAGATAGTGCATTGACCTAGACAACGTTCTACCGCCGATGCTGCGGCGTAGGCTGGACGTACCCACATACTCGTGCCCCAATTCCGGGTGTGGGTCGTGACAGTGGGGCCCAAAGAAAATATACGTTACATTCTCTCCCACCTGTCTCGTTGACGTCCTCGTTGACGAGTCGCCATGCGTCATTCCTTCTTTTTCTTTTTCTTGAAGCCCTCCCTAGGCTTGTCCATCTTCTCCTTAAGATCGAAAGCAAACTGGTTCACCACATCACCTTATTCCATGGTCTGTACCCTCCTTGGCACAGAAAGAGGCTCAAACAGTCTATCTAGTCGATGATCCACCTTATCTCGTGGATGCACATAGTCCTCCATACCTCCACGCATGCGAGTCCTGTTGTGACTCTGTCGACCCGAATGTCCACCATGATCCTCGAGCGACTTCTTGCATGAGCCATTCTGCTTTTGTATACTTATCTTTGTCACATCTGCCTTCCCGCAGTCCACGATATGCCTCTCTTGACATTGGTCTACCTTGGTAGCACGATCCACCTCCCTCCCCTGAAGTGACTCATCGGGACACTCCTCTACAACATCCTCGGTCTCGCTTGGAAGATCTTCCTTCTCAAGCACCGGTAAGTAGGTCGTCTCCCTTTTGCTACCCTCCTTGAGCTGAATGGCAGAGACAACTTTTTCTTTTGATGACTCACCTTGTGCAACAATCACCATGTACGAAGATCCCTCCTCCATAAAGCTGATGACTCCCAAGTGTGGCATTGGAACCTCTTTTGTCATGATTAGGAAATTCATGCCAAGTATCATCGTGAAGTCGTCCAATGATGTAACAGTAAAATTGGCAACACTCGACAAATATTCTACCTCTACACGAACTCCCTTGGTTACCCCCTGCATGAGGCGAGTAGCTGAGTTGACCACCTTCATCCTGCTTGAATCTTCTTCCAACGCTAGACCCAAGCGACAGACCTCCACGTTCGAGATGAAGTTATGAGTGGAGCCCGTATCAACCAACGCCCGTGTGCTCATGTCATTGATCCTCACGTCAACGTACATGAGCTCCATACTCGGAGTCTTTGACACAATGGACTTGGCCTTAACGGCGTTGAGTAAGCACAATACTCCTATATGCGCTCCCAATTCATACTCCTCATCTTGCACCTCCTTTTTTGGACGACATTGACACGTTTTCTCCTGTTCTGGCAATCCCTAGCATAGTAATTTTCTCTACATATGAAGCACGAAACTATCTGTTCAGATTGAGCCTTTTTACGCTTCTTTTCCTCGGACGGACCCTTCTTAGGAGAGCTCTCATTCTCTCCCCCACCATTCTCCTTGGTGGTCTTTGGCTTGGTCTTGGACGTATCTCTCCGCCGATACTCCATTAGCTTCTCAGCCGCTCAGACGGCCGTGTTTAAGTCTTGAACACACTGCCTCTGCAACTCTTGTGCTGCCCATGGTTGTAGACCGTCGAGGAAGAAAAATAAGCGACCCTCCTCGCCAATGCTAGATATCACGAGCATCAAGCGTGTGAACTCCGCAACGTACACTTTGACTGTTCTCGTGTGCTTGAGTTGCCGCAAGCTCCGCCTTGCCGTAAACTCCACATTCTTCGGGTAGAATTGAGACTTGATCTCCTTCTTAAGATCCTCCCAAGTCTCAATCGAGCATAAAATCTTCTCTATTTTTACACACCTAAGATGCCACCAAAACATAGCATCATTGGTAAAATATAGTGAAGCAATGTTTACCTTCTTGGCCTCATCCTTGATGTGCAACGCCTTGAAGTATCGCTCCACGTTCAACAAGAAGTTCTCCACTTCTTTGGCACCTCGTACCCCACCGAAGAATTTTGGTTAGGTATCTTTCTTCTCGGTGCCTCTTACTCGAAGGTCCACTGTTTGCAACAACCTTCTCCAAAATGACAATTTTGGTCTTGAGTTCTCCGCAAATCTCCACCATGGTCTTTAACTCCTCATAGCTTCGGACCTTCCAGCGCAAGTCCTCAATCTCCACACGATGTGCCTTGAGATACTCCTCAAGTGTGGATTGGATCTCTTAGATTTTCTCCCGAAATATTGCTATGGACGAAGCGATGTCACTCTCAAACCCATCGTAGAACTTCTCTAGCCTTGTGTTACTATGCTCCAATGAGCCCATGCGCATCCCTATTTCCCTCGAACCCATCTCCAAGATCTTGAGGCATTCTACAAGATCGGCAGGGTACGCTCCACCGTAGGCTCCTTGCTCTTGCCCGTCTTGTTAGTCTTGACGTTCCTCTCCTTAGGCGACACATGCCTCTCATGGACGCTCTCGGATGTCGACATGGAACCAACCAACCTTTGCTCTGATACCACTTGTCACGGAGTTAGTATTTTTTTTCACCTTGACGCGTGCGGCACATAAACTTACTCCTCGAAGACCCATACAAGCCTTCTCCCAAATGCTTAGTTAGGTCGGTAAGACAAATATGAGAAAATATGGAGCAAAAGAGAGATTAAAATATTGAAATTTTTATTATACTTGAGAGAGTTTACAATTTTTGGGTTGTGAGGAGCAAATGAACCTCTCCCTTATTTTAGTGCCTCTAAGGTTTACAAGAAGCTTTTTGAATGGAAATATTCCATGAATTATTCTAGGAAATATTCCAGAAATTATTTCAGGTCCTAGAAATATTCCATGCATAATTCTAGCTACCAAAATATTTAAAATATTTACAAATATACTTTTAGAGCATTTATTCCACCACGGTGGGGCCCAAAGAAATTGCCTTTAGAGCTCTGATACCACTTGTCACGGACTTAGTAATTTTTCTTCACTTTGATCCGTGCGGCGCACGAACTTCCGCCTCGAAGACCTGTGCAAGCCTTCTCCCAAATGCTTAGCTAGGTCGCTAAGACAAATATGAGAAAATGTGGAGCAAAAGAGAGAAATTGGAATACTGAAAATTTTATTATACTAGAGAGATTTTACAATTTTTGGGTGGTGATGAGCAAATGAATCTCCCCCTTATTTATAGTGCCTCTAAGACTTACAAGAAGCTTCTTGAATGAGAATATTTCAGGAATTATTCTAGTGGATATTCCAGAAATTATTTTAGGTCATAAGAATATTCTATGCATAATTTTAGCTACCAAAATATTTAAAATATTTCCAAATATTCCTCTAGAGCATTTATTCTATCACGGTGGGGCCCAAAGAAAATTTCTTTAGAGCTCTGATACCACTTGTCACAGACTTAGTGATTTTTTCTTCACTTTGACCCGTGCGGGCGCACGAACTTTCTCCTTGAAGATCCGTGCAAGCCTTCTCCCAAACGCTTAGCTAGGTCGCTAAGACAAATATGAGAAAATGTGGAGCAAAAGAGAGAAATTGGAATATTAAAATTTTTATTATACTATAGAGAGTTTATAATTTTTGGGTGGTGATGAGCAAATGAACCTCCCCCTTATTTATAGTGCCTCTAAGGCTTACAAGAAGCTTCTTAAATGTGAATATTCCAGGGATTATTCTAGGAGATAATCCAGAAATTATTTCAGGTCCTACGAATATTCTATGCATAATTATAGCTACCAAAATATTTAAAATATTTACAAATATGCCTTTAGAGTATTTATTCCACCAAGGTGGGGCCCAAAAAATATATCTTTAGAGCTCAGATACCACTTGTCACGGACTTAATAATTTTTTCTTCACTTTGACCCGGGCGGCGCACAAACTTCTTCCTCGAAGACCTATGCAAGACTCTCTCAAATGCTTAGCTAGGTCGCTAAGACAAATATGAGAAAATGTGGAGCAAAAGAGAGAAATTGAAATATTGAAAATTTTATTATACTAGAGAGAGTTTATAACTCTAAAACTTATAAGAAACTTTTTGAATGAAAATATTCCAAAAATTATACCAGGGGATATTCTAGAAATTATTTCAGGTCGTATAAATATTCTATGCATAATTTTAACTACCATAATATTTAAAATATCTACAAATATATTTTTAGAACATTTATTCTATCACGATGGGACCTAAAAAATATGTGCGTTACAAGATGCTCTAGCAGCCCATGCATGCACACCATCATAGACAAATTCAAGTCTTCATGTTGGCTAATGATTTACCCAAAATGGTAACAGGTACTCTAATCTTGGACCAACAAAACATGCCTTCCTTCAGAAGAGCTACAGATTAAATAAGAACAAGGATGATTCCTTTGGTTTAATGTTAGCTTAGTTCTTGTTCAACATCAGGTTTTTGAGTTTCTATCTGTATCCAAGTAAGATCTTACTTGTGCTTTGTTGTCTTGATGTTTTTAATTGAAGTATGGTCCATGGGACTTCTGTTGGTTATGATGGTAACTTAATTCTCTTTCTAATCCTGTAAAAATGACATTAAAAAAAAAAAAAAAAAAAACGGACTCATTCTTTGTTTAAGACTTGTCTGTCTCCATCCTTACCCCCCGGGTGGTTGTGGTGTGGATCCATGAAGAAAAATATAGGAGGATGAGATACAAACTTTGGAGAAGTACTAGCAGCAATAAGAGAATTGAGGACTAAGGTAATTTTTTCTTCTTATTTTATTTACTTGCCTTATAATATTTATTAATTAATATTTATTTTTAGTCTTTATCATAATATTAAATCATAATCTAATCGTAATCCCAATCCTAATCATAATTTAAACATTATTTTATATATGGATGACTAAACGATGAATGTATTCCTGGTAGGCCCACAGACATAACGGTCCGGACTAGGTCCTTATTTTCGGTCCGAAAGTCCGACACGATTTAAAAACCGGTCCGAACCGATTAAGCCCGCATACTCCGGTCAACCCGGATCGACCCGGTCCGTCGACCTGGTTTAGACTCGGTCAGGTCCGGTTGAAGCCTAGTCTCTCTCTCTCTCTCTCTCTCTCTATATATATATATATATATATATATATATATATATATATATATATATATATATATATTAGCAAATGACGTCTAGTCTAACGGTTATGACCGATGCACTTGGATGGGGAGGTCTTGGGTTCGAGACGTCCGGCGCCAATTAATTCTCCTTCGGGAAAATTAATGGTGGGAAGGTGGTTGGGTGCGGTGCAGGCGAGTAGAGCAGTGCGGTGCGACCTGGACGGTACGCAGATGCGATGCAGGTGCAGGTGCGGTGCTAGTGGATCTGGTGCGGCACGGTGCGACACGACTACAGATGCGTGAGGCATTCAAACCAGATGGAGTCTCGAACGTGGTGCCTTCGGGCGTGGAGCATTTGGGCTGGATTGGTGGTGCCTTCGGGCCGGGATGTAAGCCTTCGGGCTGGGTGGGACCTTCGGGCTAGTGATTGTATATATAGGCCTTCGGGCCGGGATGTAAGCCTTCGGGCTGGGTGAGACCTTCGGGCTAGTGATTGTATATATAGGCCTTCGGGCTGGATTGATTGTACGCATTCGGGCTGAATTATTGCCTCTCGAGGGGACCTGAATAAAATTTACCTTTTCGGAAAAAATAATATATATATAAGTATATGACAATTAATTGATAGCCATTCAAAACGTTCAAAGCATAAATGATAGTTATTCAAATTATATAACCATTAAATCCGTTTATAATTTATGTCAATTAAATTCGTTTATAAAAATTAATATATTGTATAAATCGGCTTAATATGACAATTAAATTTTGGACAATTAAATCCGTTTCATATTCAAATCATATCATTGGTCATTTTTAGTATATGACAATTAAATTTGTTTAAAAAAATTAATTGATAGCCATTCAAATTACTAACATGTATGGTAGTTATTCAAAGACGATCATTTTTAGTATATGACAATTAATTGATAGTCATTCAAAATATTCAAAGCATAAACGATAGTTATTCAAATTATATGACAATTAAATTTGTTTATAAAAATTAATATATTATATAAATCTGTTTAATATTCAAATGTGTTTAATATGACAATTAAATTCGTTTAACATTTAAATCATGTCATTGCTAATTTTTAGTATGTGACAATTAAATCTATTTATAAAAATTAATTGATAGCCATTCAAATTATTAGCATAGATGATAGTTATTCAAAAATGCCCATTTTTGGTATATGACAATTAATTGATAGCCATTCAAAGCATAAATGGTACTTATTCAAATTATATGACAATTAAATTTATTTATAGTATATGACAATTAAATTCGTTTATAAAAATTAATATATTGTATAAATTCGTTTAATATTCAAATCCTTTAAGTTTGTAAAAAAACTTTATATCAAAATTTTAAATTTAGTTATATTTATAATTTATATATTTTTTCCTCCATTTATTTCTCAAGTTTTTTTTTTAAAATAAAACTGGGCCAACCCACCCGACCTTGAACCGGCTCGAACCTAACACGGTTCGACCCGGCCCTCCCCCAACCGGGTCATAGGTCCGGACTGAGTTTCCATTTCTTTCTTTCGGGCCGGCCGACCTGCTTTCTCTCCCGGGCTAAGCTTGGCCCGGACCGAAACTGGTCAAACCCGGTCAACGCGGTCGTCGGGTCGGTCTGACCCATTACATCTTGACAAAAGATGCATGAGGTGGACACTCAAGATAATGATAATTCAAATTCAGATCCTTTTGCGGAGAATACGGAGGGCCGGAGAGAGCGACTAGGTCTTAGGCGTACTATATATATGTAGGGATTATTTTTGAATATTTAGACGTGATCGTAGCTGTCACGCCCCGGTCCCAAAATATATGGAACCAGGCCACGTGGCATTGGCCAGCTGACACGTCTCCGAGGATATCCCAATTTAATGGATCCTGGCGAAGCGTGCTACGCTGTCCTAAATCTAACAAGTCTAATATCAACAACATATAGTAACTAATCTCATCCACAGACAACAAGTAAAATACTGAAAGGAAAGACTGGAATATAAGGACATGGTCGAATGACATAGTACAACTGAAATATGTCCGGTGGGAACAAACCCACTATAAATGTTGGAGAGAAAGTGCTGATAGTCTGAAATAAAGTACTGAATAATAAGAGTGACTGGAACAACTGCTAACTAGGTAAGGAGCTCCAGTCATAGGCGGAAGGCCTACCAATCTGATCAGGGATACTCTGATGGAAGGACCTCTAGCTCCTCGTCAAGAGCAAACCTCGTCTCCACACCTGGCCCATAAACTGTGGGATAATAGGCCTCGTCCAGATCTGGAAGATAACCAGGTCCTCAGAGGGACGTAACAAGATACAATATGCATGCCAGATATAGTGCTGAATAAAAGTAAAGAGGGGTGTGCTAACCATCTAAGTGAATGCAATGTAAGGACAACCTCGGAACGTATAAGTAGGTGTAGGCATAACGTCCAATGTCCTCTAGAGTGTGGTATCTGCAACGTCCATCATTTCGAAGAATGAGGTATCTGTATATATATAACGTCCACACTCTAAGGGACGTGGTATCTGCAATGTGTATACGTCCGTAACACTCCGAAGAGCGCGGTGTCTGAATATAGGGAGTCACCGGGTCTGTGGTTCCTCTGGATACCACGGAGTCCGATGGGGGTATCCCATACGTTTGTCAGTTGTCCTTACCGCCCAATGTAGATACGCAAGTTGAATGCACGACTTGAGTGTACCGTATCTAGATGTCAAGTCTCAATTAACTATATTACTCTAGAATACATGCTAGTCCGTGATGCATGTCGTACGTACCGATAGCGAATCGGGTACGCGGACCCGCATCCCAATATGAGTGTACCATCGCGATACGTGTATAGTGCCACGGTCTAGGAAGATATCAAAATATCCTCACGGTCGAAGGTGAGTCAGCTAGCAACTAGGTCTAGTACACTACTCATCGACGCATTGTCGACTGCACCCGAGTAAATCTCGAACGCACACAGTTCATGTATATTTTGCAACATTTAACATTTAATTTTAAACAGTAATCCAGCAAGGTATACTTGCCTGTCCCGGGTAGCTGCGAAATCCAAAGTCCTGCTCCTGATGCCTCGACAGTAGTGTCCAGCAGTCCTATATATGATATAATAATGACACTATTAGTCGCTACAGTAGTACGACTAAACACTCTACTTGTATCTGCAACTGACACAGGGTCGGGACTGTATATATACATAGCTAATACAAGTATATACATATACACTAAATCATATTCAATTATATTAAAATAATATATATGGTTAATAGTACAAAAATAGTACTTATGTATTAATTAGTATACACTAATAACACACACAGTAAATATGTATACATAATTGGTAATATCATAAATTTATATATTTATACATATACATATATTTAGAAAATAATTTTATACATAAGTAAAAATACACATACATATTTTAAATATAATAACATATTTAAAATACACAATGCCATATATATATATTTAATATTCTAAAATACTCAAATACACATTGTACGTACATATAATTATTTATATGTACATATATACATATTGAATATATTTATAATACACATTTTATACTAACTCCATAGAGTATATTTATATACATACTCATATGTTCATTTTAATACATACACATACACTATAGTTATACTAATTACACAATGTATATATATATATTTATATATATATATTCATATACATATATTTACATATATACTAAAATACATATATATTTATATATATATACAAAATAGTAAATATACCAATTAATATATTTATGTATATATACCTCATAGTATAAATATATAATACACTAATACACATTTATTATTATGTGCAATATATATAATAAATATTTAAGAGTACAGTAATATACATAAAAAAAATATATTACTAAAATATACATATACGTATACACATACATATATATATTTATTTATATACTTATACATATTAGATTTTAAATATATAACCAGGTATTAAAATTATGTACACATTACATACTATATATATATCTAATATGAGCCACAAATATATATATATATATATATATATATATATATATATATATATATATATATATATATATATATATATATATATATATATATATATATTTATACAACTGAATACAGTATATGTATACATATTTATACAGTAAATACAGAATACATATACTTATATACTAAGATAAAATATAGAAACCTCTATATAATACATGTATGTACTCATTGCAACACCTAATACGTATAAAAATACATGTATTTATACATAAAATAATGTACTGTATTGTACCTCAGGTCGAGGGGGTCACGGTGGCTGGACGTCGCCGGCGGGGGTGGCCGGACGGAGCTCCGGCGTCGCGCGGGGACGTCGGCTCAACAGCAGCGGTTCAGGGAATACCGGCGCTGCGGGGGCAATTGCGGGTGGGTGAGGCGTCGACCGGCGGCGAGGCTCGGCGGGGAGGAAGGGGGTTGGCCTGGGAAGAGTGGGGCTGAGTTGGGCGGTCGGCGGTGCAGTGGTGGCGGAGTAGGGGGAGGTCGGGTGGTCGGTTGCGTGTGCGGGAGGGGAGGCTCGAGTTGGTGTGTGGAGTTGCTGGAGGGGGCTGCCGGCGGCCAGACGGCGGGTGGCGGTGGCCGAGGGTAGGGGAGTGGTCGGCGAGGGTGGTCGGGTCAGTGTGGGGGTGGCCGGAAGAGATGGCCGGCCGGAGTTGGGCGGCGGGTGAGGGAAGGCAGGGGTAGAGCTCGGTTGGAGGGTTTTGAGGAAATAGGGTTTAGTTAGGGTCTCCTAGGTTTGTGTGCAATAAAAGTGATGTAATACACCCTTTATGTAGGTGAGAGAGTGGGGGGGGGGCTGCCTTGGGATTAGGGCCGGCTGGACCTTTTTTTTTGGGGAGTGGGGTTGTCCATCAAGATGAGTGGAGAGCTAGGAATGGGCCAATTCAAATGTAGGGCCATGATGTGCCCTACATAAAGTAAGGTAAGTACAAGGGAATGGGAGGAAAAATAAATGCATACGGTTAGGCATGACATTCTTTTCTCCATGATAGTTTGGGCCAATGAGAGGGGGACACCTCATTACAATTTTGCAATTAGGCCCCTGAACAATTTGGTATTTGCACAATTTCTGGAATTGGGGATTTAATACAAACAAATACCATGTTTGGTGTTCCTCATTAGGCTAGGATGGTGTATGGTGTTTTGTATGAGTTTTATGGGTGTGGATGTAGGTTTGGGTTGGAGTTGGGTCTAATTCAAAGGAGGTTAGGTCACCACATTAATTAATTCGTAATTAATGCACCGGTGTTTCTAATTTAATTTAACAACAATCCGGGAGTCTAAATTTGGTTGGACAAGGGTCATTAGTATAGTAGGCTCAGTGTACAATAATATCGTGATCTGGGTTGGTCAAGACGGGTTGAGGTTGGGTCTCAATTTCGATTGGAACGGACAACGAACGTAATTACGCAATTTAATTTATTTGCGTACGGACGTTTGTAACGACTTTTGTGCGACTAAAATCAGGCACGAAAATCGGTATCCGAGGTTTGTTCTAGGTTCAATATGATGGGTTGGCAGGTCTAGGTCAAATATGTAGAATTTGTTTTAGGGCAACAGCTAGGGTATCAATCCAAATAATCCTATCATTGCACAAGTATTTTAATACTATATAATAAATCTTAATTAATTCAAATTAACCCTAATTAGGCTAATTTAATTATTTAACCCTAATTTCTGGTCGAGGGGGTTTACAACATACCCTCCTTAGAGCATTTCGTCCTCGAAATTAAAACAGACATATAACAAAACTATTGAATGAAATAAGTACTATCACATACCTAGGCCTTCGAAGAGATGGGGAAAACGTTGCCGAATATCGTCCTCTCGTTCCCAGGTTGATTCACCTGGTGCATGATGCCTCCATGCGACACGAACTAGAGGGATAGTCTGGCCTCGCAGTACCTTCTCGCTTCGGTCTAGGATCTCTACCGGCTCCTCCTGGTATGACAAGCTTGGACCAACGGTGATCTCCGAGTGGTCAAGCATATGACTCGGATCCGGTATGTACCTCCTCAGCTGAGATACATGGAAGACGTCGTGAACTCCCTCCAGTGTCTGTGGCAAGGCCAATCTGTAAGCAACTTCTCCGACGTGCTCTAGCACATCGAAGGGTCCGATGTACCTCGGACTCAGCTTCCCTCTGCCTCCAAATCTGATGGTTCCTCTGGTAGGTGAAATCTTCAGGAACACATGTTCTCCAACTTGGAACTCTAGGGGTCGTCGATGCATATTAGCCCAATGCTTCTGCCTGTCCTGTGCTGCTCGTAGATGCCCCTGGATCTTCTTCACCTTCTCCACTGTATGGACGATCAACTCTGGCCCTAGAATCTGCCTCTCGCCTACATCGCTCCAACATACTGGGGATCGACACTTCCTACCATACAATGCCTCATAGGGAGCCATCTGAATGCTCGCCTGATAGCTATTGTTGTAGGAAAATTTGACCAAGTGCAAGTGGTCCTCCCATGAACCGCTGAAGTCGAGCATGCATGCCCTCAACATGTCCTCCAGTGTCTGAATGGTACGCTCGGATTGTCCATCTGTCTGCGGGTGGTACGAAGTACTGAACTTAAGGCGGGTACCAAGACTCTCTTGCATACTCCTCCAAAATTACGATGTAAACCTTGTATCCCGGTCAGACACGATACTGACTGTCACTCCATGCAATCGTACAATCTTCCTCATGTACATGTCTGCCAAGACTTTCGTAGATTCCCCAACCCTGAAGGGTAAAAAGTGGGCAGACTTGGTGAGTCTATCTACGATTACCCATACGGCATTGCGACCACTAGGACTTCTCGGAAAACCCGTGACGAAGTCCATGGTGATGTGCTCCCATTTCCACTCCGGTATCGGGAGCGGTTGAAGTAATCCGGCAGACCTCTGATGCTTAGCCTTGACCTGCTGACACACCAGACACTTAACCACAAAGCGGGCTATCTCCCTCTTCATCCCGTGCCACCAGTAGTACCGCCTCAGGTCTCGGTACATCTTCGTGCCTCCTGGATATATAGAATAGGTCGAACTGTGCGCCTCCGTCATCAGCTCCTGGCGTAGCTCTCCATTCGGAACATAGAGACGATCTCCACATCTCAAAGTCCCGTCCTCGTGTATACGCAGTCCCGTCTGTATTCCAGCCTCTGTCCTCTGTCGAAGCCTCTGAAATCTGGCGTCCGTCGGCAAAGCAGCCTTGATTCTCTCCACCAATGTCGATTGCACCTGGAAACTCGACATCTGGCCGTCTACTCCGGGCATAATGACTTCGATACCCAATTGTTCTAGATCTCTCAACAGATGTTGTTGGGTAGTCAGGAAAAATGCTATGGGCTTCCTGCTTAAAGCATCGGCTACCACATTAGCCTTTCCTGGATGGTACTGCAGCTCAATCTCGAAGTCCGCCATCACTTCGAGCCATCGTCTCTGCCTCTGGTTCAGGTCCTTCTGGGTATAGACGTATTTCAGGCTCTTATAATCGGTGAATATCTCCACGCGCTCTCCGTACAGGTAGTGCCTCCAAAGCTTCAAAGCAAAGATCACTGCGGCAAGCTCCAAGTCATGGGTAGGATAGTTCTTCTCATGGGTCCTCAACTGTCTAGAGGCATAGGCCACAACCTTCCCATGCTGCATCAAAACTCATCCTAATCCTTTCCCGGATGCATCGCTATAGATCATGAATCCTCCGGGTCCAGAAGGTATGGTCAAGATGGGTGCTGTAGTCAGACGCTTCTTCAGCTCATCAAACGCCGTCTGACACTCCTCTGTCCAGGTGAACTCCTGATCCTTGCGGGTCAAGCGGGTCATCGGCTCTGCGATCCTTGCGAAGTTCTCTATGAACCTCCGGTAATATCCGGCAAGTCCTAGGAAACTCCTCACCTCTGAGACGTTGGTAGGGGTCGGCCACGTCTCTACTGATGAAATCTTCGTGGGATCTACTGAAATGCCATCTCCCGAGATAACGTGTCCAAGAAATGCGACACAATCTAGAAGAAACTCGCACTTGCTCAGCTTGGCATACAGCCTCTCTCGTCTCAGCGTCTCTAGCACTAGCCTCAAGTGCTCCCCGTGCTCCTCGTGGCTCTTCGAATACACCAAGATATCGTCGATGAAGACTACCACGAACTGGTCCAGGTACTCATGGAAGACTCGGTTCATCAGGTTCATAAACACAGCAGGCGCATTTGTCAATCCGAAAGGCATCACTAAGAACTTGTAGTGACCATAGCGAGTTCTAAATGCTGTCTTTGGAATGTCCTCCCTTCGCACCTTCACCTGATGGTAGCCCGATCTCAAGTCGATCTTTGTGAACACCACTGCTCCTGTCAGCTGGTCGAACAGATCGTCGATTCGCGGTAGAGGGTACTTGTTCTTGATAGTCAGAGCATTAAGGGCTCTGTAATCAATGCACATCCGGAACGTCCCGTCCTTCTTTGGTACAAACAGCACTGGTGCTCCCCAGGGTGATGCACTAGGACGAACGAATCCCTTGATTTGCAACTCCTCTAGCTGTAGCTTCAGCTCGTCAAGCTCCTTCTTCGCCAACCGGTACACATTTAAGGATACCGGTGCTGCTCCAGGTACTAGCTCAATGGTGAACTCCACCTCTCTATCAGGCGGTAGGCCTGGCAACTCCTCTGGGAAAACATCCTCAAACTCTGCAACGATTTCTGGGGGTGCCGTCTCCATCGCCATGTAAGCTCCAGCTGCATGTCCTACTCCTTGCTCGATGGTGCCTCGCATGAATTCGAACTCCGGGTGTCCTGGCAGTCTAAAAGTAACGCTACCCTTCCGGCAATCTAGCACGGCATTGTACTGGCTCAACCAGTCCATGCCCAGAACAACATCGAAAGCTGGCATTGGGAGTACCAACAATCGCGCTCTCATCTCTCTACCACAAACTACTACCGAGCACGTTCTAATGGTGCTGGTAACTGGTACGATGCCTCCTCCGGTAAGTATTCTCCAACTCTTAGGTAAAGGGGAAGTTGCTACTCTATGCATTGCTACGAAGCTACTAGATATAAATGACAGTGTAGCTCCAGAATCAAACAGTGCAGTTGCAGGTAATAATACAACTAGAATTGTACCTGCTATAGCCTCTCCCTCTGGTTCCTCCTAGATAGATGCTAAGGCAAAGGCTTGCCCTCGCCTCTGCCCTCCTGCCTGCTGTCGGACCTGGTTGAAGTGTGCCTCCTGTGGGACCAAGGGTGGTCCTCTCTGCTGTCCTCCGGTAGCTGGTGGACGCTGGCCTCCTGCTGGGGGTAGTATCCTCAGTGGTGCTGCTGGTGGTCTCTGTCCAGTCTGGGGTGCTCCATCTCTGCGCTGGGGGCAATCTCTAGCAAGGTGCTGGCTGGCTCCACAAACCATGCAGAGCCCGAGCTTCTTTCGGCAGTCTCTGATGACGTGTCCCCTCTTGCCACAGAAGTGACAGGTCGGAAGCTCCTTCTACTGGTACGGCACTGTCCTCTGCTGCGCCTGCGCTCCTGGATGGCGGATCGGTCCTCCTGCTCCTTGCTAGGTCCTGGCGGGTACGTTCGTGCTGGAACGTCTCGCTCATCCTCCTATAGCCTCCTGGATCCTCGCCTCTGATAGGACCTCTTCATAAGAGATCCTCGACTGGGTAGTGGTGTACCTCTGTAGCTTGTGAGAGAGACCATGGTGGAATCTCCTGGCCTTCTCCAGGTCGTTGGAGATCAGGGCTACACCAAATCGGCTGAGTCTGCTAAACTCTCCGTCGTAGGCGTCCACAGTCAGGTTCCCTTGCTCTAGGTGCAGGAACTGAGAGTACAGGGCATTCCTCACCGTAGCGGGGAAATACTTCGCGTTGAAGTGTTCCAAAAATTCCTCCCAAGTCTGTTGTCTGCCGATGCTGCGCTCCATAGAGTCTCACCAGTGATGGGCGTTGCCTATGAGTTGGGCCCTCACCGCGGTCATCCAGAGATCGGGGTGTAGCTGCGAACCCTCTAACAGCATCTCAGTGTTGGAGACCCAGTCTGAGATCTCCTCTGCGGTCTCCTTGCCTGAGAAGGTATCCGGGCCCATCTGTCTGAAGCCTCGTACCGTGCCCGCTTGCTGGGCAGGTGCTGGTGCTGGTGCTGCTGCTTGGGCAGGTGCCCTCTCCAGTACTGCCATCAGACCCTGTCTCAAGGTCTCCGTCTGCTGCCACTGGGCCTGCATCATCATCTGGAAGAACTGCATCATCTGGGGCTGTCTCTCCGTTGGTGGCATCTGAGGTGGAAACGGTGGAGGTGGAGGAAGTGGTACCTCCGGCTGTCCCCTTGGTATCTCCTCGGGTGCCGGCCTCTCGTACTGCGGCATCGGTGTCACCCTCGAGGTCTGTCCCTCGAAGTACTGCCTCGGGATCGTCTGCGACGTCTGGCCCTCTGGCTGCTGCATCCCTTCGTCGGGAGAGACCTGATGCCAGTGCATCATCGGGGCCTGAGGGATCACCTGTGCCTCTGGCTGAGGCTGCTCTCTGGGTGGTCCCTGAGTCGTATCCTCCCTCGGTGCTGCAGGTGGCACTATGGCACCAAGTATCTCACGTCTACTGCGAAGGTTCATCTCGCTGTAAGAGGTAGAACTTCATTAGAGAGAGTACGGAATAAATCAAACAGGATGCAGATATATTAAAATTCGGAAGAGGTTTAAAGGCATAATCAAATGGATGAGACCTAGTAATTTCTATCCTATTGCAGGCTTGCTGGGTACGTTACCATACCACAAGCGATAAATATTTGATGTTACGGACCTGCATGGGCCACCACTAAAACCATGTCACGCTCCGGTCCCAAAATATATGGAACCAGGCCATGTGGCATTGGCCAGCTGACACGTCTCCGAGGATATTCCAATTTAATGGATCCTGGCGAAGCGTGCTACGCTGTCCTAAATCTAACAAGTCTAATATCAACAACATATGGTAACTAATCTCATCCACAGACAACAAGTAAAATACTGAAAGGAAAGACTGGAATATAAGGATATGGTCGAATGACATAGTACAACTGAAATATGTCCGGTGGGAACAAACCCACTACAAATATTGGAGAGAAAGTGCTGATAGTCTGAAATAAAGTACTGAATAATAAGAGTGACTGGAACAACTGCTAACTAGGTAAGGAGCTTCAGTCATAGGCGGAAGGCCTACCAATCTGATCAGGGGTACTCTGATGGAAGGACCTCTAGCTCCTCGTCAAGAGCAAACCTCGTCTCCACACCTGGCCCGTAAACTGTGGAATAATAGGCCTCGTCCAGATCTGGAAGATAACCAGGTCCTCAGAGGGACGTAACAAGATACAATATGCATGCCAGATATAGTGCTGAATAAAAGTAAAGAGGGGTGTGCTAACCATCTAAGTGAATGCAATGTAAGGACAACCTCGGAACGTATAAGTAGGTGTAGGCATAACGTCCAACGTCCTCTAGAGTGTGGTATCTGCAACGTCCATCATTCCGAAGAATGAGGTATCTGTATATATATAACGTCCACACTCTAAGGGACGTGGTATCTGCAATGTGTATACGTCCGTAACACTCCGAAAAGCGCGGTATCTGAATATAGGGAGTCACCGGGTCTGTGGTTCCTCTGGATACCACGGAGTCCGATGGGGGTATCCCATACGTTTGTCAGTTGTCCTTCCCGCCCAATGTAGATACGCAAGTCGAATGCACGACTTGAGTGTACCGTATCTAGATGTCAAGTCTCAATTAACTATATTACTCTAGAATACATGCTAGTCCGTGATGCATGTCGTACGTACCGATAGCGAATCGGGTACGCGGACCCGCATCCCAATATGAGTGTACCATCGTGATACGTGTATAGTGCCACGGTCTAGGAAGATATCAAAATATCCTCACAGTCGAAGGTGAGTCAGCTAGTAACTAGGTCTAGTACACTACTCATCGACGCATTGTCGACTGCATCCGAGTAAATCTCGGACGCACACAGTTCATGTATATTTTGCAACATTTAACATTTAATTTTAACAGTAATCCAGCAAGGTATACTTGCCTGTCCCGGGTAGCTACGAAATCCAAAGTCCTGCTCCTGATGCCTCGACAGTAGTGTCCAGCAGTCCTATATATGATATAATAATGACACTATTAGTCGCTACAGTAGTACGACTAAACACTCTACTTGTATCTACAACTGACACAGGGTCGGGACTGTATATATACATAGCTAATACAAGTATATACATATACACTAAATCATATTCAATTATATTAAAATAATATATATGGTTAATAGTACAAAAATAGTACTTATGTATTAATTAGTATACACTAATAACACATACAGTAAATATGTATACATAATTGGTAATATCATAAATTTATATATTTATACATATACATATATTTAGAAAATAATTTTATACATAAGTAAAAATACACATACATATTTTAAATATAATAACATATTTAAAATACACAATGCCATATATATATATTTAATATTCTAAAAATACTCAAATACACACTGTACGTACATATAATTATTTATATGTACATATATACATATTGAATATATTTATAATACACATTTTATACTAACTCCATAGAGTATATTTATATACATACTGTAAACTCCCTCACCCAAAATAGGTATTTTGTGTATATTTTATATTATTATATTTATTATAGATGTTGAATTTATTTAGAGTATTCTCTTAGTTAATTAGAAAATAATTTTTTTAGTATATTTACTTATATAAATATTTATTTAGAATTATTTTTAGGCTATTTTAGATTATTGAGATTTTTCCATAATTTTTAGTTAATTAAAAACTAGTAACACTAATTTTCTAGGACTTTGAAGAATTTATTTTATGTACAAACTTGATTAAAAATACCCCAAACTTTTATTTTATGTTCTAAATAATAAAATATATTTTCTAGAATTTTCTGGGAATTTTTTGAGTATTTTAGTATTTATTGGGAGTAATTAGACTAACAACTAATTTTTAGGAATTATAGAATTTATTGTGCAATTCCAGGAATATAGAATGGACCCACGTTATTTTCTGGGTTTATAATATTATTATATATTTTTTGGAATTATTTCAGAATTTTTGGAATAATGTTAGTATTTATTTTTAGTTAAATGGATAAAACTAATGTTTAGAGCTTCTCCTAATTATAGTAGAAAATCTATGAATATAAAATTATCCCAAATAATTTTTTAGAGTTTTTAAATTCAAAATATATTTTCTGTAATTTTTTCAGATTTTTATGATTATTTTTAATATTTATTTTGAGTTGTTTAGATTTAAAATGACTTAAATAATGTTTTGATAAAGGCAAATCAAAATCAAATAATATAACCAAAACCATCCAATCAAATCATGACATGTGTCACCCTCCTATCAACTTTCATTCAGCCGCTCAATCCCTATATATATATAATATAATAACCCTAATTATCCCATTATTTTTTTAGAGAGAGAGAGATTTTGTAGAATTGCCATCTAGGGTTCCTTCATCTTCCACAAGCCATTGCGCATAGCTCCGGACTTCAAACGAGGCATAGTTTCTTGCGTTAGAAAGATATTATGGTTAAATTTCTTATTATATAATTTATTTTATGAAATTATGAGTATTAAATTCTGAAAAATTCGTAGAGCACAGCATATCCAAAAATAGACGTGTTTTAATATTTTTGCGATTTCGGGAGAACCAGGAATCAGAATCATGAACCGTTTAAATTTTTGGAAAGCTAATGTCAAGATAATTGACATATATTTTTTCCAGAATTTAATTCGAATTATTTATATACTGTTAATTCTGTAGAACTTCTAGGTTAGAATTTAACCATCGGTGCATAATACAAAATTTGTATGTGCCATAATTCCCAAACGAATTTGAATTTGGACGAGCCATAAATTCTAGCATATTTTTGACGCTGAAATCTACAGGAAATCATGCATGAAAGTTGAGTTTGTGTCGGTTGACTTTTCGGTCAACATATCGCCTCGATTTGCGTGCCATGAGTCTCGAGTTGATAAAATTCAGTTTCTTTGGACAAAATTTAGGAATTAACATAAAAATCAGAATAATAAGATTAAAATAGGATTTTAGAGTAATTATTCCAGAATTAAATAAATTAAAATAAATTATCTTTTGACGTGATAAATTTGTAATACATAGGCTATTTGGACTGTGACTTGGACTCTGATTCATACCAGCAGCAGGACCCCAGACAAGATACCTTGCCAAATTGCTTACAGTATTTTGCATACTTAGTATATTTCTGTATATTTATTGTATCTCTGTTATTTATTGCATGTGTAGTTCCTTTCAGTCATTACTATATATTAGATATATTGACACACACTTGACACTTAGTATCATGAGAGGACAATCATTAGGCGTATGGGCTTTTAACCACTCTGGTAAACCGTAGTATATAGTTTGCACTATGGACGTGTGTCGCGCTGGTCGCTACCCCAGAGGTATGTCGATTTCTGTAGAGTCGCGCTGGTCGCTACCCCAGAGGTATGTCGATTTCTGATGTCCATTGACGGGTGTGTGAGTTGTGAGGCTTAGATCGAGTAGACTATCCTTGCCCATACGTCGAAAAGTTATCCTCATTTGCATTCATATAGATGGTCTTGTACAGCGTACTTATTTATTTTCAAATAATATGCATGTTTACTGTATTCAAATTGGCTCGTATTTTCTGTATCTTGTTACGTCCCTCTGAGGACCTGGTCCTCTGCCAGGTGTATCTTTTCTTGAGTAATTGCAGGAACGCAAATTTGGATGATTACTTGTGTTGCGAGGATATCTTCTCTTCGAGCCCATGGTCGTTAGCTGGTATTCCTATATTGTATTTATTGTGTTGTACTTTTCCATTCGAGTTGGTAGTGGATTTATTTCCATCCAACTATCATCCTTAGATATTTATGTTGAGATCTAGTTATATAGATGCTGGTTATTATTTATATCTGATTTTCGTGGATGAGATTTAGATTATACCCTGTGACTTGTGATACATTTTATACCACTTGTGGACTTGATATTCATATTACAGCGTACGTGTGGATTTGGTTTCCATATATTGGAGTTGCCATATCCATGCGGCTGGCATGCTTACGTGTCCTAGTCCTACGTATTTTTGAGACTGGAGCGTGACATGTTTTTGTGGTGGCCCATGCAGGTCGAGAGCATATTGTCTCGGTTACGTTACTGTACCGAGCAAGCCTGCAAATAGGATTAGAGTATAAGATCTCATCCACATTTGACTACGACTCATCTTTCTTCTAATCCGTTCTATCTAAATAATTGTATCCTGCTTGATTCCTGTACTTCCCTAATAGTTCTTTGAGTATAGCCTTCTGCTAGAATATAGGAACCCCTATTATTAGGATGATAATTAGGGTAGCACACCTATTAAGAATACAACAAGAATATAGACACACCACTAAGTTTAGAATATCTAGTGAACCTTATAATTCCTTATCTTTAGATTGGTATACCATTACCCCTTGATGTATTAAGAAGACTTGAGAGTAGTATAGACACTACTAGAGATAGTTAAAAGTTTTACCATAATGGTTGACCCTAGTATTGAGGAACCAATAGAAAACCAAAATTGAATATTAGGACTAAATCTAACCTTCGCAGTTAGATAAGTATTGGAGAACTAAATTTAGGTTCTTGTCTTGAGATGAGCAGGCAGTACCTTAGAAAGCCAAGAGCAATGTATAGAACATTTTCCTAATCATACCTCAAACATAGCAACTAACACCCCATTTCCCTTAGAGAACCATGATGCTATCTAGAGCCCTCTATCTTAATTTTATATATTGTTCCCCTGCGACCATAGCGCTCGCTATTTTGCGACGACTAATCACGTTTCTTCTCTTCATCTTTCAACTCGTGCCATCTGACACTTCGGATAGTAGGCCAAGTAATTTTATTCTTTGTTAAGGGCTCATAGTTTGCTAGGATTATAGTTGTAGCCTTGAATGTAAAATTTTTTATGCTTGGTAGTTAGAACTTGATAAGTTTAAGTTATTTTATAGATTGTGACCGATGATTAATCCTTAGTTTTTAAATCACGTAATTTGTACCCTCACCTCGATACAAGCGAGATCCCTTTTTCCCTTAAACGGCCATTAACTCTTCTATCCTTACTATTGACACTTGTTCTATAAGCACTATGACTAAGATGTAAGATGACCATGACCTATGTAATAGAAGAGGATACCCCAATAAAGTACCAAGACCCCTTCTCATAGACCTTAACAGAAACTTTTACGGTATCCTTAAGACAATACAATAGTAGTTAAATCATTTTAAGTTGGGTAGTATACCTCACCACCTAGTATCATATAGTCCTTGTGATCCATTAATGAAGTGTAACTGAATGACATTAATTGTATGCTAGCAAAGATGACAGTGTTTATTCAGACAATAGAATTTAGAGGTCCTTGCCCCTATTTGGTCGACTAGCGACATAGACAAGGAGGTTGCATGATAACTATAGAGAATGGTAGGGTCTTTATTATTATTGCTTATGTTGTTTTTTTGTTTTTGTTTTTTTTTTGTTTTTGTTTTTGTTTTTGTTTTTGTTTTTGTTTTTGTTTTTGTGAACTTGAATTGACTTGTACCTCCTTTCATCATCATCTAGCGTACTTATAATTGTTGTACCACCTTAACTTATGTCGCTATTATAGCCTAATTTTGCAAGCTTATTCTTTCATCAAGCTTGTTCACTATATATGTATTAGTGGATGCATACATTAATACATTTCAGAATTTGTGTATTAAGGTCTAGCTAACCTTAGTGCATTGATTCGCCCTTCGCATAACTGCTTCACGTGGATTGAGATATATAGTGATTAGTAGACGAATGTACTTGCCCTCTAGACATGTCTGAGCATATTATATCGGCTACATAACTGTACTAATACGAGCATGTGAATAAAAATTACCAAAATAGGACTGTAATCCACAACTGCTTTGACAATTCCTATTTGAATTCTTTAAACGCCTTGATCCCGATACTTCTATTCTATTACCTCGCCCTTGAACTCTTTATTATTGATCTCCGTCTTCCCTTATTTCGGAAAGACGAATCCTCGTGCTTGGTATAAGTTTGATACACAGAGAGTACTAGATATACCCCATAGGCCGATCACATACTTGAGGATTATTCTTTCGTAATTAAGGACATATCATATATGATATAATCGGCGTTGAAGTTTTGAGGATTGAATGACATGAGTAAATAAATTAAGGAATATTTTTCTTAAAGTATATATCCTTCTGTGATAGATGGATAAATTCTAAGTTGGGTAGCAGTGCATTGGCAACTCGAGAGGAATTTCTTTTAGATTGTGATCGAGTAAGATTAGATTGGGAGAGGTTCAAGCCATTTTAATTTTGAGAATTTTAGAAGAATGACTAAGATGATGAGGATTAATGAATTTTAAAAATCTTGATATTGAGGACCCAATATTTATACCTTAAGTACATAATTTAAATTTTTGAGTATTGAAGGTAAAATCATCAATTTGAATTTGAAGGATAAATATATAATTTCAGACTTGAACATTGGTGGACTGCATTTAAATTAATTTTCAATTTGATGATTTAAATTAAGAATTAAAAATTTGATGGTTGGACTACCTATTTGAAATATTGAGGATGTGAATGGAATTTAAAAAGTTGAAGAATACAAAAAAATTTATAAGTGAAAATAGGAATAATATTGGACTCGAATTACTTCTAGAGGAGATTATGATAGTTGGAGATCGTGAGGTAAAATTTGATATGTGTTATTAAAATCTTGAAGATATTATATGGATTCAATTTAAATTTGGATATTGATGATTTGGAAAAGTGAGAAGAGATTACAATAGGTTGAATTTTTGATTTGAACAATGATTATCTTAATTTTGAAGTGATCGCGATAGATTTGAATAGATTTTGTTATTTAAATTTTTGGAAGAGATTGCGATTGACGTACCTTATGTACGAATGTGAGGGATTTAACAAATTATGTCTTATTTTAATTTCGAGGACGAAATTGTTTTAAGTTGGGTAGATTGTAAACTCCCTCACCCAAAATAGGTATTTTGTGTATATTTTATATTATTATATTTATTATAGATGTTAAATTTATTTAGAGTATTCTCTTAGTTAATTAGAAAATAATTTTTTTTAGTATATTTACTTATATAAATATTTATTTAGAATTATTTTTAGGCTATTTTAGATTATTGAGATTTTCCATAATTTTTAGTTAATTAAAAACTAGTAACACTAATTTTCTAGGACTTTGAAGAATTTATTTTATGTACAAACTTGATTAAAAATATTCCAAACTTTTATTTTATGTTCTAAATAATAAAATATATTTTCTAGAATTTTCTGGAAATTTTCTGAGTATTTTAGTATTTATTGGGAGTAATTAGGCTAATAACTAATTTTTAGGAATTGTAGAATTTATTGTGCAATTCCAGGAATATAGAATGGACCCACATTATTTTCTAGGGTTATAATATTATTATATATTTTCTGGAATTATTTTAGAATTTTTGGAATAATGTTAGTATTTATTTTTAGTTAAATGGATAAAACTAATGTTTAGAGCTTCTCCTAATTATAGTAGAAAATCTATGAATATAAAATTATCCCAAATATTTTTCTAGAGTTTTTAAATTCAAAATATATTTTCTGTAATTTTTTCAGATTTTTATGATTATTTTTAATATTTATTTTGAGTTGTTTAGATTTAAAACGACTTAAATAATGTTTTGATAAAGGCAAATCAAAATCAAATAATATAACCAAAACCATCCAATCAAATCATGACATGTGTCACCCTCCTATCAACTTTCATTCAGCCGCTCAATCCCTATATATATATAATATAATAACCCTAATTATCCCATTATTTTTTTAGAGAGAGAGAGATTTTGTAGAATTGCCATCTAGGGTTCCTTCATCTTCCACAAGCCATTGCGCATAGCTCCGGACTTCAAACGAGGCATAGTTTCTTGCGTTAGAAAGATATTATGGTTAAATTTCTTATTATATAATTTATTTTATGAAATTATGAGTATTAAATTCTGAAAAATTCGTAGAGCACAGCATATCCAAAAATAGACGTGTTTTAATATTTTTGCGATTTCGGGAGAACCAGGAATCAGAATCATGAACCGTTTAAATTTTTGGAAAGCTAATGTCAAGATAATTGACATATATTTTTTCCAGAATTTAATTCGAATTATTTATATACTGTTAATTCTGTAGAACTTCTAGGTTAGAATTTAACCATCGGTGCATAATACAAAATTTGTATGTGCCATAATTCCCAAACGAATTTGAATTTGGACGAGCCATAAATTCTAGCATATTTTTGACGCTGAAATCTACAGGAAATCATGCATGAAAGTTGAGTTTGTGTCGGTTGACTTTTCGGTCAACATATCGCCTCGATTTGCGTGCCATGAGTCTCGAGTTGATAAAATTCAGTTTCTTTGGACAAAATTTAGGAATTAACATAAAAATCAGAATAATAAGATTAAAATAGGATTTTAGAGTAATTATTCCAGAATTAAATAAATTAAAATAAATTATCTTTTGACGTGATAAATTTGTAATACATAGGCTATTTGGACTGTGACTTGGACTCTGATTCATACCAGCAGCAGGACCCCAGACAAGATACCTTGCCAAATTGCTTACAGTATTTTGCATACTTAGTATATTTCTGTATATTTATTGTATCTCTGTTATTTATTGCATGTGTAGTTCCTTTCAGTCATTACTATATATTAGATATATTGACACACACTTGACACTTAGTATCATGAGAGGACAATCATTAGGCGTATGGGCTTTTAACCACTCTGGTAAACCGTAGTATATAGTTTGCACTATGGACGTGTGTCGCGCTGGTCGCTACCCCAGAGGTATGTCGATTTCTGTAGAGTCGCGCTGGTCGCTACCCCAGAGGTATGTCGATTTCTGATGTCCATTGACAGGTGTGTGAGTTGTGAGGCTTAGATCGAGTAGACTATCCTTGCCCATACGTCGAAAAGTTATCCTCATTTGCATTCATATAGATGGTCTTGTACAGCGTACTTATTTATTTTCAAATAATATGCATGTTTACTGTATTCAAATTGGCTCGTATTTTCTGTATCTTGTTACGTCCCTCTGAGGACCTGGTCCTCTGCCAGGTGTATCTTTTCTTGAGTAATTGCAGGAACGCAAATTTGGATGATTACTTGTGTTGCGAGGATATCTTCTCTTCGAGCCCATGGTCGTTAGCTGGTATTCCTATATTGTATTTATTGTGTTGTACTTTTCCATTCGAGTTGGTAGTGGATTTGTTTCCATCCAACTATCATCCTTAGATATTTATGTTGAGATCTAGTTATATAGATGCTGGTTATTATTTATATCTGATTTTCGTGGATGAGATTTAGATTATACCCTGTGACTTGTGATACATTTTATACCACTTGTGGACTTGATATTCATATTACAGCGTACGTGTGGATTTGGTTTCCATATATTGGAGTTGCCATATCCATGCGGCTGGCATGCTTACGTGTCCTAGTCCTACGTATTTTTGAGACTGGAGCGTGACATGTTTTTGTGGTGGCCCATGCAGGTCGAGAGCATATTGTCTCGGTTACGTTACTGTACCGAGCAAGCCTGCAAATAGGATTAGAGTATAAGATCTCATCCACATTTGACTACGACTCATCTTTCTTCTAATCCGTTCTATCTAAATAATTGTATCCTGCTTGATTCCTGTACTTCCCTAATAGTTCTTTGAGTATAGCCTTCTGCTAGAATATAGGAACCCCTATTATTAGGATGATAATTAGGGTAGCACACCTATTAAGAATACAACAAGAATATAGACACACCACTAAGTTTAGAATATCTAGTGAACCTTATAATTCCTTATCTTTAGATTGGTATACCATTACCCCTTGATGTATTAAGAAGACTTGAGAGTAGTATAGACACTACTAGAGATAGTTAAAAGTTTTACCATAATGGTTGACCCTAGTATTGAGGAACCAATAGAAAACCAAAATTGAATATTAGGACTAAATCTAACCTTCGCAGTTAGATAAGTATTGGAGAACTAAATTTAGGTTCTTGTCTTGAGATGAGCAGGCAGTACCTTAGAAAGCCAAGAGCAATGTATAGAACATTTTCCTAATCATACCTCAAACATAGCAACTAACACCCCATTTCCCTTAGAGAACCATGATGCTATCTAGAGCCCTCTATCTTAATTTTATATATTGTTCCCCTGCGACCATAGCGCTCGCTATTTTGCGACGACTAATCACGTTTCTTCTCTTCATCTTTCAACTCGTGCCATCTGACACTTCGGATAGTAGGCCAAGTAATTTTATTCTTTGTTAAGGGCTCATAGTTTGCTAGGATTATAGTTGTAGCCTTGAATGTAAAATTTTTTATGCTTGGTAGTTAGAACTTGATAAGTTTAAGTTATTTTATAGATTGTGACCGATGATTAATCCTTAGTTTTTAAATCACGTAATTTGTACCCTCACCTCGATACAAGCGAGATCCCTTTTTCCCTTAAACGGCCATTAACTCTTCTATCCTTACTATTGACACTTGTTCTATAAGCACTATGACTAAGATGTAAGATGACCATGACCTATGTAATAGAAGAGGATACCCCAATAAAGTACCAAGACCCCTTCTCATAGACCTTAACAGAAACTTTTACGGTATCCTTAAGACAATACAATAGTAGTTAAATCATTTTAAGTTGGGTAGTATACCTCACCACCTAGTATCATATAGTCCTTGTGATCCATTAATGAAGTGTAACTGAATGACATTAATTGTATGCTAGCAAAGATGACAGTGTTTATTCAGACAATAGAATTTAGAGGTCCTTGCCCCTATTTGGTCGACTAGCGACATAGACAAGGAGGTTGCATGATAACTATAGAGAATGGTAGGGTCTTTATTATTATTGCTTATGTTGTTTTTTTGTTTTTGTTTTTTTTTTGTTTTTGTTTTTGTTTTTGTTTTTGTTTTTGTTTTTGTGAACTTGAATTGACTTGTACCTCCTTTCATCATCATCTAGCGTACTTATAATTGTTGTACCACCTTAACTTATGTCGCTATTATAGCCTAATTTTGCAAGCTTATTCTTTCATCAAGCTTGTTCACTATATATGTATTAGTGGATGCATACATTAATACATTTCAGAATTTGTGTATTAAGGTCTAGCTAACCTTAGTGCATTGATTCGCCCTTCGCATAACTGCTTCACGTGGATTGAGATATATAGTGATTAGTAGACGAATGTACTTGCCCTCTAGACATGTCTGAGCATATTATATCGGCTACATAACTGTACTAATACGAGCATGTGAATAAAAATTACCAAAATAGGACTGTAATCCACAACTGCTTTGACAATTCCTATTTGAATTCTTTAAACGCCTTGATCCCGATACTTCTATTCTATTACCTCGCCCTTGAACTCTTTATTATTGATCTCCGTCTTCCCTTATTTCGGAAAGACGAATCCTCGTGCTTGGTATAAGTTTGATACACAGAGAGTACTAGATATACCCCATAGGCCGATCACATACTTGAGGATTATTCTTTCGTAATTAAGGACATATCATATATGATATAATCGGCGTTGAAGTTTTGAGGATTGAATGACATGAGTAAATAAATTAAGGAATATTTTTCTTAAAGTATATATCCTTCTGTGATAGATGGATAAATTCTAAGTTGGGTAGCAGTGCATTGGCAACTCGAGAGGAATTTCTTTTAGATTGTGATCGAGTAAGATTAGATTGGGAGAGGTTCAAGCCATTTTAATTTTAAGAATTTTAGAAGAATGACTAAGATGATGAGGATTAATGAATTTTAAAAATCTTGATATTGAGGACCCAATATTTATACCTTAAGTACATAATTTAAATTTTTGAGTATTGAAGGTAAAATCATCAATTTGAATTTGAAGGATAAATATATAATTTCAGACTTGAACATTGGTGGACTGCATTTAAATTAATTTTCAATTTGATGATTTAAATTAAGAATTAAAAATTTGATGGTTGGACTACCTATTTGAAATATTGAGGATGTGAATGGAATTTAAAAAGTTGAAGAATACAAAAAAATTTATAAGTGAAAATAGGAATAATATTGGACTCGAATTACTTCTAGAGGAGATTATGATAGTTGGAGATCGTGAGGTAAAATTTGATATGTGTTATTAAAATCTTGAAGATATTATATGGATTCAATTTAAATTTGGATATTGATGATTTGGAAAAGTGAGAAGAGATTACAATAGGTTGAATTTTTGATTTGAACAATGATTATCTTAATTTTGAAGTGATCGCGATAGATTTGAATAGATTTTGTTATTTAAATTTTTGGAAGAGATTGCGATTGACGTACCTTATGTACGAATGTGAGGGATTTAACAAATTATGTCTTATTTTAATTTCGAGGACGAAATTGTTTTAAGTTGGGTAGATTGTAAACTCCCTCACCCAAAATAGGTATTTTGTGTATATTTTATATTATTATATTTATTATAGATGTTAAATTTATTTAGAGTATTCTCTTAGTTAATTAGAAAATAATTTTTTTTAGTATATTTACTTATATAAATATTTATTTAGAATTATTTTTAGGCTATTTTAGATTATTGAGATTTTCCATAATTTTTAGTTAATTAAAAACTAGTAACACTAATTTTCTAGGACTTTGAAGAATTTATTTTATGTACAAACTTGATTAAAAATATTCCAAACTTTTATTTTATGTTCTAAATAATAAAATATATTTTCTAGAATTTTCTGGAAATTTTCTGAGTATTTTAGTATTTATTGGGAGTAATTAGGCTAATAACTAATTTTTAGGAATTGTAGAATTTATTGTGCAATTCCAGGAATATAGAATGGACCCACATTATTTTCTAGGGTTATAATATTATTATATATTTTCTGGAATTATTTTAGAATTTTTGGAATAATGTTAGTATTTATTTTTAGTTAAATGGATAAAACTAATGTTTAGAGCTTCTCCTAATTATAGTAGAAAATCTATGAATATAAAATTATCCCAAATATTTTTCTAGAGTTTTTAAATTCAAAATATATTTTCTGTAATTTTTCCAGATTTTTATGATTATTTTTAATATTTATTTTGAGTTATTTAGATTTAAAACGACTTAAATAATGTTTTGATAAAGGCAAATCAAAATCAAATAATATAACCAAAACCATCCAATCAAATCATGACATGTGTCACCCTCCTATCAACTTTCATTCAGCCGCTCAATCCCTATATATATATAATATAATAACCCTAATTATCCCATTATTTTTTTAGAGAGAGAGATTTTGTAGAATTGTCATCTAGGGTTCCTTCATCTTCCACAAGCCATTGCGCATAGCTCCGGACTCCAAACGAGGCCTAGTTTCTTGTATTAGAAAGATATTGAGGTTATATTTCTTATTATATAATTTATTTTATGAAATTATGAGTATTAAATTCTGGAAAATTCGTAGAGCACAACATATCCGAAAATAGACGTGTTTTAATATTTTTAAAATTTCGGGAGAACCAGGAATCAGAATCATGAACCGTTTAAATTTTTGGAAAGCTAATGTCGAGATCATTGACATATATTTTTTCCAGAATTTAATTCGAATTATTTATATACTGTTAATTCTGTAGAACTTCTAGGTTAGAATTTAACCATCGGTGCATAATACAAAATTTGTATGTGCCATAATTCCCAAACAAATTTGAATTTGGATGAGCCATAAATTCCAACATATTTTTGACGCTGAAATCTACAGGAAATAATGCATGAAAGTTGAGTTTGTGTCGGTTGACTTTTCGGTCAACAGATCGCCTCGATTTGCGTGCCATGAGTCTCGAGTTGATAAAATTCAGTTTCTTTGGACAAAATTTAGGAATTAACATAAAAATCAGAATAATAAGATTAAAATAGGATTTTAGAGTAATTATTCCAGAATTAAATAAATTAAAATAAATTATCTTTTGACGTGATAAATTTGTAATACATAGGCTATTTGGACTGTGACTTGGACTCTGATTCATACCAGCAGCAGGACCCCAGGCAAGATACCTTGCCAAATTGCTTACAGTATTTTGCATACTTAGTATATTTTTGTATATTTATTGTATCTCTGTTATTTATTGCATGTGTAGTTCCTTTCAGTCATTACTATATATTAGATATGTTGACACACACTTGACACATAGTATCATGAGAGGACAATCATTAGGCGTATGGGCTTTTAACCACTCTGGTAAACCGTAGTATATAGTTCACACTACGGGCGTGTGTCGCGCTGGTCGCTACCCCAGAGGTATGTCGATTTCTGATGTCCATTAACGGGTGTGTGAGTTGTGAGGCTTAGATCGAGTAGACTACCCTTGCCCATACGTCAAAAAGTTGTCCTCATTTGCATTCATATAGATGGTCTTGTACAGCGTACTTATTTATTTTCAAATAATATGCATGTTTACTGTATTTAAATTGGCTCATATTTTTTGTATCTTGTTACGTCCCTCTGAGGACCTGGTCCTCTGCCAGGTGTATCTGTTCTTGAGTAATTGCAGGAACGCAGATTTGGATGATTACTTGTGTTGCGAGGATGTCTTCTCTTCGAGCCCATGGTCGTTAGCTGGTATTCCTATATTGTATTTGTTGTGTTGTACTTTTCCATTCGAGTTGGTAGTGGATTTGTTTCCATCCAACTATCATCCTTAGATATTTATGTTGAGATCTAGTTATATAGATGCTGGTTATTATTTATATCTTATTTTTGTGGATGAGATTTAGATTATACCCTATGACTTGTGATACATTTTATACCACTTGTGGACTTGATATTCATATTACAACGTACGTGTGGATTTGGTTTCCATATATTGGAGCTGCCATATCCATGCGGCTGGCATGCTTATGTGTCCTAGTCCTAGGCATTTTTGAGACTGGGGTGTGACACATACTCATATGTTCATTTTAATACATACACATACACTATAGTTATACTAATTACACAATGTATATATATATATTTATATATATATTCATATACATATATTTACATATATACTAAAATACATATATATATTTATATATATATACAAAATAGTAAATATACCAATTAATATATTTATGTATATATACCTCATAGTATAAATATATAATACACTAATACACATTTATTATTATGTGCAATATATATAATAAATATTTAAGAGTACAGTAATATACATAAAAAAAATGTATTACTAAAATATACATATACGTATACACATACATATATATATTTATTTATATACTTATACATATTAGATTTTAAATATATAACCAGGTATTAAAATCATGTACACATTACATACTATATATATATATCTAATATGAGCCACAAATATATATATATATATATATATATATATATATATATATATATATATATATATATATATATATATATATATATTTATACAACTGAATATAGTATATGTATACATATTTATACAGTAAATACAGAATACATATACTTATATACTAAGATAAAATATAGAAACCTCTATATAATACATGTATGTACTCATTGCAACACCTAATACGTATAAAAATACATGTATTTATACATAAAATAATGTACTGTATTGTACCTCAGGTCGAGGGGGTCACGGTGGCTGGACGTCGCCGGCGGGGGTGGCCGGACGGAGCTCCGGCGTCGCGCGGGGACGTCGGCTCAACAGCAGCGGTTCAGGGAATACCGGCGCTGCGGGGGGGATTGCAGGTGGCTGAGGCGTCGACCGACGGCGAGGCTCGGCGGGGAGGAAGGGGGTTGGCCGGGGAAGAGTGGGGCTGAGTTGGGCGGTCGGCGGTGCAGTGGTGGCGGAGTAGGGGGAGGTCGGGTGGTTGATTGCGTGTGCGGGAGGGGAGGCTCGAGTTGGTGTGTGGAGTTGCTGGAGGGGGCTGCCGGCGGCCAGACGACGGGTGGCGGTGGCCGAGGGTAGGGGAGTGGTCGGCGAGGGTGGTCGGGTCAGTGTGGGGGTGGCCGGAAGCGGTGGCCGGCCGGAGTTGGGCGGCGGGTGAGGGAAGGCAGGGGTAGAGCTCGGTTGGAGGGTTTTGAGGAAATAGGGTTTAGTTAGGGTCTCCTAGGTTTGTGTGCAATAAAAGTGATGTAATACACCCTTTATGTAGGTGAGAGAGTGGGGGGGGGGGCTGCCTTGGGATTATGGCCGGCTGGACCTATTTTTTTTTGGGGAGTGGGGTTGTCCATCAAGATGAGTGGAGGGCTAGGAATGGGCCAATTCAAATGTAGGGCCATGATGTACCCTACATAAAGTAAGGTAAGTACAAGGGAATGGGGGAAAAAATAAATGCATACGGTTAGGCATGACATTCTTTTCTCCATGATGGTTTGGGCCAATGAGAGGGGGACACCTCATTACAATTTTGCAATTAGGCCCTTGAACAATTTGGTATTTGCACAATTTCTGGAATTGGGGATTTAATGCAAACAAACACCATGTTTGGTGTTCCTCATTGGGCTAGGATGGTGTATGGTATTTTGTATGAGTCTTGTGGGTGTGGATGTGGGTTTGGGTTGGAGTTGGGTCTAATTCAAAGGAGGTTAGGTCACCACATTAATTAATTCGTAATTAATGCACCGGTGTTTCTAATTTAATTTAACAACAATCCGGGAGTCTAAATTTGGTTGGACAAGGTCATTAGTGTAGTAGGCTCAGTGTACAATAATATCGTGATCTGGGTTGGTCAAGAGGGTTTGAGGTTGGGTCTCAATTTCGATTGGAACGGACAACGAACGTAATTACGCAATTTAATTTATTTGCGTACGGACGTTTGTAACGACTTTTGTGCGACTAAAATCAGGCACGAAAATCGGTATCCGGGGTTTGTTCTAGGTTCAATATGATGGGTTGGCAGGTCTAGGTCAAATATGTAGAATTTATTTTAGGGCAACAGCTAGGGTATCAATCCAAATAATCCAATCATTGCACAAGTATTTTAATACTATATAATAAATCTTAATTAATTCAAGTTAACCCTAATTAGGCTAATTTAATTATTTAACCCTAATTTCTGGTCGAGGGGGTTTACAACATACCCTCCTTAGAGCATTTCGTCCTCGAAATTAAAACAGACATATAACAAAACTATTGAATGAAATAAGTACTATCACATACCTAGGCCTTCGAAGAGATGGGGAAAACGTTGCCGAATATCGTCCTCTCGTTCCCAGGTTGATTCACCTGGTGCATGATGCCTCCATGCGACACGAACTAGAGGGATAGTCTGGCCTCGCAGTACCTTCTCGCTTCGGTCTAGGATCTCTACCGGCTCCACTTGACCAAGTATCCAAATTAAAAAATACTTGAACTAGAGGGATATTTAAATTTATATTTAATTAATCAAATATCCAAATTAAAAAATACTTTATAACAAATTTTAATTAAAATATATTCAAATTATATTTAAAATATTTGAATATAATTTAAATTTCTATTTAATTTTTAATAATATAATTGATTTTTTTAGTACGTGCAACACAAAATTTTACGCGCGCAACACATGTTAATTTACTTGTGTGATATATATATATATATATATATATATATATATATATATATATATATATATATATATATATTTATTTATTTATTCGGTTAAACTGTTTGTAAATATTCTATTTGAAAAAATTAACTAATTATTTTTTGAACTACCGGTAGAAGCATGGAAAAGATGCATCCATGCGCCCAACGTCCATGCGCCCAGAATAAAACTTAACAGATGTTGGACCACATGGATACCATGCGGCCCAAAAAAGGGACACCCATGCGGTCCAAACAAGCATCCTGAAAACTGGCCGCAGGTCGACCTGATATGACGTCCTGACAACAAAGATGGAGTCTGACACAGAATCCTGACAAAAAGAATTTTTCTGATCGCCTCGAAGGATGAGAACACACTAAGAGACATAATTTCCAAAGATAGTGCAGAGCCACGTGTACAACACGACAAAAGATCCCATGCGGCTCTGGCCCATGTGTTCCAGACTCCATGCGTCCTATGCTGCTCTGGCCCAAGTTTTCCAGACTCCATACGACCCATGCGTCTTTGGCCCCGTGTGTTCCAGACTCCATGCGGTCCATGAGTCTCTGGTCCCATGCATTCCAGACTCCATGCGTCCCATGCGTCTCTGGCCCATGCGTTACAGACTCCATGCGTCCCGTAAGTCTTTAGCCACACGTTTTCCAGATTCCACATCGACCAAATCTTGCTGTTACAACTGAGTGATTCTCTCCAACCAAATAGCATCCACGTGTCCACTTGACCAAGTCGCGCCTACAACCGATGAGAACCATCCAGATATTCAGCAACAAAAAAAATCTTAACAAATATTCACGTGACGGCTGAAGCCCGGTCTGGTGCAAAGTTGCAACTCCTTTCTGTTAGGAGAAGACACGTGGCAACTCCCAACGTTCATGCGGCCCGATATCCATGCGGCCACTGAACAACTATAAATAACATGGTATTACCCTCATGCAAGAGGCCGACTGGCTATCTACGAATCTACACTCAAGCAAGAGAGAAGAGTTGCTGCATCAGATCGTCCACGGAGTAAAGAAAGTTACTACACTCCTAACCCTCCATTGTCATCCCCCTAGAAAACAAATTTGTACTTAGATTGTCTTCTAGGAGTCTTCTTTGTACTTTCTTAGTTTGTTAATCAAATCCAGTTCTTCCAGTTCTTTTTTTGATTTAAATGGCAAACACGTTAGCGACTCTGCTGGGGACGTCCTTCTCCAATGTTGAGAAGTCGGTAACACAATCCGATGCGGCCAAGCTTGACTCGATGCAAAAGATGCTGGTGGTTCACTTCGACCAACAAGCATTCGAGGACATGCTCTCCGAAGAAAATGCTAATCCTTCGCCAATGAGATCCAAGCCCAAGAAGACCCACAAAACGTGGGTGGCCAAGGCTACTGTGCCCCACCCAGATGCAGAGCAGACGCTTCCAACCTCTCACTCTGTTACCAATGACGGTCATCGTACGAACACCCAGAACGTCCACGTCTATGCGACATCCTGGGCTGACGCAGAAACTGTTCAGCACCCAAACTCTAGCAGAGGAAAATACTACCATGCCAGACGTTCTGGTGCCAAGGCAGCTTCTATGCGGCCAAGGAGGAGGCCGCATAAGACTATCTATGCGGCATTAACTCACAGCCGCAGACAGTAGGCCGCATATGGCCCTGATAGCAACAGAACCTCTATTTTTGACCGTATCTCATGCGACGCAGATCCTATATGACCGAATAAGAATTATAAAAACTAAATCTGGACTCTTCATACTATGCGCCCATGGTCGCTAAGATGAAGAAGTGGAGGGTAGTGCGAGTTCGTCAAGCTCAAGCAACTGCTCATACGACCGACCACCAACATGCATCGCTAATTATTATGCAAGCATCTGACAAAAAGTTGTACAGGACTAACCCATGCGTCTAGCCCACAGGGACTAATGGACAGGGTCATCCTCAAAAGTCTTCCACCGGTAACTCGAGGCAAGTTCAAGTATGAACCCCAGGCCAGGGAGCAAATACAGCATCTGGGCATCCGTGTACCTGGGATACCCGGACTCACAAAGAGGACGCAAAGGTAAAACACCCTTCGGATGATTTGCGTGACGTGATTACTCACAAGCGCAAAGCAAGAAAAACAACTATAGCATGCGACGTGCACTCTCCGAGGCACAGCTGTACCAACATCATTATCAACTGCTGCTGCAATAAAGTGGCAGTACCCACAGACAGGCAGTCGGCCTTCCAGCGACTGTACTAGAAAGCACCTACCCAGCAACAACCCAGAGATCAGGTGCAACTACCAAAAGATGAGAAATTTTCCTTCTTCTCATGCTACTCAACTGGAAAGGTTCCTGCCACCAAGGAAAGAAAGAAGTCAAATACCTCCAGTCCGGCGCTTTCTACCACTATATCGCGAAGGCGACTACCCTGAGGGCTGACAAAGGCACCTGCGGAAGGCGTCTTCCAATGCACCCGCTCAAGGAAGAAGCTGTTAGCCCCTGGGGGTAGTTCTTCCTCAGAACCCCTGGGGGTGGCCCAAGCTGGCGGTAGTGTCCCCTTGGACGTACGTAACAACTCGGAGTTCCAAGGAGACAACGATTCCTAAAGAACGGACTTCGAGATCCTGGAGGGTAGCTGTAACCCCCCTCAATTATTTTTATAGATATACTGGTTTTGGGTTAAATTTTTTTAGTTTAGCATCAGGTATTTGAGGTTTAGAATTAATGTTGTATTTGTCTGATTCTTTAATTAAACCCTTAGTGCAACCTACCGTTGTTGCAATATTCAGAGCCCAATATTTGCCCATAATTTTTAACAAATTATTGCATTCTAGACTTGACAAGCCAATTTAGGCGCTGGACTTTTCCGCCACCTCCAACTCCATCACCGCCGCACATCTAACTCCATCCACGAGCTCCACAACCTCTCTGGCCACACCTGAGTCTCCTCCACATCGCTGCAACTCCGACGGACCGTTGCATCCCTACAGGCGACAACAGCCGAGCCCACGACGAGCAGCCGAGCCACCCAACGTCGATCCATTCCCGCTGCACTCACGAACCGGCCACCTCTACTCAGACCGTCGACCGCCGAACTCCTCCACCGCATCGACTTCTCCACATTACCTCACCTCCTCCCTCCCGTGGTCATCACCACCACCAGCACCTTGTCGTCGACCCACCGGCCTCCTACCCCACCGTGACCACCACTGCCAGCTACTGCTCTCCCCTCCGGCCACCCTGCCTCTCCTCCTCATCATCAGCATCATCATCATCCCCATCATCCTCATCATCCTCATCCTTATCATCATCATCACCATCATCATCCACACCACCACGACCTCCCCCTCCGGCGTGTAGCCACCGCAGTACCACTACCACATCACCGAGGTGAACCCCTCCCCCTCTACTTATGTATTTTTGTGTTTTGTATATTGTAATATAGTTGAGATAGCTTTAGGGTTGTGCTGAATAGGCATGTGAGATTTTAGGTTAATACATGTTATAATATGCAATGATGGTAATATGCTAAGTTGATTATTTAGGGTTTTAAATATGCATTGATATTCATGGGTTGAGGTTATGAAATATATACATTTGATGGCTGGAAATGATATATATAATGAGGTTAGAATTTAAATGCCATATGAGATTTTTAGGGTTTTATACATAATGATATCTGCATCGTTGATCGGTTGATTGAGTATATGTCGTGATACTTAAATGTTGGTCATTTATTAAGGGATGAATAATAATAATGAATTTAATTGAGGAGAAGTTTTATTATGAAATGATAATGATTGTATATATTTGAGGGTTTAATAAATAATTAATAATTATTTATTTCGAGGATGATATTTAAATGTGCATGTTAACGTCTGTGGACACCGAGGTAAAATTTGAAGATTGATGATGGCTTGAACTACTGAACCTCGTGATCGATATAGAAGGATTGAGGATTTGTTTGATGATATTGTACAGGTGATTAATCGGATTTGATGTAACAAAACCTTAGTCAACCCTCTAGCTTCGTGTCTATGCGAGTTGTAGCAGAGATTGAACATATGCTAGACGTGTGTCACATCTTATTTTAGCTGCGTGATAGTCTATTGATTGAGCTTGTATCTCGTCTCTAGGTACTACGGGACCTGCGGACTTGGACGTTATACCGGAGCCCCATCTTCAGCAGCCGGATCCAGGCAAGTGTACCTTGCCCCCTGTATTTCAGTTACCAGATATTCATTTATTTATTACATACATTGTGCGCGTGTTTGATTAGAATCGTTACTTCATGTCCGGGTCACAACCGGGTGCAAACGTTCGTCGGTAACGTCTAGTAACGAGTGATAGATGATTCACAATACCTTGATGTACGTACCTATGTATATAATAATCCTAGGATACCTTTTGACACTGTCATCGTGCCAGATTTCATGTATCCTGATACTGATAGCATGAACGGAATCTGGGACGACCTTAGGGTCGTGTTGATTGATAGTTACTTCAGTATGACGAGACTGCTAGATAGAGGTTCAGGTTCAGCGAACACTCGTTGACCGCTTGGGAAGGGAAAGACAGTTACTAGACATTTGGGCTCCTCTGCACGTACTTTATATATGTATATGTCCTGTTGATGTAGTGTTCCTGTATCCGAAGTAGTTGTATCACCCGTGTGACTCTGTGCTCGGAGCTACGGTACGCCCCGTGTGTCTCTGTATTCGGAGCTACGTTTTTATTTTTGACAGCCCATGCGTCAAACATTGTCTTCAAACTGTGTCTTACTTAGGTGGTTATGCTAGATTACATCGTCGTTGCACTTGTTCTTTCTGTTATACTTTGTCATGCTGTATTTTTGTACCTTGTTACGTCCCTCTGAGGACCTGGTCCCCTGCCAGTTTTACAGAATAGACGATTATGGAGCCTTTGGAGTTGCTAGTCGTGCAGGCATTGGTACCAGGTACTCATATCATTTCTACCAGCATTATGGTTATTTTATATTGTTTATTCATCTGCTGTTGCAGCCTAGTTTTTATAGACTCATATTTCTTTTCGAGTCTATTCGAGTTTGTGTGTTATTGGGCGGCCGACTTCAGCACATGTAGCTTATTCTTGTGTATTTTTGTTCATTGTGGATTGAGACATATATGTTTATATTTACTGGATTATTTAGATAGTTACTATTAGTTTACAGCTTATACGTATTCGAGTCGCACCAGAGTCTGGTTGAATACGTAGCTAGCGTGTTGCGTATTCCTGGTCCTACATATTTTAGGACTGGAGCGTGATATATTTTTATGGCGGCCCATGCAGGTCAGAGCTTATCATTTTGGTTACGTTACTGTACCAAACGAGCCTGCAGTTTAGGATTTATTGTTGAATAAGATCTCAATCCATAATCAATTTATAAACTCTCCTTGTAATTGATTATCGCCCTTGGACTTCCTATTTGTATTTGTTTATTTTTCATCAATATTGTTACCTTTGTTTCTCATCTCCTTTCATTTCGGAAGGACGGATGCTTGTGCTTGACGGTTCCCTCCAGAAGAAGATCGTAGTTCAGACGGCAGAAGATGTGATTTGTGTAATAATCTTTGAGAAGATTGTTAGCCTCAGTAGGGTAGGTTGGTAGGTTCTTTTTAGATTCTGGAACTAGTGTAGAAGGTTAGCAAGAGAATTGGACCCAGTAGTATGTCCTTAGAACTGGTAAAACCTTACTTGAGATAACGGTGATTTGGGAAGTACTGGGAGCTAGAAAGATTATTGATCATAACCCTCTAGAATAATTTATGGAAATGCATAGCCCGATGCTAGAAATTAATTGTTGTATATGATAGCGATACCAGGAACGATATTATGAACTAGAGGAGATCGAATTTTAGGCTCTCACCTGGAAGATGACGATATGATACCAGAAATTCTAGCATGTGCTTGGGTGATACCATTATTGCACTATGTGACTTGGAGAGATAAATAACGGAAATAAGAAATTTGAGGAATACAATTGTAAGAAGAAATTTGAGGAGAAGAATAATTATACTTTAGGCAAGGGAGAATCTTTCTTTTGGAGGATTGGTGTTGTAAATAGAATGGAAGAATTTATTATGAGGTTAAGTCTAGACTATGACATTGTCCTAGACATGGATTGGTTGAGCCAATACCACGCGACGCTAGATTATCGACGTAGTTGCATTATTTTAGACCACCAGATTACCCTGAGTTTGAGTTTCTTCAGGGAGACCGGGAGCATGGTGCCCAACTACCTTAGAGGCACACATTGCAGAAGGTGAACCGGTGTACCCCCTCATTATATCAGGATTTGAGGATGTGTTTCTAGAGGATCTTCCAGGCCTGCCACCAGATAGAGAGATAGAGTTTGCGATAGAGTTGACTCCTAGAGCCGAGCCAGTTACTTTTCCTGTCTACAGACTAGCACCAATAGAGTTGGTTGAGTTGAAGGTCCAATGTAGAGGATCTCTTAGACAAGAGTTTATTCGGGCTAGTGTCATCTTAGTTGTGCCAAAAAAGGATGGAACGGTACGTTTGTGTATCGATTACAGGGCGTTAAATGCTATAACGACAAGGAACAAGTACCCTTTGTCGCGCATTGATGATTTATTTGATCAGCTAAGTGGCACATGTGTATTCTCGAAAATCGATCTCAGATCCGGCTATCATCAGATCAAGGTACGAAGGAAGGATAATCCAAAGACAGCTTTTCGGATGAAGTACGGGCACTATGAGTTTCTAGTTATGCTGTTTGGTTTAACCAACGCGCCAGTAGTATTTATGAGTCTGATGAACAATATTTTCCACCAATACTTAGATAAGTTTGTGCTGGTGTTCATCGATGACATCTTGGTATATTCCAAGAGCCAGGAGGAGCACGAGAGATATCTCAGGATCGTGTTGGAGATGCTGAGACAGGAGAGGCTGTATGCCAAGCTCAACAAATATGAGTTCTGCTTGGATAGAGTACCATTCATGGGACACATAATCACCAGAGATGGAATATTAGTTGACCCAGAGAAGATCGCTGCAGTAGAGATATGGCCTACCCCTACATAAGTTACAGAGATTAGAAGTTTTCTCGGACTTGCCGGATATTATCGGAGGTTCGTGGAAAACTTTTCGAGGATCGCTGCGCCTATGACGCGATGGATGCGTAAAGGCGAGGAGTTTATCTGGACCAAAGAATGTCAGACGACTTTCGATGAGCTGACATTAGCACCGATTTTGACACTTTCTTCAGGATCGGGAGGATTTATAGTCTACATTGATGCGTCTAAGTACTGGTGGACCTGGTCCCCTGCCAGTTTACACCGTCGTTGTACTTGTTCTTTCTGTTATACTTTGGTATGCTATATTTTTGTACCTTGTTACGTCCCTCTGAGGACCTGGTCCCCTGCCAGTTTTGCAGCATAGACGATTACGGAGCCTTTGGAGTTACTGATGGAGTTGCTGGTCGTGCAGGCATTGGTACCAGGTACTCATATCATTTCTACCGGCATTATGGTTATTTTATATTGTTTATTCATCTGCTGTTGTATCCTAGTTTTTATAGACTCATATTTCTTCTCGAGTCTATTCGAGTTTGTGTGTTATTGGGCGGCCGACTTTAGCATATGTAGCTCATTCATGTGTATTTCTGTTCATTGTGGATTGAGACATAGATATTTATATTTACTGGATTATTTAGATAGTTACCATTAGTTTACAGCTTATACGTATTCGAGTCAGACCAGAGTCTGGTCGAATGCGTAGTTGGTGTGTTGCGTATTCCTGGTCAGACGTATTTTGGGACTGGGGCGTGACAGTAGCTACTCTCACCAAAAAGTCATAATCTTCTATGCTGGGGGTAGTATCCCCTTCGAATCTGAGGAGGACACAATGTCTCCTGCCCTCCTTGAAGACTACTCACTATAAGGGTATGAGACAGGGAGCACGGCATCCACTGCCCCGTCCATTTCTTCCCACGTGAGGACGGTATACATGGCTGGAGACGACCATGAAGGCCCCAGTAACCGGCAGCGCCTCAAGATGCTCGAGGCCATGATATATACAATGAGTGCATCAATGAAAGCTCTGACCCATACAATGCTAGAAATTAAGGCAAATATGGCCTCCCAGCCATCAAGGGCCTCTGGGCAAGCAAATTGGACCCCAAAACCAACAGGGATTCAAATACAATCATTCCACTCGTGAGCGGTGATCTTCTCCTACCTGGCTTGTCTGTACCTCCTGCAGGAGATAAAGCTAAGGAAGCAAGGAGGGAGGTCCGAGAACTTCGTGCTTGTCTAGATTCCATGAGCAATCAGGACTCAATCCATGATATCGGGGTGCGGCAATGCTGCCCGGTAGAGTGGAGGGATGTACTAAATCCGCCCAAGTACAAGCCCTTCAACATAAACACGTTTGACGGGAAGTCCTCCCCTCGTCGCTTCATGAGCTACTTCGAGATCACCATGGGATACTTACCCCGCAGCGACACTATCCTTACCAGGCTCTTCGTCGGGTCATTGGCGGGGGTAGCTTTCGATTGGTTTTGCAGTCTCGAAGATAACTGTATCTCATCATTTGATGACCTCAAGCATCTCTTTATTAACAGATTCTATGAGGCAGAAAATGATATGACGATGTCTTCTCTGATGGACGTCACCCTGGGTGAGAAGGAACTGACACGAAACTACATTGAGCGGTTCTGACAGGCCGCGCTAAGGTTGCCTCCTGGCAATCTGGAGGCCATACTAATAGAGATGTGCCGGAAGAACATGATGCCGGCATTCGGCCTCTGGATGGGTAAGAGCCAGTTCAAAGACTGGACAACATTCATTATAAGTGATGTCAACGCTGAGAAGAAGCTCAAGGACGCTCGACACTTGGGGATTTATATCCCTACTACTGAGAAAAAGGGTCCTAACACCACCACTACCAACAACAAGAGTAATGGTGGCAATAATAGCCGCGATGGAAAGGAAAAACATGCTATGGTCGTTACCTTGACCCAGAATCCTGAGCAAAAGACGGCAGAGCCTCTAAAACCGAAGGAGACTTACTCTTTCGAAGATATACATGTCAAACCCATCTTCGACATGCTGATGCAGGAAGGCAAAATTTGGCTCCCCAATGTCATACGTCAGGCGGAAATGGACAACCCAAAGTATTATCACTTCTACCGCTGCGTCCATTACCCGACGCAAGAGTACTATACCCTAAAGCGGTACATCCAACATTTGATAGATACGAAGGCTCTTTCCTTGAACTTCGACGACGTGACGGTCGTCGCCAACATGGTATCCCTCCAATTTGGCAACTTCCCACTGATGGAAGCCTAAGACAGAGTAGTCCCTGTCCCTAAGGTAACTATGAAAGTTGTCAACCTTACACCAGCTCGAGACCAGAAGACCGGGCTAATACCTCTTACCACACCACGCGGGGAGGTCTTGTGGGTCCATCTCGACCTCGTGCCAGACTTGATGCAGCTGTCGACACCCTCCATCGCCAAGTCCAAGGGCAGAAAATCTAAGTCCTGTTATACAGTTTTTTCCTCGACTGAAGAGCTAGCAGCAGGTACGACAAGGTCTGGCATAATATACCAACCGATGCACGGTGATATGCCTCGATTATCACACCTACCACCACTAGTCCTGGGCCATCGTAGCCCCCACCAGCGGACAAGTCCAAACAGAAGGAGACATGCTTCGATAAACCGATGCGCAAGGATGCACCACAAGGGTTGGAAAGGCTCTATAACTTTGATATCTTAGCGCAATTAGTCAACACTCCGGCAAAATTGTCGCTATTTGAGCTTTTACGGCTCTCTAAAGACACTCGGGCTGCCCTGAGTGAGGCACTGCAGAATACAAATATCATCCTGGCGCAAGTCAAGCTACACTTGAACTGCTTGAACACATTGCAATAACTCCATGGATGTGATACCCAATATTACCTTCTCGCAACAGGACATGTTGCTAAAAAAAATAGGCACGATCGGCCCCTGTACTACACATGATATATTGGCGACGTCAAGGTGGACCAGATGCATATTGACTCAGGATCGTCGATCAACATTATCCTGAGAAGTTTGCGTCAGACCCTAGGGATCCTGATGCATCGTCTGGCGACTACCAATATCGCCATCAGTGGCTTCAACAAGGGAAGGCGTTACACTCTGGGCAAAATCCGCCTAAAATGCCAAATCAGCGAATTAAAATAGAGGTCACCTACTACGTCATAGACGTAGATACATCCTACAATGTCTTGTTGGGGCATTCGTGGATACATGAACACTTGATCGTGCCATCCACCCTCCACCAGTGCCTAAAATATGTGGATGAACACGGTTTCGTCAAAATTGAGTTCGCCAATGTTGATCCGTTTAAGGGAATCGAGATTTACTACTCTGACTCGATCCTCTACAAGAAAGTCTACAAAGATAAAGGTGGAAATAAGGCCGACGATGAAGCCGAGGCCATAACAGCACTCGAGGAGCCCATGAGAATCCGCCTCAAGGCTCGCACTCCCGATGCGGTTGCACCCCTCATCGTTAAATCGCGCGAGAATGCACCTGAATCTTTGGTACCTTCAGCATCGTCAGAACCAATAGCCATCCGCCTTCGTAGGCCGAATCGAGCACCAAAAGGAGATTTTGCCCTATCTACGCCTTCTGAACCTATGGTAGTTCGCCTTCACAAGCTGAGTCGACTGCCAAGGAAGACCCGACCGCGGCTGCAGCTTCCGGACCTTTGGTGGTAAAATTACACAAAAAATCACCAAAGCCTTAGCTTGCGTTGGGGGTCGCCAAGGAGAAGGATGAGCTGGAGGAGTATATATCCGCTAATGTCAACATCCCTTCCCCTGACAATGTAATCTCGCCAGAAAAGATATCTTATTTTCTCAATAAAGGACTATCTTTGAACTACTTGGAGCGTATGCATATAAGTACACTCTACTCCTTGGAGCACGGTCTGTGCCTTCATCTCCAGACATAAGTGACACTACCTACACCGTGCACCAGCTTCGCTCTAGTCAGGATTCTTATTTCTTAGTCCCATACAGGAAGAAGGAAGACAAGCTCATCATCTTCGGCAGAGTGGAATGCCCCCGATCCTTCATCCCAAAGGAAGAAGAACAAGAATCTGAGGTGGGCAGAATGCCACTCTATCGATACATTTCACAAGCCATACAGTTCACAAGTCGAAGGTCGCCTTTACAACTTTTCTCCCCTGTGGGCAAGCCCAAGGATTACTATCATAAGACTAACCATAGCTTAGGATATGTAAAGCCTCATATAACCCCCGAGGGCTCAGATAAAGAAGATGAAGAGCACTCACACTCTTCAGAATCTTCAGCCTGGGACTCCGACGTCAGCATCGAGGACGTGCTCAGACAAATACTGTCCTCCAATATGGTATCTGCCAACCTTGAGGAAGACAACGAGGATCCACCTGAACACTTTGATATGGAACCTTGGGCCCAACACCTTGGTTCATAATGGGAGATGCAATTTGAGCAATGAGAACCTCCTACAAAGGACGAAGTTATACAAGTCGATCTAGGTGACGAGACCTCTCCAAAGCCTATTTTTGTCAGCAAAAGTCTGTCCGACGAAGACCCGGAATCCCTATTAAAACTCTTCAGGGAATACATCGATGTCTTTGCCTGGAGTTATGAAGATATGACAGGATTGGATCCCCAAATTATAGTCCACAAAATCAACATTCAGCCAGATGCCAAACCAGTCAAGCAACAACAACGACGATTTCGACCAGACGTGATGGATTCCATTAAAGCTGAAGTCAACAAGCTGATAGCTAGTGGCTTCATCTGCGAGAAACAACACACCGACTGGGTATCCAACATTGTGCCTATCGTTAAGAAGAATGAGAATATTTGAATCTGCAATAACTTTCGTGATCTAAATACGACATATCCCAAAGACGAATTCCCTCTTCCCATCACCGACATAATGATCGACAACACTTGTGACTTTGAGCGCATGTCCTTCATGGATGACTTCTCAGGCTACAACCAAATCAATATGTTTCCTAACGATGAGAAACATATATCGTTTCAGATCCCGATACGCGTATACTACTACACGGTCATGCCTTTCGGCCTGCAGAACATAGGTGCTACATATCAACGAGCTATGAGCACCATTTTCTGTGAACATCTGTGCAAGATGGTGGAATGCTACGTTGACGACATCGCCGTCAAGAGTCTCTCTAAATATGATCACCTCCAAGACCTGAGGACTGTGTTCGACTTAATGCGCGCACACTGTCTCAAGATGAACCCTACCATGTCCTTCTTGGGAGTCTCCAGCAGGAAATTCCTAGGTTTCATCATCACTTCCTGGGGTATTCACATAGACCTCGACAAGACCAATGCCCGACAAGACCAATGCCATCATGGAGATGAATTCGCCAAGGAACGTTCGAGAACTCCGCAGCCTCCAAGGAAGGTTGGCATACATCAGGAGATTCATATAAAATCTCTCTGGACGTTGTCGGCCGTTCACACAGCTTATAAAGAAAGATGTCTCCTTTATTTGGAATTAAGAGTGCCAACGATCGTTCGACAAAATTAAAGAATACCTATCAAACCCTCCTGTGCTGGTAGCCTAGGTCATGGGAAAGCCATTCCTGCTCTATGTACGTACAATGGATCACTATCTTGGTGCCCTGTTAGCCCAGAATAGTGATTCAAGCTACGAGCAGGCCATATACTACCTCAGCCGGATGATGATCGTCCTAGAGCATAGGTATACCGCTATCGAGAAGGAGTGCCTTACGCTAGTATTCGTCATCTAAAAAACTCGATACTATGTGACTGGACAAACCATTCATGTAATCTCACGCGTTGACCCCCTCAGGGTCCTCATAACTAAACCTGGGGCACTCAGTTCCCGCTTGGCTACCTGGGCAATACTATTATCTCCATATGATATGGTATTCGTCCCACAAAAGGCCGTCAAGGGTCAAGCATTGGCCGACTTTCTGGCAGCCCATCCGGGGTCAGAAACCTCAAAGCTCTCTTAAGAGATTTCAGACGAAGTGGAAGATGCCAACGTTACTTTACATGAAGCTATTTGGTGAATGTTCTTTGACGGTGCTTTAAGAGCGGGGCCCAAAGGTAACATCATCGTTGGGATCAGGATAGTGTTGATCTCTCCATAATGTATCGTCATCAATCGTGCATAGTCTCCCACAAAGCCATGCTTCAATAATGTGGCAGAGTATAATGCCCTAATCATCGGGCTCTAGCTCTCCAAGAAAGTTGGAGTAGAGTACTAGGAAGCCTACGGCGATTCTCAGCTAATCGTCAATCAAGTCTGGGGAGTATATGAAGTCCTAAACGAAGACTTGATCCCCTACCACCAAGCTGTACTTATCATCATTGTAACCTTCGAGATATTCTTTATTGAGCATGTTCCTCTGTTGCAAAACATTGAGGCGGACGCTTAAGCCAGACTCACTACTTTCTTGGCAGTCCCAGACAATACTCATCAACTAATCATAGTGATCGGTCAAGAACTGGTCTATCCCAAAAGCAACCTATGCTTATGCCTCAACTATGCAGCGAAGGTCGACACCGATACTCAAGATTGGAGGCTTTCATTCATCAACTACACAGTCTATAAAATTCTTCCTGAAAACCCAAAGGAAGCTACTTCAATCAGAAGACGCTCCCTCCATTTCTATTACGATACGGAGACAAAAATATTGTACTGTCGGTCCTATGACGACCTTCTTCTCTGATGCTTGTCAAATGCAAAGACAAAACAAGCCCTCCATGAAGCTCACGACGACATCTGCAGGGCACATCAACCCGGTCCAAAGCTACAGGACCGTCTTTGGAGAATAGGCTACTATTGGCCGACGATTATAGCAGATGCTGTTGATTCTCGAGGAAGTTCCAAGCATGCCCAATCCACGCAGACTTCATCCATTAGCCATCTGAGTTCCTATACCCAACGGTAGCATCTTGGTCGTTTGAGGCGTGGTGAATGGATATCATCGGGCCAATCAGTCCCCCTTCACCAAAAGGACATCGGTTCATCCTGACGATCACCAACTACTTCTCTAAGTGGGCGGAAGCTATTCCGCTCGCGGAAGTCAAAATATCAAACGTGATTAACTTTGTCAAGCATCACGTCATATATCACTTCGGTTTGCCACATAGGATCATCCACAATAATTGTCCACAGTTTGCAAGTCACGCCTTCTATTGGTTTTGTGACAAGAACCGAATCCAAATGTTGCCTCCATGGCATACAACCCCGCCGCAAACGGTTTGGCGGAAGCGTTCAACAAAATCATCATCAAGCTCCTTAAAAAATTCATGTCTTCTAACAAACGCGACTGGAACGAGAAGCTGGGTGAATGTCTCTAGGCCTACCATACAACAGTCTGGACAGCTACTGGGAATACACCATTCTCTTTGGTGTACGAAAGTGAGGCGGTACTCCCGCTTGAGATCCAAATCCCTTTACTACGAGTAGCTCTCTCCAAACAACTAACCACGGACGACAACTACCGTCGACGGTTATAGGAGTTGGAAGCACTCGACGAAAATAGCTCTTAGCTCAACAACGCATATAGTTGTATCAAGCGCGTCTCTCTGGAGCCTTCAACAAACGGTTAAAATAGAGAACGTTTCAAGTGGGTGACCTCGTCTTAAAAGTAAGAAGACCGATGGTTATGACTCATAAGACGACCGATAAATTCTAACCTAAATGGGAGGGCCCGTTCATTATGGAAATCGTATTTTCCAACGGTGCATACCGGCTAGCAAAACTCGACGACGAGTTGCTCCTGATGCCTATCAATGACAGGTTCCTCAAAAATTACTACGTCTAAATTAGACTGGTACTCCTATGTTACCAAACTACATAGTATCTTTCTGGGCGGTGGTTCATGTCCACATTATCTTTGGACCATCGCTCTAATACACTACTCCGACGGAGTCTACCATGTCCATATTACCTCTAAGCAAATTTTTCGACCTTGACCATCGATCATTACGTCCATATTACCTCTGATATCGATTATCTTCTAATTTATCACCCATACCTAATCCGGAGTAGGCCAGCGGTGATAAGTCCATAAAATTTTCTATGTCTGTATTACCTCTGGCAGGGCTTGTCTTAAACCTATTACTTGCACTAACGTGCACAAAAAGTAATTGGTCCATAAAATCTATCACGTCCATATTACCTCTAATAGGGTTTGTTTTGAATCTATTACTCGCACCACAAGTGCGCAAAAGGGTAATAGGTCCACCAAAATCTCCCAGCGGGATATCCTTACTATCAACAAAACATATCACATCCAAATTACCTCTGATAGAGTTTGTTTCGAATATATTACTCGTACCCCCAAGAGCGCAAAAGGGTAATAGGTCCACCAAAATCTCCCAGTGGAATGTCCACACTTAGTACAAATGTTGTGCTACGACCATCTCACCTCTAGTACTAGCACCCCCAAATGTCACAACAGCGATAAAATTAATTTCTCCTTTCATTTAAGCTAAAAAAAGGGAAGAATACAAACATCAAGCAGAAGAGGAATCAGAGTCCTCCAAATCATTGATGTACATCACCAAAAAATAAAAGAAGCAAGCGTCTGAGGATGCAAACAATTAACGAGAAGCATCTACAAAAGCCCGCTCCTCCGAATTGGCAGGGGACTCAAGGAGTTCTTGGAAGATATCCGTCCTCTACACTCGAGTGACAGACGTTTCTCCGGAAGGTAGCGACTCAGGCTCGCCGAAGTAGGAATCAGAGGCAACTGGGGCTATGGAAAGAGATGTGGTGGTTTCCTTCGGAGTATTTCCAGAAGCCATCACGCCAAAAACACGAATTGATGTAAGCAGCATACAGATCGTTCTCTATTTGTAGGCAAAGAATCGACGGCTTATCAGGTGAATCGTAACGATCTCCTTAGTGAGACGCGATAATTCATCGCTACGCAACCTAAGCTGCGATTGTCGAGATTTGGCATGATCCTCTCAGAGACCCGGACTAGAACAGTGGTATAGACATATCAGGCGTACATCAGCATATAAAGCACATGAAGTGGTCATTTCTCTGTTTGGGTACAAATCAAGTCAGCCAGACAATCGCGGCAGAAAAAAAAACTTTTATTTCATAGAAGTAAAAGGAACAAACTATATTTGCGGACCACGTCCTGACTGCAAAAATAAACTAACTTAAAAAATAAGAATAAAAAGCAGTCTCAAACTACTGCTACTCATCGGGGGAGCACAACTCCACGATCCGTCCATGGAGATGGATAATCTGACTTTCTCGGCGTCCAGTGACCTGGCGTTCAACTTTTTTTGCAAGGACCTCAGGATCCTCGAAGCGGACATAGGCCTCATACCGGTCATCCAGCTTCTGTACCATGACCTCGACGGCGGATGCATTTTTCGTAGCCCGGCTCGCCTTGGCCCAGATAGCCTCCTCTTCCTGTTGGGCCTTCTAGAGATTATTTCCTAGCATGTCAAGCTTGGCCTGTAGCTGCCTGATCTCCTCGGTTAATTTCCCTTGACTGGCATGGCAATCCTCCCTAAGAGTGCCCAACCGATCACGCTCCTGTCGCAGATTCTAGAGGTCATTCAATAAGCCTTCCCTAGATGAAATAATGAGGTCCTTCTCTGCACCCAACCCAGCCGAGAATTCCTCGTACTCACGGGCTATCAATACCCCCAGATAAGCTTGCCGATGCTGCCATAGCTCCATTAGGCATCGCTCCACCTGCACAAGCTTTAGGTCCAGAAGGGCTGCCGTCTCTTCCAAACCGGGAATGCCCTTTAAGGAGTTGGTCTCGCCTTGAGAAAAGCATCTTTCCCAGTCAAAGGATCTATTCTGCTCTAATACACCCTGGACGCCTTGCTTTAAAAATATATAGAAACTCTGAATGGAATCTGGACATGTTCATTAATCTCCTCCACTGTTGCCGGAGTCCAAGGCGGCTAGTAGGAGGAAGAAGCCACGGGCGCAGCAGGCCATGCAGCGAGAACTCCTAACGACCTGGAAGGTAAAGCGGTAGCGTAGGAGCGACCAGTTGTACAACTCATATTCCAGTACTTTATGGCCTTCTCAAATGCCCGGACACCTGGCAGCTGAGCAAGCGAGAGTGGACTGAAGGGACGACCGAGGGACTGTGACACACCAGTCCCAGATAATGATCCAGCCGCCACTATACTGGGAACATACGGAGCGACTTCCCCAGAACCGCTTGTCAACCCGCTAGCCAGAGAGGCCACAGCTGCAGAATCCCCAGCGTCAACAGTTGGGTAAATGGTTGGCAAGATGGAAGAACCCACAACAACTACAGGAGAAAGGGCTATCACCTGAGTGGGGTCAGCAGTAGGCTCCGCAAATAGGTTATTTCCCCCGTGTGTGCTGGGAAAAGGACTAGGCATCCTCGCGACAAGTCCACCGACTTCTTCTTTCATGTCCTCCTCAGCCATCACGTTCACCCTTACCAAGGGAGAGGCTGACCCTATAGACCCAGAACAACCAGTGATCAGCTTTGTCTGAAGAATATAAAGTTGAAGCCATAATACTCCTTCATGAGTAAACAGAGGGAAGAACGTACTGGAAGGAAGCGGAGGGGGTTGTGGCTCACCCAGTATGTTCATATCTCTCCCGACGGCCTCCATATCATCCACAGAGACGTGCTCAAGCTGTGTAAAGGGATCCACCATGCATGCACCCGTCTTTTGGGCCCCCAATGTTTCAAAGGCAGGTTCTAATATGCCTACATTAACGAGGCATCCGCGTCATACCCAGGGGAAGTCTTCTCCTCGGTCTCCTGGTAAGAGACTGCTGGGATAGCCACCCACTGCAGACGATCCCTCTCCTCCTGCGTCTGCACATTATCAAACAGACTAGTACTGAGATATTTGTATAAGGGAGCATGGAGGAATTAAACTGAGAGGGTCTATAAATACCGCCTTAGCGTCCGAAGTGGGGACTTCTTCAGAATCCACCGCGGAGGGTCTCACCTCCTCCTCTTTTTCCTCTCCTTCTTCTTCTTCTTCTTCCCTAGCCTGCTTTGGGGACTTTCTAGCAACCTGCTTCCTATATCCCTGGTGTCTCCTTTTAGGTGGAGGGCTCCGTATTGGGGAATCCCTACGTTTCGTCGGATAGTTTGCAGGAGGGTAAGGGTTGTCAGAAGCTTCCTCTTTTCCCGTAACAGAGTCAGAGTCAGCAGTAATGGCCTTTCCTTTGTCTTTCCCCCGACTTTTCTGTGGTTCCCTCCTCCGGGTACCTAGCTTAGTACCAACAATGAAGCTGGTATCCAGATCGAAGCCAGGGGAGGTGTATTTATGGCCACATGGAAAACAGCCACTGCATGGCTGATACGACACAGAACTTTGCTATCCGACAGAGTGAACTGGACCTGGGTGCTGGTCGCAATGAAATAGTCCTAGGCTCGGGCTCCATCGAGAAAGCTACCCTTAAAACCGAGACATGAGCTTGGGTTGCCCAAAAAGAGCTGGTTGTATCCAAATTGTCGGGCAAACCTACTCGGTAGGTAGGGTTCTAGGAAGACGAGATTTTGGTTCTGATACACCAAGTGGGAAGGCCAGATAAAGAGCAACCAGTAGAAGAGATTCGGAGATAAAACCTGACTATCTGCACCACCATCACAATGAACCCGGTTTACCTCATCCGGTATGAACTTCAGGACTAAAATGAAGAAGGAATAGTCAGCCACACGGGTGAGCGCTTACCAACAAGCGGGAACCTTAGTATGAGCCAAAGGCATCTCACCATATCAGTAAATATAAGTGTCAGCCCCCGTCTCAGTCTCTTCAGTACCAGGTCGCATCAAAGATGGGTAATGCATCAACAGCCAACCCATTAGATAGTGATAAGACATCTCGACCCGGTTGAAACCCCCTTCGGGGTCATGGGCCATCACCTTGCTTGTGAAAGCAAGAATCCCATGATGGATGCTATAGATCATCGCCGGGAGTAAGGCGAGCTTATGTCCGAAGACCAGCTTCACAGCAGGGAGGATGAGGTTGTGGCTAACCCTCTCAATCGACCCAGAGCCTCCCGAGACTATACAGGTCTGCAACCATATCATCAAGAATCCAACCAAGGTGGCTTTGTCAGACAATGGTTGGGTATCCTGGTAAAAATAACTAAAATTGTCACTAGAACTACCAAATCCCTCACCAGTGGCGGAAGTCCTCTTGGTGTTGCGTACTTGTTCATCAACACCTCTCCAAGTACGAGGGCTCTAAACGATGACATGACCCGAAGCATCAATGGCGAAGAGGTGACTGGTCCAGGATTTAATATGGGGTAGATTCCCCTCTGAGCTATTGTATTTCTTCTTTGAAACTTGCTAGCAAGTGCTATGTTGGCATAACACCTCTCGGTACACAAGAAGAAACCCTGTATGTTGCTGTTTCAACTCCTAAAATTCTTTATTTGTCGGGGTGTACTCCTCATATGGTTCACCATCCCAGGGCAACCGCGAAACATCATACATCTCATGGAGAGCGAGCCCTATCTCTCCGCCGGGAGAAAAGAAGGTCCCGAAGCGGTGGTTTTGCATCTCAGCCAAAGCCACAAACAACGGCGGGTTCTTATCCAAACCATTATAAGAACCTCGTATGGCATAGTAGAGGTCGGCCGTCTTCAGGGTCTGCTCATACTTCTCTAACACCCATTGTATCAAGCTAATCCAAGAGCGCCAGTGACACATCCAGTTGAGCAGATACACTTTTTCCTTAGGATAAGTTCCCTTGGTCACAAGCTGGTTCAAAAAGGTGTCCGCTTCGTCATATCAGACATTCGGTCCCATCTATCTAGATAAGTGCCAGATACTAGTATGAAAAGGGATTAAGAAAATAATTCCTTGCTCGCCGCCGCTCCCTTCAGTTCAGAGTTAAAACTGATACGGCTGACCTGGGTTCCGTTCTGGTCCGGGGTTAGGTTGCCCGACATCTTCCTTTGAAGGGGTACCATATTGAAAGTTGATAAGGGCAAATGGCGCTCCATCGTAGGTATGTGCTCCTTTGTCCCACCAGAGAAGAAATTCTAGGCCTCCTTAATCTTTACTACCTTAGGGTCCGAGATTGTGAGGGCATCCCCAAACAAAAAATTGGCTTCAAATGAGAGTCTTCGATCCTCCCGGAGTTCAGCTGGCTTAGCAAATAGAACCAGAACTGGCTAGTTATCAACTTTAGACTCGTATCAAGATGATCCTTGTTGATCTGAGCCTGGATATTGGCCACTATTTGGTCGAGCCTAACACCCAAGACAGCCTGAGCACGCCCAATCATCACTCCAGACGGAGCCACGGGAAAAGCCGCTACAAAATAAAAAAGTGAGAATTAGAGACATCAAGATGGCATGCGTCCAAGTCATAAAAGTTGTTTCAATTAAGTCATGACAGGACTTCCATGTGGCCAAGTCACGAGGGGAGACATGCGGCCAACTCATAGCATAACTTTCATGCGGCTGAGTCAAGACTTGTATATGAAGCCAAAGGGAGACCCCCGCATAAAGCATGCGGCATGGTCATATGCGAGGATCTGTATAATAGACCCGGTATAAAATGCTCGTGTGTCCAGAGTTCTCCTCCTCCGACCCTTACCATGGATGGGCGGCTGAATATCTGGATGAAAGGATGGGGCCTCGTCCTCAACTCTAGATGATGCGGTAGGATGTTTCCCCTTGACGATGACCTTCTTGGCCCTCGAGGAAGAAGATAAAACCTTAGGGACACGGAGAAAGAAAAGTCAGAGATGATGGAGAAAAACAGAACTTAGCAGAAGCAAGAAGTTATCTCTCTTCCTCTCAAACCCTAATTTATAGGTCACTAAATGACGAAGATAGACCCTTCAAATTCCACCCTCATCCAATGACAACTACGGTTGGGCTCTCTCCTACATCCGTCAGTACTAGGATCCGTGTGAAAGGGTGGCCCAAAATTCGAATAGAATCCACTCAAGGGTCAAGGCAAAATCTGGTAGTTAATGAATAAAGGGATAGCCTGACAGCGTTCGCCCATGCGACTCAATGGCCATGCGGCCCGAACGTACCCCATCCATGCTTCTTATTCAAATTATTTTAAACTTGTCAGTTTGAAAATTTTGAAGGGGGTATTATAGAAGCATGAAAAAGATGCATTCATGCACCCAACGTCCATGCACCCAGAATAAAAATCAACAGATATTGGACCGCATGGACACCATACGGCCCAAAAAAGGGACACCCATGCGATCCAAATAAGCGTCCTGACAACTAGTCGTATATTGACCTAACATGACGTCCTGACAACAAAGATGGCACCGGACACAGAATCCTGACAAAAAGGATTTTTCTGATCACCTCGAAGGACGAGAACACACTAAGAGACAGAAGTCCCAAGGATAGTGTAGAGCCACGTGTACAATACGACAAAAAGATCCCATGCGGCTCTAGCCCATACGTCCCATGCGGCTCTGGCCTATGCGTCCCAGACTCCATGTGTCCCATGCGGCTCTAGCCCATGCGTTCCAGACTCCATGAGGTCCATGCGTCTCTAGTCCCGTGCGTTCCAAACTCCATGTGGTCCAAGCGTCTCTGGCCCCATGCATTCCAGACTTTATGTGGTCCATGCGTCTCTGGACCCAAGCATTCCAGACTCTATGCGTCCCATGCGTCTCTGGCTCCATGCGTTCCACACTCCATGCGTCTCGTGTGTCTTTGTCTACTCGTGTCCCAGATTCTATATCTACCAAATCTTGTTGTTACAACTGAGTGATTCTCTTCAACAAAATATTGTCCACGTATCCACTTGACCAAGTCGTGCCTACAACAGATAAGAACCATCCAGATATTCAGCAATAAAAAAAATCATAACAAACATTCATCTGACGGTTGGAGCCCGGTCTGGTGCACAGTTATAACCCCCTTATGTTAGGAGAAGACACGTAGCAACTCCCAACGTCCATGCGGACCAAAATTTATACGGCCACTGAAGAACTATAAATAACAGAGTATTACCCTTATACTGTCATGACCCGCACCCAAAATAAGGGTACGAGTAGTGAGCAACGCCCAACCTACACCGCAACATCGACGGTAGAACGCTGTCTGGGTCAACCATACTATCTTAAATATTTCACACGATATAAATATGGTACCTTTTAATGTTATCTCAACTCCAAATGGAGGAACAATATGGTATATGATAATGGTAAACTATACTCAATCACAAAATAAAACTAAAGGAAGATAAAGCACGATGTAGAAAGGAAGAAAAAAAGAGTCACAATACATCGACAAGTTCGAGATAATATATATACATGCCAAAAACCTTAATAAAAGTCTAATACAAGTCTAAACAATAAGTCTAAGCCTCTCCAGCATCTGGTACTAGGTCCTCCTACGCTAAATGGATATCCTCTAGTGGTACGTTATCCTATGGCCCGTAGTACGTGGGACACTAGTCTACAAGCCAATCATCTGAAAAATATATCTAGTCAGGATTGGAGCGAAGTACATACCTCTGAAAGTAGTTTCAAATACATAATCGAGCATATATAACAAATAATAGAAAATGATACATGATAACTAACAATAAAAATAGAATGAACTAGAGTGAACATGTAATATACTGGAATAAAGAACATGCAATATGAATAACTGCAAGTAATAAAATTAAATAAAACTAGGTAATGTTCCATAGAGTACAAGTTCATTATGTGATCGGTTTGGGTTGAACACGAATACAATATGGCAACTCGATTACATGTATGATATATAATCGATATGTACACGAATACACTTGGGCTTGATCACATAACCAACTCATACTCCCCCATCCCCAACCAATACTTATAGATCCAATCATGATATATTACGAAAATGAATATAAGCACAATGAACACGAGCAGTGTGTGAACACGAAGTACACAATAATTAATACCTGATACACATGATGAAATATATATGAAAGAGTACCCGCTGAACATGGTAAGGGATAACATCCCATGACAGGATCCATTTAGTACCAGTCTGTGTAGACACTATGTCGGAATCAAGTATTTAATTCTAGAACATGCGATATATACACTATCATGAAATAAAAACTAACAGAGAGATGTACATACATCTGGTCTTGAGCAAAGGGTGTCTCTCGATGCCCAAGCTGGTGTCACACAATCCTATTTAGTAAAATCATGTTAAATGGTGTAATAAAGTGATAAATATGCTAAAATGTACCTAATCATGATTTTTTAAGTCCATACTAGGTCAATAGGTCTAATTTGGTCATTAACTATTCGATACTAGATAGTACTAAGTCTCACCTTAGCTATATTAAGTCATTTTAGGACACTAGGTTTAGTATCTCAAGATACTCAAAATACTATATATAATGTCTACTAGTATCCTTATAACTAATTCTAACACTACATGGATACCATGGCCTTGAGCCAACTCGGTATCACACTTATCTATTCTCTTAGTATTCAACACCAATATCCCATGACACCGCACCCTCATTACCTTGGTATATCTCAAGGTAATACTAGAACTTAGTATCTAACCCACATTATTATCTGGCAATAGTTTAGTGTCTATACTTATTACTTACCCGATAAACATACTCTAACTTACTAACAACTTACTTATATATACCACTTCTCTAATAAACACACTAACTAGCATTATCTAACATATACACCTTAACATTAAACTAACTGCCAACACCAATATCTAATATTAACATACAATATAACATATAAATAAACTATTAACATCATCATAACTAACTAATACAACTAACCAAATACACAACTATATGTCAACTAATACTAATCAAAACAGTAACTAATTAACAAGTAAACTAATTAACTTATAACTTAACTTCTATGTATATACTAACCTATACTTACCAATTCTAACAGTCATCTATTAAATTATACTAATCATTAACTCACACCAATACAACTATCTTATACATCTACTTATTAACTAACATCTAATTTAAAATACTAACTAAAGAAATAACTTACTAACCATATGTGACAGCCACATATCTAAACCTTAACAGGACCCCCCAATGCTTAGGTTCCTGCAACTAACTCCAACTGTGCAGGAATACACTTACACTGATGCAAGGTTGTTGGTTATCCACACTTGCAATCAAGCAGCAGCACATCAGTCAACTATGAAGGATTTGCATAATTGCCTGAGCTTCCTCTTCTTCCTTTCACCCACACACATACATACCATTTGCCACAGACACCCCCATGGAACCACTGATCCTCATCTGCAACTGCATTCAGATATGCATCCACTTTATTACTCCTTCATGTTTACTTGCTGCACTCTCTCATTTTTTACTGTCCCAACAGCAAGTAGCAGCAGCTACTTTCCACATTCGAGCATCCATGCACAACTCCACAGTGAGTGCAAGTTACCCCTAATATCTGATACTTACCAGTGTATACTGTTATTACTTATATGGAACATCGTCCACTCCACCCCCAAAAACACAGGCTCTGCAACTAACTCTTACTAACACACACACACACACACACACACTCGACCATACTTCAAACCCAACACAACAATAACAGTATCAGTAGCAACTACTATAACCCTCTACTACCCGTATACACTCCCACCCACTGAAATACTGTTACGCCCCAGTCCAAAAATACACGGGACCAGGCCACGTGGCAATAGCCAGCTGACACGTCTTCAAGGACATCCCAATTTAATGGATCCTAACGAAGAGTGTTACGCTGTCCTAAAATACTAACATGTCCAATATCAATCAACAACAAGTAATCTAATCTTATCCATAATATAATCATCAAGAAGTACTAAAATAAATACTAGAACATAAACGCCAATCTCAAATATCATAGTACAACCAAGAATGTCTGGTGAAAACAAACCCACTACTATGACGAACTAAAAGTGTTGAATGACAGATAAAAAGAGTAATGACTAGGGCATTGGCTGACTAGATAATGATGCTCCAATCCTAGGCAGAAGGCCTACCAACTGATCATGAAAACTCTAACGGTAATACCTTTAGCTTCTCTGCAGTTGCGTACCTAGTCTCCTATCCTGGGCCGTACACTGTGGGGTAATATGCCTCGTCCAAATCTGGAAAGGTACCAGGTCCTCAGAGGGACGTAACAAGATACATAGAAGCATACCATATATAAATACTGAATAAAATAAATACAATAAAGGGTGTGCTAACCATCTAAGTGAATGCAATGTGAGGACAACATTGGTACGTATGGGTAGGCGTAGGCATAACGTCTAATACTTCGAAGAGCGTGGTATCTGTAACGTCCATCATTCCAAAGAATGAGGTATCTGTAATATATATACGTCCGTATCACTCCGAAGAGCGCGGTATCTGCAATAAAGGAAGTCATTGGATCCGTGGCTCCTCCGGATACTATGAAATCCAATGTGTGTATCCCATATGCCTACTAGTTGTCCTCTCCGCCCAATGTAGATATACAAGTCGAATACACGACGTGCATACCGTGCAGCTATATGCCAAGTCTCTACTAGTATAAAATCCTGAATTATGTACTAAACCGTGATGCATGTCATACGTATCGATAGCTAGTCGAGTATGCGAACCCGCATCCCAATATGAATTTGTCACCGTGAAACGTGTAAGAGTGTCAGATCTCGGAAGATATCAGAGTATCCTCCCAATGGGGTGAGTTTACTAGTGACTAGGTCAAGTACACTACTCATCGACGCATCCGTCGACTGCACCCGAGTCAATCTCGGACGCGCACAGTTGTATAAAAGAAAGCAACAAAATAACATACAACATATGCATAATTTAAATTAGACAGTAAATATGGCAAGGTATCTTGCCTGGGTCCTCAAGCTGTGAATGCCAATAGCCTTCTCCTGCAGTATCTCCTGGCTGGTCCAATAACCCTAAACACACAATTTAATATAGCAAATACTGTCATCAGACACTAAAGCAATACATACACAAAACTACGTCGCTGCTCTTAGGTACTGACGCAAGATCACGGCTGGCCGACTACAGAGTCGCGTGTGCATGTAGCTAAGATGCACATGCGTTCTGTCCTCAGTTATCGTGTTCCTCACGACAATAAATTACTAAAGTTATGGGTTATGAAACTATTTATGTTTTGTACGAATACATGTCCTTATTTCCCATGTTAAGTGTACTTGGTTAATATCTAGATTTTTTAGGTGAATTACAAGTCCTTATAACACATCATTTTATTAGGGTAATTATTATCTTATTAATTACTGTTTAATCTAATTAACATATATACACACATATAGGGTTTCATATTAATTAGTTTGTGTCCACATAACGATACGCGACACAAACTCGATGACATGACGATACAACTATACACGATATAATAAAGAAGAGAGGGATTTAGGTGTTTACTTAGGCGTGACTGAACTGGGGGGTCTGTCTCGTCGAAGTGCGTGCTCGTCGGCGGTCGATGGAGCTCCGGCGTCGAGCAGCAGATCACGGCAGCAGCGACAGTAACTGCAGCAGTTGCAGCAGCGGCAGCAACGACCTGACAGCGAGGCTTGGCCGGTGGGGGACGGTACTGGGATGGCGGGAAAGGCGGTGCTGGTCGGGCTGGCGGTGGTGGTTGGCGATGCTGGAGGCTATGGTCCGGTCTGGGAGTAGTCGGGCTCGGCAAGGGGTCGGGTTTGATGATCGGTTTTGAGGGTGGTGAAGATGGTGGATGGCAGTCGGTGCAGGCGGTGGTGTGGTGATGTTGGGGTGGTGGAGACGTGGTCAGGCAGCTTAGGGACTGCGGTGGTGGCGGCCTGAGGTGGTGGTGTCCGGTCGGAATAGGGGAAAGGGGCTCAGGTTTGATGAAGGGATTCAGCTAGGTTTATTTGATGGTGGTGGTGGTGTTTATAAATCTAGGGTTTTCAAAAGGGAAAGATGTATATTTATATGGGAGAGGAATTATGGGCTGACCTCGGATCTTGGGCCGGCCAGGGCTCTTTGGGGTGGGGGCTGGTCCACATGAAAGGGTGTACATGGGCTTGGTTAGGTCTTGCTTTGGGGTGAGTTTGGCCTCTAATTTAATTAAATTAAAAACCAATGCACACGACGTTCTTTTGTCAATTGAAAATACATGGGATTAAATTTGGGTAGAACACAAGAGTCATTGGCGTAGCAGGCTCAGAATAGGTTAATACCCTAATTTGGGTTATAGGGAATTGGGTTGTGGTTGTGCCTCAAATTTAATTAGGAATGGCCAATTATAAGAAATTGGGTTTATTGGAATTATTCAGGGACGGTTGCGACAAATATTGCGCAGCTAAAATAAAGCACAATATTGAGTATCTAAAAGTTACACAAGGGTCAGATGGGTAGTCTAGCATGTCTAGGAGATGTGTATGAACTTGTTTGAAGGTAACTACTAATGTAGCGCTCCAAACATCGAAGCAACGGTTAGGTGTATTAAGTCACATAATTGTTGTACATTAATCCTAATTGTATTCAAATAAATCCTAGTCTCTCAATCTAAATTAAAATGATCCTAAATTGGTCGAGGGGGTTGACAATCTACCCTCCTTAGAGCATTTTATCCTCGAAATTAAAATATACGTATGGTAAGAACTACTGACTGAAATTAAAATGCTACTACATACCTAGGCCTTCGAAGAGATGGGGATAGCGCTGTCGAATATCCTCCTCAAGTTTCTAGGTTGACTCGCCTGGTGCATGATGCCTCCATGCCACACGGACTAGGGAGATAGTCTGACCTCGCAATACCTTCTCACTTCTGTCCAGAATCTCTACAGGCTCCTCTTGGTATGATAAACTCGGGTCGACTGTGATCTCTGAATGGTCAAGCATATGACTCGGATCTGGCATGTACCTCCTTAGCTGAGATACATGGAAGATGTCATGCACTCCTTCCAAAGTCTGTAGTAAGGCTAACCTGTAAGCAACCTCTCCGATGTGTTCTAACACATCGAATGGTCCGATGTACCTCGGACTCAGCTTTCCTCTGCCTCCAAATCTGATAGTCCCTCGAGTAGGTGAGATCTTTAGAAACACGTGATCTCCAACCTGGAACTCTAGGGGTCATTGATGCGCGTTCACCTAATGCTTCTGTCTGTCCTGTGCTGCTCGCAGGTGCCCTTGGATCTTCTTCACCTTCTCTACTGTACGAACAACCAACTCTGGCCCAAGAATCTGCCTCTCGCCTATATCACTCCAATATACTGGGGAACGATATTTTCTTCCATACAACACTTCATAGGGAGCCATCTGGATGCTCGCTTGATAGCTATTGTTGTAGGAAAATTCGACCAAATACAAATAGTCCTCCCATGATCCTCCAAAATCAAGCATGCACGCTCTTAACATATCTTCCAATGTCTGAATGGTGCTCTCTGACTGGCCATCTGTCTGCGGGTGATACGATGTGCTAAACTTTCGGCGGGTATCGAGACTCTCTTGTATATTCTGTCAAAAATAAGATGTAAACCTCGTATCCCTGTCAAACACTATACTAACTGGCACTCCATGTAGTCGCACAATCTCCCTCATGTACATATCTGCTAAGACCTCTGTAGATTGCCCAACTCTGAAGGGTAAAAAGTGTACGGACTTGGTGAGTCTATCCACGATTACCCATACTGTATTGCGACCACTAGGACTCCTCGGAAAGCCCGTAACAAAGTCCATAGTGATGTGCTCCCATTTCCACTCCGGTATCGGGAGTGGTTGAAGTAGTCCTGCAGACCTCTGATGCTCAGCCTTGACTTGCTGACACATCTGGCACTTCGCCACAAAGCGGGCTATCTCCCTCTTCATTCCATGTCACCAGTAGTACTGCCTCAAGTCTCTGTACATCTTTGTGTCTCCTGGATGAATAGAGTAGGTTGAACTGTGTGACTCCGTCATCAGCCCCTAACGAAGTTCTCCATTTGGAACATAGAGACGATCTCCACATCTCAAAGTTCCATCTTCATGTATACGCAATCATGTCTGTATTTTGGCCTCTGTCCTCTGTCGAAGCCTCTGGAATCTGGCATCTGTCGGCAAAGCAACCTTGATCCTCTCTACTAATGTCGATTGTAACTGAAAACTCGACAACTGTCCGTCTACTCCGGGCATAACGACTTCTATACCCATCTTCTCTAGATCTTTCAATAGATATTGCTGGGTAGTTAAGAAAAATGCCATGGGTCTTCTGCTCAATGCGTCAGCTACTACGTTAGCCTTTCCCGGGTGGTATTGTAGCTCAATCTCAAAGTCTGTCATCACCTCGAGCCAATATATCTGTCTCTGGTTCAGGTCCTTCTGGTTGTAGACGTACTTTAGGCTTTTGTGATCAGTGAATATCTCCACTCTTTCTCCATATAGGTAGTGTCTCCAAAGCTTCAAAGCAAAGATCACTACGGCAAGCTCCAAGTCGTGAGTGTGATAGTTCTTCTCATGGGTACTTAATTGCCTAGAGACATAGGCCACAACCTTTCCATGCTGCATCAAGACACATCCTAATCCTTTCCCTGATGCATCGTTATAGATCACGAATCCTCCGGATCCAGAAGGTATGGTCAAGATAAGTGCCGTAGTCAGACGCTTCTTCATCTCATCGAATGCCTTCTGACACTCCTCTGTCCAAGTGAACTCCTGGTCCTTACGGGTCAAGCGGATCATCGGCTCTACGATCTTTGCGAAGTTCTCTACGAACCTCCGATAATATCCGGAAAGTCCTAGGAAACTCCTCACCTCTGAGACATTGGTAGGGGTTGGCCATGTCTCTACTTATGAAATCTTTACCAGATCAACTGAAATACCATCTCCTGAGATAACGTGTCCAAGGAACGTGACACGATCTAGGAGAAAATCATACTTGCTCAGCTTGGCATAAAGCCTCTCTCTCCTCAGCGTCTCTAACACTAGTCTCAAGTGCTCTTCGTACTTCTCTTGGCTCTTCGAATACACCAAGATGTCGTCGATGAAGACTACCATGAACCGATCTAGGTATTGGTGGAATACTCTCTTCATCAAGTTCATAAATATGGCAGGCATATTTGTCAGTCCAAAAGACATCACCAAGAACTCGTAGTGACCATAACGAGTCCTGAATGCTGTCTTTTGAATATCTTCTCTTCGCACCTTTACTTCATGATAACCCGATCTCAAGTCGATCTTTGTGAACACCACTGCTCCTGTCAGCTGGTCGAACAAATCATTAATCTGTGGCAGGGGGTACTTGTTCTTGATAGTCAAAGCATTAAGGGCTCTGTAATCAATGCACATACGTACTGTCCCATCTTTCTTAGGTACAAACAACACTGGTGCTCCCCAGGGTGATGCACTAGGATGGATAAATCCTTTGTTCTGTAACTTCTCTAATTGTAGCTTCAGCTCATCTAGTTCCTTCTTCGCCAATCAGTATACATTGGAAGATACCGGTGCTGCTCCGGGTATTAGCTCAATAGTGAACTCCATGTCTCTATCTGGCGGTAAGCCTGGCAATTCTTCAGAAAAAACATTCTCGAATTCTGCAACTATCGGTGGGGGTACCATCTCCATAGCCATGTAAGATCCAGCTATCTGTCCTACTCCTTGCTCGACGGTCCCTCGCATGTACTCGAACTCCGGTTGATCTGGCAGTCTAAAAGTGACGCTACCCTTTTGACAATCCAATACGGCATTATACTGGCTTAACCAGTCCATGCCTAGCACAACGTCAAAGTATAGCATGGGTAATACCAAGAATCGCGCTCTCATCTCTCTACCACATACGACTACCGAGCACGTTCTAATAGTACTGGTAACCGGCACGATGTCTCCTCCGGTAAGAATCTTCCAACTCTTAGGTAAGGGGGAAGTAGCTACTCTATGCATTGCTAGGAATCTACTAGATATGAAAGATAGTGTAGCTCCAGAATCAAACAATGTAGTTACAGGTAATGATGCAACTAAAATGGTACCTGTGATAGCTTCTCCTTCTGTTTTCTCCTCAGTAGCTGCTAGTACAAAGGCCTGTCCGTGCCTCTGTCCTCTGGTCTATTGTCGGGCTCGATCAAACTGCACCTTCTGTGGGGACCAGGGTGGTCCCCTCTAAAATCCTCCAGGTGCTGGTAGACGTTGACCTCCTGGCGGGGGTAGTATCCTCGGGGCTGGTGCTTCTGGCCTCGGTCCTGTTTATGGTGCTATGCCTCTGCGCTGTGGGCAGTCTCGGGCAAGGTACTGACTCACTCCACATATCATGCATAATCCAAACTTCTTTTGACAATCTCTAATGATGTGGCCCTTCATGCCACAATGGTGACAAGTCGAAAGCTCTTGTTGTGGGTATGGTGCTGCCCTCTGTAGTGTCTGTGCTACGGGACGACGAATTGGTCCTCCTGATCTGGCCTGGGCTCTGGCTAGTGTGGTCGTGCTGGAATGTCTTGCTCTTCTGCCGATGGCCTCTTGGATCCTCGCCTCTGAAAGAACCTCCTCATAAGAAATCCTCGCCTGTATGGTGGTATACCTCTGTAGCTCGAAAGTAAGGCCGTGATGAAATCTCTGGGCCTTCTCTAGCTCATTGGGTATCAAGACGACACCAAATCTGCTAAGACGGCTAAACTCCGTGTCATATGCGTCAACAATCATATTCCCTTGTTCTAGATGTAGGAACTGGGAGTATAGGGCATTTCTGACTGTAGCCGAGAAATACTTTGCATTGAAGTATTCTAAGAACTTCTCCCATGTCTGGGTCTTGCCTACACTGCGCTCAATAGAATCCCACCAGTGATGGGCGTTGCCTTTCAGTTGGGCCCTCACTGCTGTCATCCAAGGTTTGGATGTAGCTGCGAAGCCTCTAGTAACATCTTCGTATTGGCGACCCAATCGGAGATCTCCTCTACAGTCTCGTTGCCTGAAAAAGTATCTGGTCCCATCTGTCAGAACCATCGTACAGTACCACCTGTTTGAGTTGGTGGGGGTGCTGGTGCGGGTGCTGTGACAGGTGTCCTCTCTAGTACTGCCATCAAACTCTGTCTTAACGTCTCGTTCTGATGCCACTGTGCCTGCATCATAGCCTGAAAGAACTGAAGCATCTGTGGCTGTCCATCTAATTGTGGCATCTGGGGTGGATAAGGTGGAGGTGGTGGTAATGGAACCTTTGGCTGTGCGATAGGTGTCTCCTCAGATGTCGGCCTCTCGGTTTGCGGCATCGGCGTAGCCCCCGAAGTCTGGCCCTCAAAATGCTGCATGGGGATCATCTGGGAAGTCTGTCCCTCGTGTTGCTGTATAGGATCATCCTGAGAAGTCTCGCGCCAATATATCAGCGGGGCCTGTAATGGTGGTTGTCCTCCAGGTAGTCCTTGGGGTACCTCCTCTCTTTGGGTTGTATCAGTTGGCACCATAGTACTGGGTGCTCCTCGTCCACTGTGCAAGTTCATCTTGCTGCAAGAGATAGGACTTCATTAAAAAGAGTACAGAATCAAGCCAACATGATGCAGATATATAGAAGCAATACGAAGAAAGTTTCAAAGACGTAATCAAAGTGGATGAGACCTAGTAATTTTTTATCCTATTGCAGGCTCATTGGGCATGTTACCATACCACAAGCGATAAAGTTGACCTGTATGGGCCACCACTAAAACCATGTCATGCCCCAGTCCCAAAATACACGGGACCAGGCCACATGGCAATAGCCAGCTGACACGTCTCCGAGGATATCCTAATTTAATGGATCCTAACAAATAGTGCTACGCTATCCTAAAATACTAACATGTCCAATATAAAACAACAACAAGTAATCTAATCTCATCCACAATATAATCAGCAAGAAGTACTAAAATAAATACTGGAACATAAATGCCAATCTCAAATATCATAGTACAACCAAGAATATCTGGTGGAAACAAACCCACTACTATGACGAAATAAAAGTACTGAATGACAGATAAAAAAAGTAATGACTAGGGCATCGGCTGACTAGATAATGATGCTCCAATCTTAGGCAGAAGGCCTACCAACTGATCACGGAAACTCTGAAGGTAACACCTCTAGCTCCTCTGCAGTTGCGTACCTAGTCTCCTATCCTGGGCCGTACACTGTGGGGTAATATGTCTCATCCAAATCTGGAAAGGTATCAGGTCCTCAGAAGAACGTAACAAGATACATAGAAGCATGCCATATATAAATACTGAATAAAATAAATATAATAAAGGGTGTGCTAACCATCTAAGTGAATGCGATGTGAGGACAACATTGGTACGTATGGGTAGGCGTAGGCATAACGTCCAACACTCCGAAGAGCGTGGTATCTGTAACGTCCATCATTCCGAAGAATGAGGTATCTGCAATATATATACGTCCGTATCACTTCGAAGAGCACGGTATCTGCAATAAAGGAAGTTATTGGATCCGTGGCTCCTCCGGATACTATAGAATCCAATGTGTGTATCACATACGCCTACTAGTTATCCTCTCCGCCCAATGCAAATATACAAGTCGAATATACGACGTGCATATCGCGCAGCTATATGCCAAGTCTCTACTAATATAAAATTTTGAATTACGTACTAAATCGTGATGCATGTCACACGTACCGATAGCTAGTCGAGTATGCGAACCCGCATCCCAATATAAATTTGTCACCGTGAAACATGTAAGAGTGTCAGGTCTCAGAAGATATCAGAGTATCCTCACAATAGGGTGAGTCTACTAGTGACTAGGTCAAGTACACTACTCATCGATGCATCCATCGACTGCACCCGAGTCAATCTCGGACGTGCACAGTTGTATAAAAGAAAGCAACAAAATAATATATAATATATGCATAAGTTAAATTAGACAGTAAATATGGCAAGGTATCTTGCCTGGGTTCTCAAGCTGTGAATGCCAATAGCCTGCTCCAACAGTATCTTCTAGCTGGTCCAATGACCCTAAACACATAATATAATATAGCAAATACTGTCATCAGACACTAAAGCAAAATATATACAAAACTACGTCGCTACTCTTAGGTACTGACGCAAGATCACGGCTGGACGACTACAGAGTCGCGTGTGCATGTAGCTAAGATGCACACGTGTTCTATCCTCAGTTACCATGTTCCTCACGACAATAAATTACTAAAGTTATGGGTTACGAAACTATTTATGTTTTGTAAATACATGTCCTTATTTTCCATGTTAAGTGTACTTGGTTAATGTCTAGATTATTTTAGGTGAATTACAAGTCCTTAGAATACGTTATTTTATTAGGGTAATTATTATCTTATTAATTACTATTTAATCTAATTAACATACATACACACATATAAGGTTTTATATTAATTAGTTTGTGTCCACGTAACGACACGCGACACAAACTCGATGACACGACGATACAACTATACACGATACAATAAAGAAGAGAGGGATTTAGGTGTTTACCTAGGCGTGGCTGAACGGGGGGGGTTTCTGTCTCGTCGAAGTGCGTGCTCACCGGCGGTCGGCGGAGCTCTGGCGTCGAGCAGCAGATCATGGCAGCAGCGGCAGCTGCGGCCTGGCAGTGGAGCTTGGCCGGTAGGAGACGGTACTGGGATGGCGGGGAAGGCGGTGCTGGTCGGGCTGGCGGTGGTGGTTGGTCGTGCGGAAGGCGGTGGTCCGGTCTGGGAGTAGTCAGGCTCGACAAGGGGTCGGGTTTGATGATCGGTTTTGAGGGTGGTGAAGATGGTGGATGGCAGTCAATGCAGGCGATGGTGTAGTGATATTGGGGTGGTGGAGACGTGGTCAGGCGACTAGGGGACTGCGGTGGTGGCGGCCTGAGGTAGTGGTGTCCGGTCAGAATATGGGGAAGGGGCTCGGGTTTGATGAAGGGATTCGGCTAGGTTTATTTGATGGTGGTGGTGGTGTTTATAAATCTAGGGTTTTCAATAGGGAAAGATGTATATTTATATGAGAGAGGAATTATGGCCCGACCTCGGATCTTGGGCCGACCATGGCTCTTTGGGGTGGGGGCTGGTCTACATGAAAGGGTGTACATGGGCTTGGTTAGGTCTTGCTTTGGGGTGAGTTTGGACTCTAATTTAATTAAATTAAAAACTAATGCACGCGGCGTTTTTTTGTTAATTGAAAACATATGGGATTAAATTTGGGTAGAACACAAGAGTCATGGGCGTAACAGGCTCAGAATAGGTTAATACCCTAATTTGGGTTATAGGGAATTGGGTTGTGGTTGTGCCTCAAATTTAATTAGGAATGGCCAATTATAAGAAATTGGGTTTATTGGAATTATTCAGGGACGGTTGCGGCGAATATTGTGCAGGTAAAATGAAGCACAATATTGAGTATCTAAAAGTTACACAAGGGTCAGATGGGTAGTCTGGCATGTCTAGGAGATGTGTATGAACTTGTTTGAAGGTAACTACTAATGTAGCGCTCCAAACATCGAAGCAACTGTGAGGTGTATTAAGTCACATAATTATTGTACATTAATCCTAATTATATTCAAATAAATCCTAGTCTCTTAATCTAAATTAAAATGATCCTAAATTGGTCGAGGGGGTTTACAAACACCACTACTCACCCTTCACATCTGTAATACAATAACCTGACCCCTTGATACACACAACCCTAAAAATACACACATATAATTATATCTATCAATATATGCATAAATACTTATATTATAATATACATATGTTTATATGATACTTTAGAGACATTTAATCAAACACTAAGGGTATTCACTTAGGAAATCGTGATACCCCTCAACTAATAAGCAAAAAATCCCAATCTCTCCAAGATAACCATTACAATATGCCAAATATATAGTATTATAACTATTAGAACTAGCTACAATAGGAAATAGGGAGAAATTATACAAAATGCCCAAAGTAGGGCTCTGTATCACACGGTATCACAAAATACCATGATATGGCCTATACGTATCCATTTGTGGACACGTATCTAGTCCCACAACCCTGATCTAAGTCTAATTAGATCTACTTGGTCTCGTGACACATAATTGATGAATCAATCTCATAATTCCCCCGACATGCACACCAAACACCACATAGAATTCATAATTTATAACTAATTAGCCTAGAACTTGTTCCTATATGTAGCCTTATACCATGAGGTCATTCCTAATGGTCAAATGCATGATTTGAAAGCTAGAAAAGAAAGAAAATTCAGAAATTACCAATTGGGAGATGGTTTCCAATGAATTATTTCTACGGACATGATCCAAACATGATCTTCTTGCCACAAGCTTCTCTTCTTAGTGATTCTTGTCAATCCAAGCTCCAATGCTCCTTAAGGAATGAGAATAGAAGGAAATTGCAAGTGAATTGATGGTGAATTGATGGAGAGGTGAGATAATTAGGGATCTATGAATTGGGGATCTCTAAAATGGATGAACAAATAAAGTGGAGAGGGAGAAGAGGCTCATAACATGGTAGGCCCCTTCCCCCTTCCCCAAGTAACATGTAAATGTCCAACATGCCCTCTCATGGTGAATTATGAGAAATAATTAAGGGCGGGTATTTTGAGGAAGTCTCTAACTAATTGTAATTAGGCTAATCATTCCTAATTAATTAATTAGGATGGGTCTAATGAGCTTGGTCCTTGTTGGGCTCTATAAATTGTCATAAAAACTCTAATTGGGCTCCCATGGGTTACGTTTAACTAATAGGCTAGCCTCCTAACTATAATAAATAATATAAGTCACAAGTAATTCATATAACAAACTAATAATTAAATAATTAATGCAACGTCAATTAAATATTATAGCCCACTTATATATATATTATATTCCTAAAATAATTATCCATGCCAAATTACCAAAATACCCCTAGTTGGACAAGTGAGGGTGATAATCCTACCCACCTTAGAAAAATTTTGTCCTCAAAATTTAAGGAAGAAACTAACTACTAATAGTAATCAATACAAGCAAGAAAGAATTATACCTCACGGCTGAAACATATAAGGATATCGCTCGCGCATCTCGGCCTCTCGTTCGCAGGTACTCTCTCCTGGCGAGTGATGCCTCCACACGATACGTACCAAAGGAGTCATCTGGTTCCGCATCACCTTCTCCTTGCGATCAAGAATCTCCACGGACTGCTCTGGGTAGCTGAAAGTCGGACCAACCTCGATCTTCGAGTGATCTAGTACATGGCTAGGATATGTCACCTACCATCTCAGCTGCGACACATGGAACAAGTTGTGCACTCCCTCTAATGCAGTTGGCAAGTCTAGTCGGTAGGCCACTTTTCCGACCCACTCTACAACACCGAAGGGTCCGATGTACCGTAGACTAAGCTTTTTACCTCCACCAAAGCGAATCATGCCCCGTATTGGAGAAATCCTCAAGAATACCAGATCTCCAATCTAGCACGAAACACAACCTTAGTACTTAATTATAATAAGCAATATAAAATAAAATCTATACCTCAAACTCCAATGGTCTCCGGTGGCTATCGGCCCAATGCCGCTGTCTTTCATATACCACTCAAATCCTATCTCTAATAAGCTTCACCTTCTCAGTTGCATCCATAATAATCTCTGGTCCCAATAAGGCTCTCTTACCAATATCATCCCAAGATAATGGAGTACGACATCTTCGTCCATACAATGCCTCAAATGGTGACATCTCAATACTGGCCTGGTAGCTATTGTTATAAGCAAACTCTATTAGGTGAAGGTGATCCTCCCAAGATCCTTTAAAATCCAAAACACAAGTATATAGCATATCCTCAAGAGTCTGGATAGTCCTATCCGACTGCCTGTCTGTCTAGGGGTGATATGCGATACTAAACTTGAGCTGGGTGCCCAAGCTAGCCTACCAACTCCTCCAAAAGTGAGATATAAAGCGACTATCCCAATCTGATACTATCCTCACAGGAACTCCATGAAATATGACTATCTGATGCACATATATCACCGAGATCTTCTCTATAGACATACCCACTTTGAATGGCCGAAAGTGGGCCAATTTGGTCAACCTGTCTACGATGACCCAAATCGCGCCTTTGCCTCCTGGAGAATGCGGAAGTCCTGATACAAAGTCCATCTTCACATGCTCCCATTTCCACTCTGGAATGGGTAAAGGCTAAAGTAGTCTACCTGGCCTCTGTCTCTCTGCCTTTACCTACTGGCATACCAAGCATCTGGATATAAAGCTTGCCACCTCCCATTTTATACCATACCACCAAACATGCTCTCTCATGTCTCTATACATCTTGTTGGCACCTGGATTCATATAGTACTGAGATCGATGCGCCTCTTGAAGAATCTCCTCGCTCAACGCTCCACTCAACATACATAATCTGGTACCGTGCCATAATGATCCATCTTCTGCCATTCTGAAGTCCTCTGTCAATCTCATCCGGACCTGCGCTCTAATCCTCCTCAGAGACTCGTCCTTGAACTGTGCATCTCTGATCTGATCCATCAACTCTGACTGTACCTAGAGTCCCCATATCTGTGTCACAACTCCAGGAACTAGCACCTCAATTCCCAAACTATCAAGATCAGCCAATAAATATTTGTCCCTCGTCAAGTACATAGCCACTAGATACCTGCTCAAGGCATCAACGACTACGTTGGCCTTTCCTAGATGGTACTGCAAAGAAATATCGAAGTACTTCATCAACTCTAACCACCGTCTCTGCCTCATGTTGAGCTCCTTTTGTGTGAACACATACTTTAAGATCTTGTGATCAGTACATATCTCAACTCACTCCCCATATAAGTAGTGCTTCCACATATTAAGAGCAAAAATAACTGCTGCCAACTCTAAGTCATGGGTAGGGTAATTCTTCTCATGCAGGCGTAATTGCTTGGAAGCATAGGCAATTACCTTACCATTCTGCTGCAACACACAACCCAAACCCTTATCCGAAGCATCAATATATATAGAAAATTCTCCTGTCCTCGATGGCAATATCAACAATGGAGCTGTAGTCAACCTCTTCTTCAGTTCCTCAAAAGCAGTCTGACACTCCTTAGTCCAGACGAACTCCACGTCCTTCCTAGTTAGCCTAGTTATCGGCTCTGCAATCTTAGAAAAATCCTGAACAAACCTTCGATAATAGCTTGCCAATCCAAGAAAGTTTCTGATCTTTCCTACTGAACTCGGGGTAGACCATGACTCAACTGCTGATATCTTCTTCGGGTCTACTGAGATCCTGTCTCCTACAATCACATGCCCGAGAAATTCAACCTTATCAAGGAAGAACTCACACTTCGAAAGCTTACCATACAACTTGTCTTTTCTGAGGGTTTCTAAAATTATACTCAGGTGTATCTCATGTTCCTCCGGGGTCTTCGAATATATCAATATATCATCAATGAAGACCTAAACAAACTGATCCAGGTACTGATAAAATATATTATTCATCATATTCATGAATACTGCCGGAGCATTGGTCAACCCAAACGACATCACAAATTACTCAAACTGCCCATACCGAGTCCTGAAAGCTGTCTTCGAAATGTCTTCTTTCTTTACTTTCACCTGGTGGTACCCCGACCTCAAGTCTATCTTCAAGAATACCTTCCTTCCGCTCAACTGATCAAACAAATCATCAATCTGCGACAACAGATATTTATTCTTGATAGTGAGGCTATTTAGAGCCTTGTAGTCGATATACATATGTATCGACCTATCCTTCTTCGGTACGAATAATACCGGAGCACCCCATGGTGATGTACTGGAGAGGATGAAGTCCATGTCCTGCAACTCATCCACCTGCTTCTTCAACTCTGCTAGTTCGCTATTTTTTACCCTATAGACGTGCTGTGATATCGGCTCTGCGCCTGGCACTAAGTCTATAGAGAAATCCACATCTCTGTCTGGTGGCAACCCGACAACTCCTCCGGAAAGACATCTATATACTCTGCAATCAATAGATGTGGCGGCTCCTGCTCTTCCACCATAGCTCTACAGAAGTCTCCCTCACTCTGCTCTGCTGCTCCTTTGATGAACTCAAACTCTGGCTCTCCTGGCGCCTGAAATAAAACTCTGCCTCCACGATAATCGATACTAGCATGGTGCATACTCAAATAACCCATCTCGAGTACTATGTCGTAGCTCGAAAGTGGCATTACGAGTAGACATGCGCTCAACTCTCGGCCTCCCAAAGAAACTCTTCGATCCTTGAAAATATTACTGACCAGGATAATGCCACCCCCGGTCGTGATCTTGCAAGTCCTCACCAATGGTTCTGTCTCAAGATGATGATTTAAGGCAAAAGATATAGATACGAAACTATGTGAAATACCAGAATCAAATAAAGCATGAGCTGTAAAAGAATCAAGATAGACTAAACCTGAAATAACATCACCAACTGGCTCCTCCTCCTCAACGGTCAAGACAAAAGCTCGCCCCTGTCGCTGGGCACCTCTCTGCTGCTGCTGGTGCTGAGCGAACTATTGTTGTTGTGGTGGTAGGGGAGGTCCTCTCTGCTGTCCTGCTGGTGGTCTCGCGGGTGCTCTCTGTGCCTGAACCCCACCCTGAGCTGGACGAGCTGGATCTCTAGGACAAGCCCTCAACTAATGGTCTCCTGATCCACAGAATAAGCACTGGCCCAATCTCATCCTGAACGCATCCCATCCATGTCCTGACTTCTTACATAATGGGCAAGGAATAACTAGCCTCTAGATCTGGTACGTCTGTTGTACTGGCGCTCTAGCTAGTACAGGATATTGCTGCCTCAACTACTAAAAGTGTCTATGATGTTGCTGCTGAAAGTGAGGCCGCTTCGTTGGACCCGTGCTAGTACTGGATCCTCCTATGTCCCTTGGCCTCTTGGATCCAAGATCTAGATCATCCTCTGCCCGCTGTGCCTACCTCAAAATTTTCTTAAAAGTAGTCGTAGGGTCTCCACTCGTATGTGATTTGATCTCCTTGTTCAGGCCCTTCTTGAACTTCTTGGCCTTCCCTCTAGGTTTTTGTCCCTCCACAAATTGGCCTAATATGTAATATTCTGCCGCATACTCATCCACCGTGATACCTTCCTGAACGAGGTACTGAAACTGGCTCTCTAGAGATGTCAGAGCAAAATTTGTAAAGAAATTTTCCTTGAAGAGCTCCTTAAAAGCTTTCCAAGTATGTCCCAGCGCTGAGATCCTGGGGTCCGTCCTGAACTAAGTCACTGCAATGTCAAACATCATGCTTCCTGCAGTCTCTACTTGCAACCTCTCTGGAATTCGCGCCAGCCGTAGGTTTCTCTCAATGTCTTCTATCCAATCATCAGCATAAAGAATCCCTTTAGTGCCTTTAAAGTCCTTCGGCCCCATCCTCTTGAAATCTATGATAGTCCCCGGCCTCGGCTGCTGCGGTGTGAACTGAGGTGGTGTCGTCTCTGGATGGACTAAGGTGACTCTCTAGATTGTGGCGAGCATAATCTGGTAGGCATTCTCAATGCCCTGTCTCATAACCTCTGACTGGCACTGCTGTGCCTCCATCATCTGCTGAAAGAGCACAAACATCTGCTTATGATAAACTGTGGGTGGTGGAGGTAGACGATCCTCTGAAATTGTCAGCATTCTCCTCTGTACCGGAGGTGGAGCACCCCAAAAACCTGCTGCAAAAATGCCTACCTAGATCAATGAAGCAGACCTCTGTACTGAAGCTGCTGGAACGGTGCCTGCTAGTATTTCCCTTAGAGGCCACGAAGTGACCGACCTCGCTGACACTGTGCCTAAGCACTGGGAACGCGTCTTCGGCGGCATCCTGAAGATAGATTGAACAAAGAAATCAATATTGAGTAAGATACGATATCATCAAAGAAGGACATAACTATTCAAAGTAAAGCAAGCATTCAAATAGATAAGGATAGAAAAACCGATATTTGAAAATATTCCCTAGTTGTGATTGAGTATACTCTCAGCCTATATCCTATATCATAAAATATGCTCGTAACAGTACTCTAGGTGAGCACTACTATGATATAGCTTCTAATTGTGACTCTTGACCTGTATGGGCTACAACTAAAAATGTGTCACGACCTGCACCAGAAATAAGGGCACGAGTAGTGAGAAACGCCCAGCCTACACCGCAGCATCGGCGGTAGAACGCTGTCTGGGTCAACCATACTATCTTAAATATTTTACACAATATACATATGGTACCTGTCAATGTCATCTCAACTCCAAATGGAGGAACAATATGGTATATGATAATGGTAAACTATACTCAATCATTAAATAAAACTAAAGGAAGATAAAGTTCGATGTGGAAATGAAGAGGAAAAGGGTCACAATACATCCACAAGTCCGAGATAATATATATATACATGCCAAAAACCTCAATAAAAGTCTAATACAAGTCCAAACAATAAGTCTAAGCCTCATCAGCATCTGAAACTACATCCTCCTACTCTAAAGGGGTATCCTCTAGTGGTACGCTGTTCTGCAGCACGTAGTATATAGTCCACTGGTCCACAAGCCAATCATCTGAAAAATATATCCAGTCAGGATTAGAGCGAAGTACATACCTCTAAAAGCAGTTTAAAATACATTATCGAGCATATATAACAGATAATAGAAAATGATACTGGATAACTAACAATAGAAATAGAATGAACTAGAGTGAACAGGTAATGTACTGGAATGAAGAATAGATAATATAAATAAATATAAGTAATATAAATAAATAAAACTAGCTAATGTGCCATAGAGTATAAGTTTATTATGTGATCGGTTTTGGTTGAACATGAATACAATATGGTAACTCGATTACACGTGTGATATGTAATCGACATGTACACGAATATACTTGGGCTTGATCACATAACCAACTCCTACTCCCTCATCCCCAACCAATACTTATGGATCCAATCATGACACGTTACGAACACGAATATAAGTACACTAAATACGAGCAGCGTATGAACACGAAGTACACGATAATCAATACCTGATACATACGATAAAATACATGTAAAGGAGAACCCGCTGAACACGGTAAGGGATGACATCCCATGACAGGATCTATTTAGTACCAGTCCATGTAGCCACTGTATCGGAATCAAGTATACAGTTCTAGAACATGTGATATATACACTATCATGAAATAAAAACTAACAGAGATGTACTCGCCTCTGGTCCTGAGCAAAGGGTATCTCTCGATGTCCAAGCTGGTGTCACACAATCCTATTTAGAAAAATCAAGTTAAAAGGTGTAATAAAGTGATAAATATGCTAAAATGCACCTAATCATGATTTTCTAAGTCCATACTAGGTCAATAGGTCTAATTTGGTCATTAACTATTCGATACTAGATAGTAATAAGTCTCACCTTAGCTATATTAAGTCATATTAGGAACTAGGTTTAGTATATCAAGATACTCAAAATACTATATATAATATATACTAGTATCCTTATAACTAATTCTAACACTATATGGATACCTTGGCCTTGAGCCAACTTGGTATCACACTTATCTATTCTCTTGGTATTCAATACCAATATCCTATGATACAACACCCTCATTACCTTGGTATATCTCAAGGTAATACTAGAACTTAGTATCTAACCCACATTATTATCTGGTAATAGTTTAGTGTCTATACTTATTACTTAGCCCATAAACATACTCTAACTTACTAACAACTTACTTATATATAGCACTTCTCTAATAAACTCACTAACTAGCATTATCTAACATATACACCTTAACATTAAACTAACTGCCAACACCAATATCTAATATTTACATACACTAGAACATATAAATTAACTATTAACATCATCATAACTAACTAATACAGCTAACCAAATACACAACTATATGTCAACTAATACTAATCAAAATAGTAACTAACGAACAAGTATACTAATTAACTTATAACTTAACTTTTATGTATATACTAACCTATACTAACCAATGCTAACCGTCATCTACTAAATTATACTAATCATTAACTCACACCAATAGAACTATCTGATATATCTACTTATTAAATAGCATCTAATTTAACATACTAACTAAACAAATAACTTACTAACCATATGTGACAACCAACCTTGACAGCCCCCCCCCCCCCCACATGCTTAGTTGCCTGCAACTAACTCCAACTGTGCAGGAATACACTTGTACTGATGCAAGGCAGTTGGTTATCCATACTTGAAATCAAGTAGAAGCACATCAGTCAACTGTGCAAGAGTTGCATTATAGCCCGAGCTTCCTCTTCTTCCTTGCACCCACAAATAGACATACCACATGCCACAGACACCCACATGGCACCAATGACCCTCATCTATAACTGCATTCAGATATGCATCTACTTTATTTCTCCTCCTGGATTCCTTACTGCACTCTTTTTATTTTTTACTGTCCCAACAGCAAGTAGCAACAACTACTTGCCACATTCGAGCATCCATGCACAACTCCACAGTGAGTACAAGTTCTACCTAACATCTGATACTTACCAGGGTATACGGTTATTACCTGTGTAGAACACCGTCCACTCCCCCCCAAACACCGGCTATGCAACTAACTCTTACCAACACACACACACACACACACACACACACACACACACACACAATCGATCAGACTTCATACCCAACACAGCAATAACAGTAACAGTAGCAACTGCTATAACCCTCTACTACCCGCATACAAACACACCCACTGAAAAACTACTGCTCACCCTTCACATTATTAGTACAATAACCCGACCCCTTGATACACACATCCCTAAAAATATACACATATAATTATATCTATCAATATATGCATAAATACTTATATTACAATATACATATGTCTATATGATACTTTAGAGATATTTAATCAAACACTAACGGTATTCACTTAGAAAATCGTGATACCCCTCAACTAATAAGCCAAAATCCTAATCTCTCCAAGATAACCATTACAACATGCCAAATATATATTATCATAACTATTAGAACTAGCTACAATAGGAAATAGGGAGAAATTATACAAAATGCCCAAAGTAGGGCTTCGTATCACACGATATCACAAAATACCGTGATATGACCTACATGTATCCATTTGTTGATACGTACTTAGTCCTACAACCCCGATCTAAGTCTAATTGGATCTACTTAGTCTCATGACACACAATTGATGTATTAATCTCGTAATTCCCCCGACATGCACACCAAATACCATATATAATTCATAATTTATAACCAATTAGCCTAGAACTTGTTCCTATAGGTAGACTTATGCCATGGGGTCATTCCTAATGGTCAAATGCATGATTTGAAAGCTAGAAAAGAAAAAAAATTCAGTACCAATTGGGAGATGGTTTTCCAATGAATTATTTCCATGGACATGATCCGGACACGATCTTCTTAGTGCTCCTTGCCAATCCAAGCTCCAATGCTCCTTGAGGAATGAGAATGGAAGAAAATTGCATGTGAATTGATGGTGAATTGATGGATAGGTGGAGGAATTGGGGATCTATTAATTGGGGATCTCTAAAATGGATGAACAAATAAAGTGGAGAGGGAGAATCGGCTCATAACATGGCCGGCCCCTTCCCCCTTCCCCAAGTAACATGTAAATGTCCAACATGACATCTCATGGTGAATTGTGAGAAATAATTAAGGGTAGGTGTTTTGGGAAGTCTCTAACTAATTGTAAATAGGCTAATCCTTCATAATTAATTAATGAGGATGGGTCTAATGAGCTTGGTCCTTGTTAGGCTCTATAAATTGTCATGACAACTCTAATTGGTCTTACATAGGTTAAGTCTAACTAATAGGATAGCCTCCTAATTATAATAAATAATACAAGTCACAAGTAATTCATATAAAAAACTAAAAATTAAATAATTAATGCAACATCAATTAAATATTATAGCCCACTTATATAAATATTATATTCCTAAAATAATTACCCATGCCAAATTGCCAAACTACCCATAGTTGAAAAAGTGAGGGTGACACATGCAAGAGGCGGGCTGGCTATCTGCGAATCTACACTTAAGCAAAAGAGAAGAGCTTATGCATCGGATCGTCCATGGAGTAAAGAGAGTTGCTACACTCCTAACCCTCCATTGTCACCCCCCATAAAACAAATTTGTACTTAGATTGTCTTCTAGGACTCTTCTTTGTACTTTCTTAGTTTGTTAATCAAATACAGTTCTTTCAGTTCTCTTTTTGATTTAAATGGAAAATACTACCTAATGTGAATTATTTATAACTAAATAATTCTAACTCAAACGGTTAAGGTGGAAGGCATTTCCTTCGTTGTTTGAGTTCAATTACTAGGGACGATATGATTTATAATAACTTCATATTAATTTTTTTAATAATGCTTTTACGTTTTTGCAATGCACGTGCACGTGCTCATTACTAATATCTAATCTTATAATGCGTCTTGAAATGGCTAAAAAATAAGCCGTCCAAGCCGTATCGACATCCTCTAAATAAAATTTTTTAAAAAGTTCAAAAATATTTCTTATCACGTATGTACCTCCTGACATAATTAAAAGTAAAAGTAAAAACTCTAAATCATTCTTACTACCTTAACATATAATAAATTCTAAAATATATTCAACATTCAAATTATATTTAAACAATTACATGATATTATCTAACTAAATGCATTTCCAAAATTCTAAAAACATATCGGTAACAAATCATAATTAAAATATATTCAAATCATATTTAAAATATTTTAATATAATTTAAATTTTATTTATTTTTTAACAATATTATAATATATTTTGTGTACGTGCAACGTACGTGAACGTGACTAGTATATATATGGTGGCTTAAAAATGGCTCAAAATTGAGCCGTCTAAACCATTTGTAAATAATCCATTAATTATTTAAAAATTTAAATAATTATTTAACTATCTAATATGATTTATTTACAGCTAAACAATTCTAACTCAAGTGGTTAAAATGAGATGCATTCTTCTTAGTTGCGTGGGTTCAATTTATAGGATTGGCTATATTTATAATAATTTTTTTTTCAATATTTTATGCACGTGCAATGCATGTACACGTTAATACTTGAGTTAGAATATATAATAATTTTATAAAAATAACTAGTAACGTGTACTGCACGTGCATAAAAAAAATGTTAAAAATATTAAATATAAATATTATTGTTTCTAGGAATAGAACTCATGCAACTAAAAAAAACCTCCAACCTTAACCACTTGAGTAAGATTTTTTTAGTTGTAAATAAATAATATTATGTAGTTAAATAATTATTGGAGTATTTACAAATGCCTTAGACAGCACAATTTTGAGCCATTTTTAAACCTCACTATTTATACTAGTAAATGCACGTGTGTTGCACGTAAAATAAAATTTTCTAATATTATTGTACGTATATCCTCATGTAAATTGAAAAGACCAGTCGTCTAAGCTTACGTATATCCTCACATAATTAAAAATTAAAAGAATAAATAATTTTAACTAATTATTTAATTACATAATATTATCTAATTATAACTAAATACCTCTTCTAGCTCATGTGGTTAAGGTGGAAGACATTCTCCTTAGTTGGTCAAGTTTGATTCTCCCATGAAGAGAGAGAGAGAGAGAGAGAGAGAGAATACGATGTTGTGTAACCTTCATCAAAGATATGTGGTTTATAACAACAAGTAATATGCATGTGCATTGTACGAGCATAAAAAATAAATTGTTAATTTTTTTAATATGAATTTATTATAAATAATGTGGTCCCTAGGAATTAAACTTTGGCAATCAAGAAAAATACCTTCCACCTTATTCACTTGAGTTAAAGTTATTTAAGAAAATTATATTAGGTAGTTAAATAATTAGTTATTTTATAAAAAAAATGATGGAGTATTTATAAACGATTTAGACGTCCCAATTTTTGAGCCATTTCAAGCCACATTATATTTGTACTAGTAAATTCACGTGCGTTGCACGTAAAATAATTTTTTTAATCTAAATTTAATATAAAATATTCTAAATATTTAAATTAATATTTATGATATATATATATTTATATTTTAATTAGGATTTGTTATATATTTGATTATATTTTAATTATAATTAGTTTTGGATATATTTTTACTTTTCATAAAGAGTCTTGAAAACGGTTATGTACGTATAAGGGTGCAAACCCGGGGAGGAATAATAGACTCCACTGTGACAAGTGCAATCGTGGCAGACACCTCGCTAAAGACTGTCGTATACCAAATGGAGGCTGCTTTCGATGTGGTCGCCCTGGCCACATGCAGCGGGACTATCGCGAGGGAGGACCCAACCAACAATGGCGACCATATCGTCCGCATCAGGATCAAGGTCAAGCACCTCGAGCAAACCATATGGCACCGTAGAACGCTCAAGGCCGGGTCTATGATCTGACTCGGGAAGAGGTGTTCGCATCAAACACGACGGTGTGTCACGACCCGCACCCGAAATTGGAGCACGAGTACGCGGGTACGTCCAGCCTACGCCGCAGCATCGGTGGTAGAACGCTGTCTAGGTCATGATGCTATCTAAACAATCTCACACGAGTATCCAACTCCATAAGAAGACACGGATAACTCAAAATAATATGGACAACTTACTCAATCACATAACTACAGCACGATAAGATATTGAAGAAATAAAATAAAATATAACACAAGTCTAAATGTAAATAATCTAACTCAACAATATCCATGTCTCAATAAAGTATGCCGGAGACAAATCCGGTACCAAATAATCTGCTAAAAGAACTAGCTAAAAACTAGTGATTTCGGCTAGACCTCCCAAAATCACAACTGAACTACCAAGTCCAAGTCTGCAGCTACTCACCCTGTGGTCCATAAAGTGTTGGATACCAGTCCTCTAAGGCATAGTCTGCAAAAATATTTCTAGTCAGGAAGGAGCAAAGTATATCTTAAATAACAGTTCCATTTAATTGATAAGGACTATAAAACAATAAACAGATGATGCTATATACTGAGGGAAGACAGTGAATAAATGCAATGGCAAAATAAAGAGACATACAATATAGGCAATATGATACAGTCAGTGCATATATGATATATGGAATGAAGAGAACGAGGTACAATATCATATACGGATGATGTAGTATATGATCTAAAATAGAGAACTGTAACTATCCTAAGTGTTTGAAATAGTTGCTTCGATATGTGATCGGCTTGGGAACATGTACGAGAGCTATATGGCCTGGCTAATCATACGTGAGGAGCATGATTAACACTAACATTGTTCTATACTTGTATAATAGGGATATGATCACATTTCTTACTAACTACTTCCCCGCCCCCAACTAGTACAGTGGATCCAACCATGACACGTCACGATACACGAGCAATATCCAATCTATCATGTACAAGGTCTAAATATCAATGTCGTGTACAATGTCAATACGATAATCAATGTAACTTCTCATGACTGCAGATCCAATCTATATACTAGTCCGTGTGGCACAGTGTCAAGGATCAGATATAATATTTTTAGATACTGAACTTATAAAAATTATCAAATTGTTGGAAATTATCAGAGAATGTACTCGCCTTGGGTCCTTAGCTGGTAATATCAATGTCCTGTTCCAGAGTATCGCCTGGATGAACCAACAGTCCTATAGACATATCATAAATATAACATTTGTATCAGATGCTACACTAACACAATCATAATACATTGAACTCAGGGCTATGCCAGGTATGTCACTTAGTCAACTAGGGTCAAGTGCGTCAAGTTGCACGGGCGTCGCGTCTATAATTTTTATGAATTCAGACAGTCGGTGATACGGGTCTCGCCAATACGTGAGTGTACATATGGCAGCCTTCTATTAATTAACAGGGTTTCAGGTCCATGTAAATATGGGGCATCCGTAATTACACTCGGGTCGCCTACAATATTCATCAATAGACATATATCATTAAATACAATACATATATATTTATATACCAATAATTATGTACAAAATATGTATAAGTGTATATACACTAAATAGAAATATATATATTATATATATATACATATGTTAAAAATATACATACCACATTTATATATAACAACCATTATTTAAGAATATATATATATATATATATATATATATATATATATATATATATATATATATATATATATATATATATATATATATATATATATATATACACCAATAAAAATATACCTATACTATATTTATATATATCTATATACCAATAAAAATATACCTATACTATATTTAATACATATACCATATACGTATACAAGTACATATATATATACCAATACAAATATATATATATGCTACATATATACATATCAAAATACATACATATATATATGTATATACATATACCAAAATACGTATTTATATATATACCAATGCAAATATATATGCTACATATATACATACCAAAATACATACATATATATATATATATGTATATACATATATCAAAATACGTATTTATATATATACCAATACAAATATATATGCTACATATATACATACCAAAATACATACATATATATATATATGTATATACATATACCAAAATACGTATTTATATATATACCAATACAAACATTATTAACATACATAAATGCAAGCATTCATACAGACGTACGTACACGCGTACGTGTACGCGAGGGAAGGAAGTCGTACCTGAGCGCGTCTGCGACGACAGCGAAGATGACGACGACGACGAGGTGGCTGCTGTCGAGGCTGCTCGGGGTGCACTGGTGGAGTGGTGGTGGATCGGGTGGTGGTGATAGCTCTGACCGGTGGTGGTGGTGTTATGGAGGGAGGCCGGGGGTGATGCTGGACTAGGCTCGCCGGAGTAGGTGAGTGGCCGGGAGAGGAGATCAGGAGCAGGCCAGAAAAGATGGAGGGGGAGTGGGCGGAGCTGCGCCGGAGTAGTGGAGTCGAGGGGTGATGGCACTGGTGGTGGCTCTGCTGTAGCAGTCGGGGTCGGGAAGCTTCAGGCGGAGCGGGGTCGGGACTGATGGTGGTGAGTCAGATAGGAGGTCGGGTCGGAGTCGAAGGTGGAGCTGGGTCGTCGTGTGGTGGTGCCGGTGGTAGGAGTTGGCCGGGGAAGAAGAGTGGGAGGAGGGAAGCTGATGAACGGAGGTACGGGACTTTCCTGGTGTAGGGAGGTGGCGAGCTCGTCGGGGTCGGGGAAGAAGGACTGTAGCAGCCGGGGAAGATGACAGTGGCCGAGGTGCTCGGTCGGGCTGAAAGTGGAGCGGGGTCGGAGCTCGAGACTCGGCCGGCCGGGCTGTGCAGTGGTGGAGTTGCGGGTTACAGCGGGCCGGGCTGCGGGGACAGCAGGGTGTAGGAGGATGGCAGGCTGAAGGAGGGTGGATCTGAGGATGGAGGGGCTTCACCGGGGTCGGGGAAGAATGATCGGAGCTGGCCGGGTTGGTATTTCCCTCCCCCTTTTAAATTTAAAAAAAGGAGGAGGAGAAGAAGAAGGAAGAAGAAGAAGAAGAAGAGAAGAAGAAAGAAAAAATTTTGGGAAGAATTTTCCTATGGTTGAGTGGCTTGTGAGGAGGGAGGAGAGAGAAGATGGGGGCTTCCCTAGGTTTGGGGATTAGGTCATGGTTGGGAAGAGTGTGTGAAGTGACATTAAATAGGAAAGGGTGTGTGGGAATGAATGGTGTTGATGCACCCATTTTGAATGGGTGGTCAGAATTTGATATGGAGAATTCATTCATGCAAGGGTGAGGGTTGGGTTGACTAGTCAATATTAGGGCTTCTCCATTGGTTTCAACCAATGGGTTGTTGACACCTAAAGCAATATTTGCAAATGAGCCCCCTTAAATTTGGGTATTTGCCCAGACACATAAAATGACAAAAAACTGGTGGGGGAATTGGTATTTGGTGTTTTGTAGGATGAGGGGGTGTTGTGTGTTTTGTATGGGCTTAATTACTAGGGTACTTGGATTAAATTGGGATTAAAAGGGATTAGTCAAAGTTGGTATCCCCAATTTAATTAGAAACAAATGTGAGTGGTGTTCTAAAATTAATTAGGAGTACATGGGGCCAAAATTAGGTTGGGTCACAAATATCATTAGTGAAGAAGACTCAGAACAGAATATTATCCTAATTTGGGTTGCACGAAAAATGGGTCGAGATTGCCTCCAATTTCGATTGGAACGCACAACGATACAAAGTTGGAATTTATTCAAAAATTAAATAAACGTCCGCGATGAATATTGTGCGGCTATAATGAAGCACAAGAGAGCATAATTACGAGTTGCAGAAAGGTCAGAATGGAAGGCAGGCACGTCTAGGGCAAGGTTATGAAATTTGTTGGAAGGCAAAAGCTAGGGTAGTGCTCCAAATATCGAAGCAACGGTAAGGCGCAACAATTAAATAAAATTACGGTAATTAATCACAATCCTAAATAATTAAATTCTAATTAATACAAATTAATACGTAATCCTATAATTCTGTCAGGTGTTCATTTAGTGGGCTTTTAGGTCAAGTCTACCAGCTCAAACATTAATGAACACTGTATATATATAATATATTTAAATACATATCTCATATAATTACTTAATTTAAATACACATATCATGAAATCATTTAATATAACTACCACAATATTAATAATATAAAAAATCAAAAATATCCCTGTTTTTAGAATGTGGTAGTGACAAGTCTACCCTCCTTAAAAGAATTTCGTCCTTGAAATTTAAATTCTCATAGTAGTATTTACTCATAAACATTATTATTTTCCATCAAAATTTAAATTCATCAACCACAAAATCAAGTAGTAATCCACATTGTCATTTTACAATTTTTAAAATTCTGTAATTAACGTATTCCTGAAAATCCTCAAAATAAAAATCAAATTCCATTTTTATCACAATTTTCCCCCAAAATTTTAAGTTAATAATTAAATACTCAAAATTTAATATCCACTCCTCTAATTTAATTTCAATCAATGCATATATATAAATTAAAATCTCGTCCCAAAAAGTTTGAATTCAAAAACTAATCCATCAATGATCTTATTCCTTGGTTTCTTTTTCCACAAAACTCAAACAATGCAATACTTATGAAATCTTCAATGCAACATTTATAATATAAATTTTAAATTCATATCTTGCAATCAAATAGATATAATGATAATCTTCCTAATTTTCTCCAATTTTAATAATCAATTTAATCGTATCATAATCTTCCTAAAATTAATAAATCATCAATTATGCCATGTTAATTTCTTAACTCTTTCATTTAAATTAATGCTTGTCCTCAAAAATTTAAGCATCTTGTCTCTCTTGTCAAGTCATAACCTCTTCATTAACTCTACTATGGTCAACCCCAATAATCATGGTCTAAGAAAAATTATACCTACAGTCATACAACATGCAATCTAAGAAAAATATGTACGATCATGGTGTCTTTTGTCATGGTATTGCAGTCTCTGTCAGGGTGTACTACTAACTACATTCTAACAAAATCATGAATACAAGCTACGGTACTAGAGAATCAATCAATCAATCAAATAGAAAGGAACAGAAGGAAGGAAGAACAGAACCTGCTAATACATTACCTGCAGTATCGGTCTCCTCGACCGTCATTGCAAATGCCCCGCCTTGCTGGGGTGGTTCCCTTCGTGGGTGCTGAGCAATATACGGTTCCACCGGTAGCCTAACTGGATCTCTAAAATTTGGAGCTGTGCGCTGGCCGGGAAGATAAGGGGCTAGAAGACAATCCCTTACTCGATGTCCCGCAGCGCCGTAGTGCAAACAAAGTCCTAGCCTCGTTCTACAGCTCTCCCAAAGGTGACCTGGCTTCTTACAGAAATGACAAATCTGTTGTGTCTCTCTCGGAGGCTGCTGCTGATCCTGCTGAACACGAACTGGTGCCTGGTACTGCTGTTGATGCTGAAACGCCTACGGCTGTTGCTGAATATGAACTGGTGCCTGGTACTGCTGTTGATACTGAAACGTCCACGGCTGTTGCTGAATATAGGGACGCTTGGTCGATCCTGCGCTACCATTCGTATCTCTAGAAATATTGTGACTCCTCTTAGGCCTGAGATCTAGATCCTCTTCTACAATCTGGGCATCCATCAAGATACCCTCAAAAGTAGCGGTACGACGACCAGAAGTGCGCGACCTAATCTCTCTCGTCATCCCCTTTCTAAATTTCTGGGCTCGATCCTGGGTCCCGAATCATAGACGATGCAAAATGGCTCAATCGACAGAATTCTGCAGCGTACTCGTCGACCGACATGTTTCCTTGGACCAATTCATGAAACTGACTTCCCAAGGTTCCCAATGCCACATCGGGGAAGAACTTTTCCTTGAAGAGCTCCTTAAAGGTCTCTCAAGTAAGTCCTTGTGCAGTAAGTCTCGGCTCCGTGCGATACCACGTGAGTGCGATATTGAACATTTGACTGCCAGCCGCCTCTATCCGTAAGTTCTTCGGAATTTGGGCCAATCGCAGGCTCCTCTCTATGTCCTCTAGCCAGTCGTCAGCGTAGAGTATCCCTTTGATACCCTTGAACTCTCGAGGCATCATCCTCTTGAAATCCACTATAGTGCCTGATCTCTGCTGCTGTTGGCCAGGAAACTGCTGGTATTGTGCTACTCTCTCCACAGCTTGGAGAGCCACCTGATGAGCATTCTCCATGCTCTCTCTCATCAGCTCGGTTTGTGCCTGGTACATTTTTGCTTGCACCCTCTGAGCCTCAGCTTGAACTCGCTGAGCGTCTGCTGTCACTCTCTGGACATCTACCATGCCCTGGATCAAAGTAAACATCTGTGCCCCGTCAATGGACAAACCTCCGGAAAACAGAGTCGGAGGAGTAGGAAGATTATCCGTCACAGCTGCGACAATCCTCTGGACAGGTGGGGGAGGAGGACCCCCGAAAAGTGCAGATACTCCCACATGTATCGAAGATGTAGGAGGAACTACGGATGTCTGTCCATCAGGTGGAGAGGTGACAGACCCCTCTAAAGCTGATGTTCCCACTCTCATAGATCTTGTCTTCGGCGACATCCTGAAGACAGATCCAAAAGAATCAATTTAAGGCAATAAATGCGATATCATCAAGGAAGGACAGTAAAGTTCTAAGGAAGCAACATTCAGAAGGAATAAGGATAACAAGATAAATAGATTGGAATATTACTGGTTATGATTGCATAGGTCAATGATGCATCCAAGGTTTGATACCTCTATCCCTTTAGGTACCACAGTTCTACTACAAGCACACTCACTGCTAGCTTTCTTACCTACTGCAATTGTTAATACTAGTTGTTCTTATTACTCAAGTGTACACCAAGTGCAATACACCATACTAAGTACTGCTCCCTCTAATACAACCCTAGATGGACACCCAAGTCAGTTTGCAGTGCAATCTCAATCATGCTCAAGCCAACAGATCCTTACACATGCACCTCATCTACTCATATACTAATATATATCTCTTCCACTATAAAATTTTATCCTCAAAATAAAATCCTCAAAACTAACTCCTCGAATAATTTAAAGTAAAATGCATATACTTTCCTCAAAGTCAATTATTCAAATACTGAAACGAAAATGTAATCACTTCCAAAAATTCTTACAGCTTTGTCTAGGTTCACTGAATTGAATCTGAATCCTCAAAAAATTTTAATAACATAATATCTCAACTCCTCAAAATTCTTAAAATTAAAATTCATTTTCAATCTTCAAATTATAATTTAAATCCACATCTTGTAGTCCAATAGCTCTAATGTTAATCTTTCTCACTGTCCTCATCAACATGTGTCATTAGATGATACCATAAATTAGTCCATAAATTTATCTTGATATGAAATCAAACTCTACAATGACACCAAGATCTTAATTTAATAACTGATCAACAAGAATCAAATTCAATATCAACAAGTGAGAAAGGACAGAAACAAGGGAAATGATTTAAATTGGAAATTATGATAAAAATTCTCAGGGGTCATCCCAGGAATCTCTCAAGGAATTGTGATTGAGTATTCGCTCTCATCCTAGTATCCTGTCCTAGATTCTATCGCTCACACTACCACGATATTGCACAACTTGTGAAGTCTGACCTGCGTGGGCCACCACTAAAAATGTGTCATGACCCGCACCCGGAATTGGGGCACGAGTACGCGGGTACGTCCAGCCTACGCCGCAGCATCGGCGGTAGAACGCTATCTAGGTCATGATGCTATCTAAACAATCTCACACGAGTATCCAACTCCATAAGGAGACACGGATAACTCAAAATAATATGAACAACATACTCAATCACATAACTACAGCACGATAAGATATTAAAAAAATAAAATAAAATACAAAACAAGTCTAAATGTAAATAATCTAACTCAACAATATCCATGTCTCAACAAAGTATGCCGGAGACAAATCCGGTACCAAATAATCTGCTAAAAGAATTAGCTTGAAACTAGTGATTCTGGCTAGACCTCCCGGAATCACAACTGAACTACCAAGTCCAAGTCTGCAGCTACTCACCCTGTGGTCCATAAAGTGTTGGATACCAGTCCTCTAAGGCATAGTCTGGAAAAATGTTTTCAGTCAGGAAGGAGCAAAGTATATCTCAAATAACAGTTCCATTTAATTGATAAGGATTATAAAACAATTAACAGATGATGCTATATACTGAGGGAAGACAGTGAATAAATGCAATGGCAAAATAAAAAGACAGGTAATGTAAAGAGACATGCAATATAGGCAATATGATACAGTCAGTGCATATATGGAATGAATAGAACATGGTATAATATCATATACGGGTGATGTAGTATATGATCTAAAATAGAGAACTGTAACTATCCTAAGTGTTTGAAATAGTAGCTTCGATATATGATCGGCTTGGGAACATGTACGAGAGCTATATGGCCTGGCTAATCATACGTGAGGAGCATGATTAACACTAACATTTTTCTATACTTGTATAATAGGGATATGATCATATTTCTCACTAACTACTTCCCTGCCCCCAACTAGTACAGTGGATCCAACCATGACACGTCACGATACACGAGCAATATCCAATCTATCATATACAAGGTCTAAATATCAATGTCGTATACAATGTCAATACGATAATCAATGTAACATCTCATGACTGCAGATCCAATCTATATACTAGTCCGTGTAGCACAGTGTCAAGGATCAGATGTAACATTTCTAGATACTGAACTTATAAAAATTATCAAATAGTTGGAAATTATCAGAGAATGTACTCGCTTTGGGTCCTTAGCTGGTAATACCAATGTCCTGTTCCAGAGTATCGCCTGGATGAACCAACAGTCCTATAGACATATCATAAATATAATATTTGTATCAGATGCTACACTAACACAATCATAATACATTGAACTCAGGGCTATGCCAGGTATGGCACTTAGTCAACTAGGGTCAAGTGCGTCAAGTTGCACGGGCATCGCATCTGTAATTTCTGTGAATTCAGACAGTCGGTGATACGGGTCTCGCCAATACGTGAGTGTACATATGGCAGCCTTCTATTAATTAACAGGGTTACAGGTCCATGTAAATACGGGGCATCCGTAATTACACTCGGGTCGCCTACAATATTCATCAATAGACATATATCATTAAATATAATACATATATATGTATATACCAATAATTACGTACAAAATATGTATAAGTGTATATACACTAAATAGAAATATATATATATATATATATATATATTATATATACATATGTTAAAAATATACATACCACATTTATACATAACAACCATTATTTAAGAATATATATATACTGAATATATATATATATATATATATATATATATATATATATATATATATATATATATATATATATATATACTAGTGAAAATATATATATGTTATATTTATATATATATATATACACCAATAAAAATATACCTATACTATATTTATATATATTTATATACCAATGAAAATATACCTATACTATATTTAATACATATACCATATATGTATACAAGTACATATATATATATACCAATACAAATATATATATGCTACATATATATATACCAAAATACATACATATATATATGTATATACATATACCAAAATACGTATTTATATATATACCAATGCAAATATATATGCTACATATATACATACCAAAATACATACATATATATATATATGTATATACATATATCAAAATATGTATTTATATATATACCAATACAAATATATATGCTACATATATACATACCAAAATACATACATATATATATATATGTATATACATGTACCAAAATATATATTTATATATATACCAATACAAACATTATTAACATACATAAATGCATACATTCATACATACGTACATACACGCGTACGTGTACGCGAGGAAAGGAAGTCGTACCTGAGCGCGTCTACGACGACAGCGAAGATGACGACGACGACGACGAGGTGGCTGCTGTCGAGGCTGCTCGGGGTGCACTGGTGGAGTGGTGGTGGATCGGGTGGTGGTGATAGCTCTGACCGGTGGTGGTGGTGTTATGGAGGGAGGCCGGGGGTGATGCTGGACTGGGCTCGCCGGAGTAGGTGAGTGGCCGGGAGAGGAGATCAGGAGCAGGCCGGAAAAGATGGAGGGGGAGTGGGCGGAGCTGCGCCGGAGTAGTGGAGTCGAGGGGTGATGGCATTGGTGGTGGCTCTGCTGTAGCAGCCGGGGTCGGGAAGCTTCAGGTGGAGCGGGGTCGGGACTGACGGTGGTGAGTTGGATGGGTGGTCGGGTCGGAGTCGAAGGTGGAGCAGGGTCGTCGTGTGGTGGTGCCGGTGGTGGGAGTTGGCCGGGAAAGAAGAGTGGGAGGAGGGAAGCTGATGAACGGAGGTGTGGGACTCGCCGGGTGTAGGAAGGTGGCGAGCTCGTCGGGGTCGGGGAAGAAGTACTGTAGCAGCCGGGGAAGATGACAGTGGCCGAGGTGCTCGGTCGGGCTAAAAGTGGAGTAGGGTCGGAGCTCGAGACAGTGGCCGAGGTGCTCGGTCGGGCTGTTCAGTGGTGGAGTTACGGGTTGCAGCAGGCCGGGTTGCGGGGACAGCAGGTTACAGGAGGATGGCCGGCTGAAGGAGGGTGGAGCTGAGGATGGAGGGGCTTCGCCGGGGTCGGGAAAGAATGATCGGAGCTGGCTGGGTGGTCGGGTCGGGTGAACAGTGGGGAGCCCGGTTGGTATTCCCCCCCTTTAAATTAAAAAAAAAAGGAGGAGAAGAAGAAGAAGGGAGAAGAAGAAGAGAAGAAGAAAGGAAAATTTTTGGGAAGAATTTTCCTACGGTTGAGGGGCTTGTGAGGAGGAAGGAAAGAGAAGATGGGGGCTTCCCTAAGTTTGGGGATTAGGTCATGGTTGGGAAGAGTGTGTGAAGTGACATTAAATAGGAAATGGTGTGTGGGAATGAATGGTGTTGATGCACCCATTTTGAATGGGTGGTCAGGATTTGATATGGAGAATTCATTCATGCAAGGGTGAGGGTTGGGTTGACTAGTCAATATTAGGGCTTCTCCATTGGTTTGAACCAATGGGGTGTTGACACCTAATACAATATTTGCAAATTAGCCCCCTTAAATTTGGATATTTGCACAGACACATAAAATGACGAAAAATTGGTGGGGAAATTAGTGTTTGGTATTTTGTAGGGTGAGGGGGTATTGTGTGTTTTGTATGGGCTTAATTAATAGGGTACTTGGATTAAATTGGGATTAAACGGGATTAGTCAAAGTTGGTATCCCCAATTTAATTAGAAACAAATGTGAGTGGTATTCTAAAATTAATTAGGAGTACATGGGGCCAAAATTAGGTTGGGTCACAAATATCATTAGTAAAGAAGACTCATAACAGAATATTATCCTAATTTGGGTTGCACAAAAAATGGGTCGAGGTTGCCTCCAATTTTGATTGGAACGCACAACGATACAAAGTTGGAATTTATTCAAAAATTAAATAAACGTCCGTGACGAATATTGTGCGGCTAAAATAAAGCACAAAAGAGCATAATTACGAGTTGCAGAAAGGTCAGAATGGAAGGCAGGCACGTCTAGGACAAGGTTGTGAAATTTGTTGGAAGGCAAAAGCTAGGGTAGCACTCCAAATATCGAAGCAACGGTAAGGCGCAACAATTAAATAAAATTACGGTAATTAATCACAATCCCAAATAATTAAATTCTAATTAATACAAATTAATACGTAATTCTATAATTCTGTCAGGTGTTCATTTAGTGGGCTTCTAGGTCAAGTCTACCAGGTCAAACATTAATGAACATTGTATATATATAATATATTTAAATACACATCTCATACAATTACTTAATTTAAATACACATATCATGAAATCATTTAATATAACTACGACAATATTAATAATATAAAAAGTCAAAAATATCCCTGTTTTTAGAATGTGGTAGTGACACGGTGTCAGGTATATTAATTTTCAATAATGTACCTCCTCGAGTATTGTTTGATTCTGGTGCCACACATAGTTTCATTGCGGCAGATTTTGCCGCCGAGAACACATTTTATATGACGCCTCTAGGCCTAAACCTTAGCGTCAGTACTCCATCGGGCATGGATTTGTCGGCTCGCTTAGTTTATTGTAAAGGTAACATTTGCATCGGAGGAAGGAAATTATCACTTTATGTGATAGTCTTAGACATCGGGGACTACGACATCATTCTGGAGATGGATTGGCTCGCCGCTTGCTCGGCTACCATTGATTGTGCAAAAAAGAAAGTCATATTTCGTCAACTTGGCGAGATCAAATTTTGCTATGCGTGCAGTCCACCGTCGAGATTGCCGAATGCTTGCATGGTAAACTTTGCAATGTCTGCTCAGCGGATGATACATTCCGGCTGTGAAAGGTACTTGGCGTCCGTTCGCGACACTCAGCGAGATTGCGCAAACATAGAGTCTACTTTCGTTGTGGTGGATTTTACTGATGTATTTCCAGATGAGTTGCCCGACATGACGTCCGACCGAGAGATAGAGTTTACTATTGATACATTTCCAGAGACTCGACCGATTTTTAAAGCTTCGTATCGAATGGCCCCGACAGAACTAAAAGAGTTAAAGGTCCACTTACAAGAATTGTTAAATCATGGGTATATTCGTCCGAGCATGTCTTCGTGGGGCACGCCTGTATTATTTGTAAAGAAAAATGATGGCTCAATGTGGCTCTGCATCGACTGTTGTAAATTGAATAACACCACTGTCCGAAACAAGTACCCCCTTCCTAGGATCGATGACCTCTTTGATCAACTACAAGGTGTGACGGTATTTTTAAAAATTGATCTTCACTCGGGTTTTCATCAGCTCAAGATCAAGCCAGACGATGTGCCAAAGTCAGTCTTTCTCACTCGCTACGGCCACTATGAGGTTTTGGTAATGCCATTCGGACTGACCAATGCCCCTGCCGCATTTATGGACTTAATGAATCATGTGTTTCAGCTATATCTCGACAAGTTTGTTGTAGTGTTCTTTGATGATATCTTGGTGTACTCGAAGAATAGGGAGGAACATGCAGAGCACTTACGGACCATGCTATAGACCCTTTGGGACAAAAAGCTATAGGCAAAACTGAGTAAGTGCGTGTTCTGGCTGAGCAGTGTATCTTTCCTCGGGCATATCATTTCTATGGGAGGTATTTCAGTCGATCTAAAGAAAGTTGAAGCCATCGTTGAGTGAAAGCGGCCTGCATCCGTTAGTGAGATTCGAAGCTTCTCAGGCTAGCAGGCTACTACAGGCATTTCCTGAAAGACTTTTCCAAGTTAGCATCATCTCTGACTCGCCTCACACAGAAGGAAGTCATATTAGAGTGGTCCGCCGACTGCGAAGCCTCATTTGAAGAGTTAAAGCAGCGCCTCACCTCTGCTCCTCTACTTACACTACCAGACGAGACCTCAAGATTTCAAATATTTAACGACGCGTCAGGGAAGGGCTTGGGGTGTGTACTCATGAAGAAGGATAGGGTGATAGCCTACGGATCCAGAGAACTAAAAAAGCACAAAAAAAATTATCCTACGCATGACCTTGAACTAGCGATAATTATGTTCGCGCTAAAATTGTGGTGACACTACCTCTATGGAATGGCTTTTCGAATTTATACTGATCACAAAAGCTTGAATTACCTATTCACCCAAACGGACCTTAACCTACGACAATGGCGTTAGCTAGAATTGATTAAAGACTATGACTTGACGATCGACTACACACCTGGCAAAGAAAATATTGTAGCAGATGTGTTGTGTCAAGTATTTACGGGATCCATGTCCGTTGATCGCAGGTTACAAAGAGACTTTGAGGAAATGGGCATTGAACTCCAAATTCGATACCGCGGTGCGCGAGTTACTTAGATGCGATTTGTACCCAACCTGTTAGAGAGAGTCATATCTACTCAGAGGGATGACCCATTCATAAGGAAAATATGCGAGCAGATTCTAGCAGAAAATGCAAAGGACTTTGTAGTATATGAGAATAGAGTATTGCGAGTGAAGGGAAGGCTATGCGTCCCCAATGACGCAGAACTTAGAAAGGAGATCCTTGTGGAAGATCATTATACAGCCTACACAGTCCATCTCGGGAGCACAAAGATATATAAAGACATTCACACTATTTTCTGGTGGCACGACATGAAGAGAGATGTGGTGCACTTCGTGTCGCAATGCATAACCTGTCAGAGGGTGAAAGCAGAACATCAGAGACCAAGAGGAGAGAGATAGAATCTTACTATTCTAGAATAAAAATGGGAGCACATAAGCATAGATTTCATTGTTGGCTTGCCAAAGATGCAACGGGGGTGTCACGCCCCGATCCCGAAGGTCCCGAAGTTGCTCCCGCCGGGCGCGAATCACCGCGCCTCGGCGCTCCCGCGGGGCGTGTTGTCGTTTACCATCGGGACATGATACCTTGGGGGTTTGGGGTTGCTCCCGCATAAGGCAACATCGTTAAAGTTGTGGCTATCATCGAATCGATCGAGAACGCAGCGGAGGGACAGTGTTGCAAACAATAATCCATCTGAGTATACGTGACAAATCAAAAGGCACGAGGTTCTCTGAATACAATGGCATCGTTCCATACATTATGTTCCTCTATACAAAAGCAACTCAAAACAATCTCGATATGTCTCAAGGCATCGACTCTAGATTTTTGGGTCCTATGGATGAGGCACGGCCATCGCTTTCTCGAATGATCCAGTACCTATGAAAAAGCAAACTGTTGGTGGGTCAGCACTTTGGAGAAAGTACTGGTGAGTCTAAATTCAACGAACAGAAGCAACATTCATTAAAACCAACACTAAGTAATTATATGATAAAATATTACATTACTAGTGATCTTTTTAGTTTTACCTAGGTTTGTTACATGCAGCATAGGAACAGAGTTATATTACTTCTTTTGGAAACATCTTTTGAAAGCAGAGTTCATATTTGATTCATTCAAGCACACAAGGCAAGCCGATTATTCTACTATCAGGGTGTGCACAGCGTGTCTCGTGATATATACCCAAAGAACTCTAGGGACAATGCACCATCTAGGAACTATCCTTTTATCAAGCAAACATGATGAACTATTTGTATGCTTTTTGGTCCCCGAGAAACTCAGGATCAGTAGCGGTAATCCAACTAACCAATGACTCTTTTATCTGATGCTATTAGCAGCTGTGACTCATGGTTGCTCTTCACTATTATTAGTAGCCGGGACCAAGGTTTAACTCTTCACTAATAGTTATTGTCCGACCGATGTGAATGCATGAAACACTATTAGATAAACTCTATGATGCAGACAAAATAAAAAAGCAAACCATCTATCTCTTCTCTTCTATCTCTGTGCGGACTGGCAGCCCTCTCTAAACAAATTCAAGCACGATGTGGTTCTATCAAAACATAAGCGATATAAAAACATATTCAAGCAATCTCTTACTCTTCTTATTAGCATGGCAAGGTTCTCTAATGACAAGCATCCAAGTTCTAGCTAAGCATGCAGTTCTATTATCAGGCAACGAAAATAATAATCTTCTTAGCAACAGGCATTATAAAACTCAGATTCATTATTAAGGCGTGCAAGAATCAGAGAACAAAGTTTCTTCCCACTCACCTAGGTCAGTCATCTCCTGGTTCAACAAGGATCTCTTAAGGAGGATATCTTTTTTGGGTCAGTAAATTGATATCTCCTATACATAGTGCCGACGCGGAGCGGGGCACTACATACTTACCCACCAAGAAAGAGTTTCAACCTCGAAACTCAAGGAGAAACTTTTCGATATCCAGAGCAGCGATAGTCCTCATCCCTCACCATCCTCAATAAAAAACTCTAGCAAACCACAAGAACGAAAGGACAACTCTTAAGCAACAAATCGAATCCATAAAACTTTTACACAACTTTGAGAATATCTATGGACTTATTGTATGGAATGCTTTATTCAATAACGATATCAATGCACAAAGAATCATCATCTAAGAACAACAACAAAATGGGCGTAAGGCCAGAGGATCGAGTTGCTCTGATACTATTATGTCATGCCCCAATCCCGAAGGTCCGGACGATGCCCCCGTCGGGCGCGAATTATCGTGCCTCGGCGCTCATGCGAGGCGTGTTGTCGTTTGCCATCGGGATGTGATGCCGTGCGGGACTGTGGTTACATCCACACAAGGCAACATCGTTAAAGTTGTGGCTATCATCGAATCGATCGAGTACACAGCGGAGGGACAGTATTGCAAACAATAATTCATCTGAGTATACGGGGCAAATCACAAGGCACTTTGGTTCTCTGTATTTACATTCCGTGCCTATATATGTATATTTTTGTCTAACTTGTGTCTTGTGCAGGTACTATGCCTGGTGCAAGCGCAACTTAGGCTTGCACGGCATCACGTCCAAGCGAGAATGATCAAATTCAGTATGGACCAAGCGAGGACGATTGACCCTTACGTGACTGGGGCATGACAGGAGGAACGACGCAGTCTGGGTCATTGTCGACCAGTTAACCAAGTCAGCGTACTTCATTGCCATTAAAGTTACTTATAGCATCGATCGCCTCGTCCAAACCTACCTTGATGAGATAGTTTGGCTGCATGGAGTTCCAGTTTCTATAGTGTCAGATCGGGACGGACGATTCCAATCACGTTTCTGGGAGAGCCTTCAGTCAGCGATGGGGACAAAGTTAAAGTTCAGCTCTGCCTACCATCCTCAAACCGATGTCCAAATAGAGCGGGTGAATCAGGTACTCGAAGACATGTTGCGTCTCTGTGCAATCGATTCAAAGTCAAGTTGGAACGTCCACCTACCATTGGCCGAATTTGCATAAAACAACAGTTATCAGTCCAGCATCCAAATGGCTCCGTATGAGGCTTTGTATGGGCGAAAGTATAGGTCACCGATCTTCTAGGATGAAGTTGGGGAGCGTCAAATCTTTGGGCCGAAACTAGTTGAACAAACAGTCCAAAAGGTTCGATTGATCTAAGAGCGACTAAAAGTAGCACAAAGCAGGCAGAAGAGTTATGCCGATATTCATCGTCGACCCCTTGAGTTCTTCGAAAGTGACCATGTATTTTTGAAGGTCTCGCCCAAGCGAGGAGTTATGAGATTTAGAGTAAAGGGGAAGTTAAGTCTAAGATTCTTTGGCCTGTTCGAAGTCCTCAAGCGAGTCGCTCCAGTTGCCTATCAAATTGCATTACTACCAGCCCTGTCAGACGTGCATCACAACTTAGGAAGTACGTGTACGACCCAAACCACATGGTAGATTTTGGTCAGCTGGATCTGCAGGCAGACTTGTCATACGTCGAAGAGCCCGTTCAGATCTTGGATCAGAAAGAGAAGCAGTTACGGAACCGTGCAGTCTCGCTTGTGCGCGTTCTTTGGCGGAACCACGCGGTCGAGGAGTCGACCTGGGAACTCGAATCGGACATGAAGAAAAGTTTTTCTCATTATTTTCTTAGGGGTAGGTTCTATTCCTAAGTTTCGAGTATGAAACTTTTTATTAGTTAGTTAAGATGTAGTGCCCCGTCCCCCCATTCGGGGAGCGCGGCTAAGAAATACTTGGTATCGTTCGATCGGGACAGATTGAATCAAGATCCTTTTTTCGTTATGGATTGGTTTCTTCGGAATCAGATTCCACATTCAGTGGATCATGCCTCAAGGAAGGACTCGGCGGTAGAGTCGAGAGTGGCCTTTCCGTTGCGCTGGTTTCCTTGCCCATTTTTGAATGCCGCTTGGTTGCTTTCTTGTTGATTTTGTGACTTGTATTTTCTTGAGCGATTTCGATGGATTTTATTTTATTTGTTCTTTAAATTTTGTATTTCATATCGAACCCTTGGAGACTGAGGCAGGAGATATTGATCATCTGTTGGTGCGTGCAGGTGATCGTATAGGCGATGCGCAAGCGGAGTCTCGAAGATCTCCCCTTTCTCTCCCCCGATTCAACAACTTGTGAGTATCTTTACTTCTGATTAGCTCCCTTCTTTCGATTCTTCCTTCTTAATAATCTAATTCATTTGTGCATTCCGGACAACGATACCATAATAAAAAAAATTGAGTTAAAGACAAAAAGAAGAAGAAGTAGACTTAAAATACTTAATGCTTATCACATGCACAAATTTATCGTACTATCACCTTATTGCATGCTTGTCTGCTATGTATATGCTTAATTTTATTTTAGTTGTAGCTAGAACTTATTTATCTATAACTATTCAATGAGTAGTACAAATTGAAATATGATCATTGAGCAAGGTAGCCTATACTATGGAATATGCATGAAGTTCATTTCCTTATATTGCCTTGATGTGTTTTATTTGAAAACTTAGTTCATAGATGATGCATGGTCAAGGACAACTTGTGCACAAGGATAGAGTTCTACGAATGGTTGTTGAGACACTGGGACTACTTCGGCCTGGGTAGAATATTTGCTAGCTGAAGTCCTAGCATGGGATGAATCGGGACGTCCGCTAAGGGCTAGCTACCCAAGGCAGAAAGATAGCCGACCATCCCTAGTCCGACCAGTGACATGTTATGTATATTTAAACTGTGCAAACTAATTATGTCTTCGTGGAAGGGAAAGTCATGGTAAGTTTTGTACAGGTGCTTCAAACGGTGCAGGTAAAAGTCACTGAACGGTGGCATATTTTGTTATGTCATTTCATTATATCGTATGTATAAGACATTGAACTAAGGCAAGATAGAAAGATCACATAATAATAATGTTGCATGTTCACATGAATAAGATATCGATTTGTTATGTTGGGTTAGCTCGCCCTCACCGGTACTTTTTGAAGTATTGACCTTCGTTGCAGCAGGTTCCCCGAGCCAAGGCGACCCGATGAGGAGCTGAAGCTTCCCCCAACCTTTCACTGATCTGGGGTGTTCGTGTTTGTAACTTTTGGATCCCAAGTACATAATCTCATGGAGCTCACACATACCCTTTTGAAACTCCTAGGCGATGGTGCTAACACGCACCCAAGGTGGTTTGCTCTTTTGAAATATTAGTAAGGGATGTAATGTATGGATCGGCTATCTCATTTTACGTCTATGTTGTAAGCCCGTGCGACATCTTTTTTAGTTTTAAGTCAAGAGTCTATAATAAGATGTTCATTATTAATAAAGAGAACTTTTCTACATTCTAATGTGTGATATATCAGTGTCTACTCTATTGCATATGTTTCTAAAGTATATCATTATGCCTAGGCCTTGTGTGCGTGAGCTTTACACGTGCATGATATCACGTCCAGGGGGCGATTATCAAATTAGTGAAAATCAACGCGTGACACCCCGACCAGGTCATGGATCCGGGCTGAGTTTCCATTTCTTTCTTCCGGGTCGGCCCGACCCGCTTCCTCTCCTGGGCTAAGCTCGGCCCGGACAGAAACCGTTTAAACCCGGTCAACGCGGTCCTCGGGCCGGTCCGACCCATTACATCTTGACAAGAGATACATGAGGTGGACACTCAAGAGAATGATAATTCAAATTCAGATCCTTTTGTGGAGAATACGGAGGGCCGAAGAGAGCGACTAGGTCTTAGGCGTACTATATGTAGGGATTATTTGTGAATATTTAGGCGTGATCGTAGCTGAGAGTTATTTTGTATCTTAGAATGTTTAATTTTTTAGTCGCATGCTTAAACGAATTTTTTTTAGTTTTTAGTTGGCTTCTTAAATGTTTTAGTTATTGAGTTTGTTGTGTGAATGAATGTTTATCAAACAAAAAGAGAGAGAGAGAGAGAGAGAGAGAGGGCGCCAATGGAGTTGGCGCTCAACCCCCTCTCTCATAGGGACGCCAACTCTAATGGTGTCCTTCTTTCTATCCTACTATAGGACGCGAGTGGAGTTGGCGCCGCACCCTCTCTCCTAAGGGGTGCCGACTCCAATGGATCTTCATCCCTATATATACAAATTTCTCAAATTCGTCACCTTTGATGCAAATGTTCCCTATATAAATTTTCAGAAAATCTAAACTCTAAAGCAAATATTAGCTTTACACCAATCATATTCTATGTAAATAAAAACTTTTTTCTATAAATAAATTTTAGCCAATTCTAACGAATATATGGAATAAAATAGTTACTATTTTTCGAATAGAATCAACTTCATGAGTTTATATATTAGAAATAGATAAAAATAAGCCATCTAAGTCATATGTATATTGTCAAATATTAATATATAAAATTTTAAAAATAATTAACTATTGTATTCTTATTGCATATTTGAGAAAAAAAATAAAAATCATCTTAACATATAACAAATAATAAAATATATTCAAAATTTAAATTATATTTAAAGTTTTATTTAATTAATCAAATATCCAAAATTACATTTTTTTATAACAAATTGTAAATAAAATATATTTAAATTATATTTAAAATATTTGAATATAATTTAAATTTCTATCTAAATTTTAATAATATCACAGATTTTTTTAGTTAGTGCAACACAAATTTTTACGTGCAACGCACATAAATTTACTAGTATTTGTGATATATATATATATATATATATATATATATATATATATATATATATATTTTGTCTAAGCCGTTTGTAAATATTCTATCAATTATTTGAAAAAATTAACTAGTTATTTATTGAACTACCTAATGTGATTTATTTATAACTAAAAAATTCTAACTCAGACGGTTAAGGTGGAAGGCATTTCCTTCATTGTTTGAGTTCAATTACTAGTGAAGATAGTATTTATAATAAATTCAAATTAAATTTCTTAATAATTTTTTTATATTTGTGCAATGCACGTGCACGTTACTAATATCTAATCTTATAATGCGGCTTGAAATGGCTCAAAAATAAGCCGTCCAAGTTGTATCTATATCCTCCTCTAACTAAAAAAATTCAAAAATTTCAAAAATATTTCTAACCACATATGTACCTCCTAACGTAAATAAAATTAAAAGTAAAAATCCTAAATCATTCTTACTAACTTAACATAAAATAAATTCTAAAATATTTTCCACATTCAAATTATATTTAAACAAGTACATGATATTATCTAACTAAATGAATATCCAAAATTCTAAAAATATTTCTGTAACAAATCATAATAAAATGTATTCAAATCATATTTAAAATATTTTAATATAATTTAGTTTTTATCTAATTTTTTAACAATATTATAATATATTTATTTTACGTGCAACGTACGTGAATGTGACTAGTATATATATAGTGGCTTAAAAACGGCTCAAAATTAAGTCGTCTAAACCGTTTGTAAATACTCCATTAATTATTTAAAAAATTAAAAAATTATTTAACTATCTAATAAGATTTATTTACAGCTAAACAATTCTAACTAAAGTGGTTAAGATGAGATGCAATCTTCTTAGTTGCGTGAGTTCAATTTATAGGATTGGCAATATTGATAATAAATTTATAATATTTTTTTTCAATATTTTATGCACGTGCAATGCATATACACGTTACTACTTGAGTTAGAATATATAATAAATTTATAGAAAATTAACTAGTAACATGTACTGCACGTGCATCAAAATTTATTAAAAATATTAAATATAAATATTATTGTTTCTCGGAATCGAACTCAAGCAATTAGAAAAATACCTCCAACCTTAACCACTTGAGTTAGAATTTTTTAGTTGTAAATAAATAATATTATGTAGTTAAATAATTAGTTTTAAGAAAAATAGTTAGTGGAGTATTTACAAACACGTTAGACAACTCAATTTTGAGCCATTTTCAAGCCTCACTATTTATACTAGTAAATGCACGTGTGTTGCACGTGAAATAAAATTTTCTAATATTATTGTACGTATATCCTCACGTAACTTGAAAAGACCGGTCGTCTAAGCTGTACGTATATCCTCACATAATTAAAAATTAAAAGAATAAATAAATTTTAACTAATTATTTAACTACATAATATTATATAATTATAACTAAACACTTCTTCTAGCTCATGTGGTTAAGGTGGACGGCATTCTCCTTAGTTTGTCAAGTTTGACTCCCCCATGAAGAGAAAAAGAAAGAGAGAGGGAGAGAGAGAATACGATGTTGTGTAACCTTTATCAAAGATATGTGGTTTATAAAAACTAGTAATATGCACGTGCATTGTACGAGCATAAAAAAATTATTAATTTTTTTAATATGAATTTATTATAAATAATGTGGTCCATAGGAATTGAACTTTGGCAATCAAGAAAAATAACTTTCACCTTAACTACTTGAGTTAAAGTTATTTAAGTAAATCATATTAGGTAGTTAAATAATTAGTTATTTTGTAAAAAAAAATAGATGGAGTATTTACAAACGATTTAGACGACCCAATTTTTGAGCCATTTCAAGCCACCTTATATTTGTACGAGTAAATTCACATACGTTCCACGTAAAATAATTTTCTTCTTCTTAATTTAATATAAAATATTCTAAATATTTAAATTAAGATTTTATATATATATATATATATATATATATATATATATATATATATATATATATATATATATATATATATATAGGATTTGTTATATATTTGATTATATTTTAATTATAATTAGTTATGGATATATTTCTACTTTTCATAAAGAGTCTTGAAAATGGTTAGGTACGTAATATTATCTAATTATAAACACAGATCTCTTCTAACTCATGTGGTTAAGGTGGAAAATATTCTCTTCAAATCCTTGTATTGTTATTTATTACAAATTTAAGTTTTTTCAATAATTTATTTTACGTAATATTAATTTTTAAAAAATAATTAATTGATGATACTTTACATACGGCTTAGACGGCTCACTTTTGAGCCATTTTGAAGCCTCACTATATTACGGAAGATAGAAAAGATTTGAGCCGTTTTAAGCCAAGTTAATTGCCAAAATGGTACATGAGGAATGTAGTGTTTGTCAATTTGGTGATCCAAATTTTTTTTTCAGAAATGGTGCATGGGCTTTGCATTTTGGTTCAATTAGTGCCTGAAATAAATTTCGTTGGTATTTTTGGATAAAAATCGATAAAAATGGATATGTGATGGTCAGCTGCCCTATTTTTAATGGTTATTTTGTCAAGTTTTTGGTTTTGGACTACTATTTTTAACTATTTGCATCCAAACAATTTTCTTCGAACACTAATATTCTTCTAAAAATGATAGTCCAAATCAAAAACTTGACAAAAGAATCATTAAAAATAGGGCACGTGACCATCACATGTCCATTTTTATCGTTTTTCATCCTAAAACACCAAAAAAAATTACTTCAGGTACTAATTGAGCTACAATACAAACCTCATGCACCATTTCAGCAAAAGAAAAAAAACTGATCACCAAAATAGCAGTCCAAAATTAAAAAAACTTGACAAAATAACCATTAAAAATAGGGCACGTGGCCATCACATGTCCATTTTAATCGATTTTTATCCAAAAATACCAACAAAATTTACTTCAGGCACTAATTGAGCCAAAATGCAAAGCTCATGCACCATTTTAGCCAAAAAAAATTGATCACCAAAATAGCAGTCTAAAACCAAAAACTTGACAAAATAACCATTAAAAATAGAACATTAAACTAACTGGCAACATCAATATATAATATTAACATACACTAGAACATATAAATTAACTATTGACATCATCATTAATACAACTAACCAAATACACAACTATATGTCAACTAATACTAATCAAAACAGCAACTAACTAACTAACTAACTAACAAGTATACTAATTAACTCATAACTTAACTTCTATGTATATACTAACCTATACTAACCAATGCTAACAGTCATCTATTAAATTATACTAATCATTAACTCACACCAATACAACTATCTGATACATCTACTTATTAACTAACATCTAATTTAACATACTAACTACACAAATAACTTACTAACCATATTTGACAGCCACATACCTGAACCTTGATAGGACCCCCCCTCCCCCCCCCCCGCATGCTTAGTTGCCTGCAACTAACTCCAACTGTGCAGGAATACACTTGTAATGATGTAAGGTTGTTGGTTATCCACACTTGCAATCAAGCAGCAGCACATCAGTCAACTGTGTAGGAGTTGCACAATAGCTCAAGCTTTCTCTTCTTCCTTGCACCCATACACAATATACCATATTCCACAGACACCCCCATGGCACCAATGACCCTCATCGGTAACTGTATTCAGATATGCATCCACTTTATTTCTCCTCCAGGTTTACTTGTTGCACTCTCTCATTTTTTACTGTCCCAACAGCAAGTAGCAGCAACTACTTGCCACATTCGAGCATCCATGCACAACTCCACAGTGAGTACAAGTTCCCCCTAACATCTGATACTTACCAGTGTATACTGTTATTACCTGTGTGGAACACCGTCCAATCCCCCCCAAACACAGGCTCTGCAACTAACTCTTACCAACACATGCACACACACACACACACACACACACACACACACACTCGATCAGACTTCACACCCAACACAGCAATAACAGTACCAGTAGCAACTGATATAACCCTCTACTACCCGCATACACACACACACACACACTGCTCACCCTTCACATATGTAGTACAATAACCCGACCCCTTGATACACACAGCCCTAAAAACACACATATAATTATATCTATCAATATATATTCATAAATACTTATATTACAATATACATATGTCTATATGATACTTTAGAGACATTAATCAAACACTAAGGGTATTCACTTAGGAAATCATGATACCCTCAACTAATAAGTCAAAATCCCAATCTCTCTGAGATAACCATTATAACATGCCAAATATATAGTATTATAACTATTAGAACTAGCTACAATAGGAAATAGGGATAAATTATACAAAATGCCCAATGTAGGGCTTCGTATCACACGGTATCGCAAAATACTGTGATACAGCCTACACATATCCATTTGTTGACACGTACCTAGTCCCACAACCCCGATCTAAGTCTAATTAGATCTACTTGGTCTCATGACACATAATTGATGTATCAATCTCGTAATTCCCCCAACATGCACACCAAATACCACATAGAATTCATAATTCATAACTAATTAGCCTAGAACTTATTCCTATAGGTAGCCTTATGCCATGGGGTCATTCCTAATTGTCAAATGCATGATTTGAAAGTTAGAAAAGAAAGAAAATACAGAAATTACCAATTGGGAGATAGTTTTTTAATAAATTGTTCCTACAGACACGATCCGGACACGATCTCCTTGCCACAAGCTTCTCTTCTTAGTGCTCCTTGCCAATCAAAGATCCAATGCTCCTTGAAGAATGAGAAAAGAAGGAAATTGCATGTGAATTGATAGTAAATTAATGGAGAGTTGTGGGAATTGAGGATCTATGAATTGGGGATCTCTAAAATGGATGAACAAGTGAAGTGGAGAGGGAGAAGGGGCTCATAACATCACCGGGCCCTTCCTCCTTTCCTAAGTAACATGTAAATGTCCAATATGCCCTCACATGGTGAATTGTGAGAAATAATTAAGGATGGATATTTTGGGAAGTCTCTAACTAATTGTAATTAGGCTAATCCTTCCTAATTAATTAATAAGGATGGGTCTAATGAGCTTGGTCCTTGTTGGGCTCTATACATTTTTATGACAACTCTAATTGGACTCACATGGGTTAAGTCTAACTAATAGGCTAGCCTCATAACTATAATAAATAATACAAGTCACAAGTAATTCATATAACAAACTAATAATTAAATAATTAATACAACATCAATTAAATATTATAGCCCACTTATATAAATATTATATTCCTAAAATAATTATCCATGCCAAATTACCAAACTACTCCTAGTTTGAAAAATGAGGGTGACACATGCAAGAGGCGGGTTGGCTATCTGCGAATCTACACTTAAACAAGAGAGAAGAGCTTATGCATCGGATCGTCCACAGAGTAAAGAGAGTTGCTACACTCCTAACCCTCCATTATCACCCCTAGAAAATAAATTTGTACTTAGATTGTCTTCTAGGACTCTTCTTTGTACTTTCTTAGTTTGTTAATCAAATTCCGTTCTTCTAGTTCTCTTTTTGATTTAAATGGCAAACAATACCTAATGTGAATTATTTATAACTAAATAATTCTAACTCAAACAACTAAGGTGGAAGGCATTTCCTTCGTTGTTTGAGTTCAATTACTAGGGACGATATTATTTATAATAAATTTATATTAAATTTTTTAATAATATTTTTACGTTTGTGCAATGCACGTGCACGTGCACATTACTAATATCTAATCTTATAATGCGGCTTGAAATGGCTAAAAAATAAGCCGTATCAACATCCTCCTCTAAATAAAAAAATTTAAAAAGTTCAAAAATATTTCTTATCACATATGTACCTCTTGACTTAATTAAAAGTAAAAGTAAAAATTCTAAATCATTCTTACTACCTCTATATATAATAAATTCTAAAATATATTCAACATTCAAATTATATTTAAACAAGTACATGATATTATCTAACTAAATGCATTTCCAAAATTCTAAAAACATATCTGTAACAAATCATAATTAAAATATATTCAAATCATACTTAAAATATTTTAATATTATTTAAGTTTTATCTAATTTTTTAACAATATTATAAATTTTTTTTGTACGTGCAACGCACGTGAACATGACTAGTATATATATGGTGGCATAAAAATGACTCAAAATTGAGTCGTCTAAACCGTTTGTAAAAACTCCATTAATTATTTAAAACATTAACTAATTATTTAACTATCTAATATGATTTATTTACAGCTAAATAATTCTAACTCAAGTGGTTAAAATGAGATGCATTCTTCTTGGTTGCGTGAGTTCAATTTATAGGATTGCTATATTTATAATAATTTTATAAATTTTTTTTCAACATTTTATGCATGTGCAATGCATGTACACGTTAATACTTGAGTTAGAATATATACTAATTTTATAAAAATTAACTAGTAACGTGTACTGCACGTGCATAAACAATTTGTTAAAAACCTTAAATATAAATATTATTATTTCTAGGAATCGAACCCAAGCAACTAGAAAATACCTCCAACCTTAACCACTTGAGTTAGATTTTTTTAGTTGTAAATAAATAATATTATGTAGTTAAATAATTAGTAGAGTATTTACAAACACCTTAGACAGCTCAATTTTGAGCCATTTTTAAGCCTCACTATTTATACTAGTAAATGCACGTGTGTTGTACGTAAAATAAAATTTTCTAATATTATTGTATGTATATCCTCACGTAACTTGAAAAGACCAGTCGTCTAAGCTTTACGTATATCCTCACATAATTAAAAATTAAAAGAATAAATAAATTTTAACTAATTATTTAATTACATAATATTATATAATTTAACTAAACACCTCTTCTAGCTCATGTGGTTAAGGTGGAAGACATTCTCCATTCCCCCATGAAAAGAGAGAGAGAGAGAGAGAGAGAGAGAGAGAGAGAGAGAGAGAGAGAGAGATAATACGATGTTGTGTAATCTTCATCAAAGATATGTGGTTTATAACAACTAGTAATATGCACGTGCAATGTACGAGCATAAAAAAATTTGTTAATTTTTGTAATATGAATTTATTATAAATAATGTGGTCCCTAGGAATTGAACTTTGGCAATCAAGAAAAATATCTTCCACCTTAACCACTTGAGTTAAAGTTATTTAAGTAAATAATATTAGGTAGTTAAATACTTAGTTATTTTGTAAAAAATTGATGGATTATTTACAAACAATTTAGACGGCCTAATTTTTGAGCCACTTCAAGCCACCTTATATTCGTACTAGTAAATTCATGCGCGTTGCACGTAAAATAATTTTTTTCATCTAAATTTAATATAAAATATTCTATATATTTAAATTAAGATTTATTATATATATTTTTATATTTTAATTAGAATTTGTTATATATTTGATTATATTTTAATTAGTTATGGATATATTTCTACTTTTCATAAAGAGTCTTGAAAACGGTTAGATACGTAATATTATCTAATTATAAACAAAATTCTCTTCTAACTCATGTGGTTAAGGTGGAAGATATTCTCTTCGAATCATTGTATTGTTATTTATTACAATTAACTTTATTCAATAATTTTTTTTACGTAATATTAATTTTTTTTAAAATAATTAATTGATGATGATATACATACGGCTTAGACAGCTCACTTTTGAGCCGTTTGAAGCCCCATTATATTACAGAAGATAGAAGAGAATTGAGCCGTTTCAAGCCAAGTTAATTGCCAAAATGGTACATGAGGAATGTAATGTTCGTCATTTTGGTTATCCAATTTTTTTTTTTTTTTTTGCCGAAATGGTGCACGGGCTTTTGCATTTTGGCTCAATTAGTGTCTGAAGTAAATTTCGTTGGTATTTTTGGATGAAAATCGATAAAAATGGACATGTGATGGTCACATGCCATATTTTTAATGGTTGTTTTTGGTTTTGAACTACTATTTTAAACTATTTTCATCAAAATAATTTTCTTCGAACAATAATATTCTTATGAAAATGATAGTCCAAAACCAAAAACTTGACAAAAGAACCATTAAAAATAGGGCACGTGACTATCACATGTCCATTTTATCGATTTTCATCCAAAAATACAAACGAAATTTACTTCAGGCACTAATTGATCCAGAATGCAAAGCTCATGCACCATTTCGGCAAAAAAAAAAATATTGATCACCAAAATAGCAGTCCAAAATCAAAAACTTGACAAAAAAAACCCATTAAAAATAGGGGCACGTGACCATCACATGTCCATTTTTATCGATTTTCATCCAAAAATACCAACAAAATTTACTTCAGGCACTAATTGAGCTAAAATGCAAAGCTCATGCACCATTTCGACAAAAAAAATAAAATTTGATCACCAAAATAGCAGTCCAAAAGCAAAAACTTGACAAAATAACTATTAAAAATATGGCACGTGACCATCATATGTCCATTTTTATCGATTTTTATCCAAAAATACCAACGAAATTTACCTCATACAATAATTGAGTCAAAATGCAAAGCTCATGCCACATTTTGGAAAAAAAAAATTGATCACCAAAATAGCAGTCCAAAATCAAAAACTTGACAAAAAAAGCCATTAAAAATAGGAGCACGTGACCATCACATGTCCATTTTTATCGATTTTCATCCAAAAATACCAACAAAATTTACTTTAGGCACTAATTGAGTAAAAATGCAAAGCTCATGCACCATTTCGACAAAAAAAAAATTTGATCACCAAAATAGCAGTCCAAAACCAAAAACTTGACAAAATAACCATTAAAAATAAGACACGTTAAATGCCCATTTTTATCAATTTTAATCCAAAAACATCCACGAAATTTACTTCAGGCGCTAATTGAGCCAAAATGCAAAGCTCATGCACTATTTCGGCAAAAAGAAAAAATTTTGATCACCAAAATAGTAGTCCAAAACAAAAAACTTGACAAAATAACCATTAAAAATAGGACATGTCACATGTCCATTTTTATCGATTTTCATCCAAAAATACCCACAAAATTTACTTCAGGCACTAATTGAGACAACATGCAAAGCTTATGCACTATTTCGGAAAAAAAAAAGTTCGATCACCAAAATAGCAATCAAAAACCAAAAACTTGACAAAAGAACCATTAAAAATAGATCACGTCACACGTACATTTTTATCGATTCTCATCCAAAAACACCAACCAACGGAATTTACTTCAGACACTAATTGAGCCAAAATGCAAAACTCATGCACTATTTCGAAAAGAAAACAAAAAAAATTCTATTACCAAAATGGCAAACATTACATTCTTCATGTACTGTTTTTTCATGTAGTACATTTCTGCAATTAACAACTCAACCACTGCTGAATTTATTGATTACGAAGTTCGAAAGAAAGCCAGCAACCTGAAATTCTATAGTTCCCACATGACTTCAGCAGTCACTCCCCTCCCCTTCGTTCGATCTTGCAATTGCGTAAAACTCAGTTGAAAATAGAGCATTCTGATGGCACGCCTGGAGGGAAGCGCACCGGGTCCTGGCAGTAGTCCCTGATCATGTAGTACTCCCTCGCCCACTCGAGCTTCGAGGCCTCGTCGTGAGTGAGCGTGCGGTTCATCCAGTACTTGGAGGAGGAGGAGGAGGAGGAGGAGGGAGCCACGCATGCATCGATGCTGAAGTCGCGGAACCAAGCTCGGAAGGGCCCCTGGCTCCAGTCGATCCCCACCTGCCCCCTCCTCGTAGCCCACTCTTGCCCGTTGGTAATGTTGGTGAATATGTTCAATGGCTCATCGTCGGGGTAGGGAGTGCCTTCAGCGTTTCTGTACAGCCTTATCGGTATGTCATCCACAAACCACCTGAAAAATAATAATAACAACAACAACAACTCCATTATATTATTCAGTGATTGGTTCGACTGATCGACTGTATGCAAACCATATATATATATAGTTTGGACCATCGTCCGATACCGATACAGTTTGGCATGTCCCGATCTCAGGAGCCGATCAAATTATAGAGCCTGCTGGCCTCCAGCCCACCAAAACAAAAAAAAATAAAAAAATTCTTTTTAGATTTTTTTATATGAATTATTCCACCTCTAGCCTACCATAGTTCATGGCAGTCCACTTCAATTTCAGTTTCTAGATCCGTTCATGTCCGATCTAATACGATATTCGATACTGACCGATACTGACACTTGGGGATCTCTTTTCTGATCATTTCGTCAGAAAATCGAACGAAAAAGACCAATGCGTAGTAAAGTTGTAAAAGTATGTAAAAGAGAAAAGAAGAAGAAGAAGTTATCTATTGCAGTTAACCAAGTAAGGATGACTACTATTTTATTAAATTTTAAAACTATTAAAAAATAATACTAAAAATACTTAAAATTATGACTTAAAATGTATAAAACATACTTTTTAAAATAATAATAATTGTTTAGTAATAATTTGATTTTTAATACTAAAAAAAATTAGATACTTCAATCTGAAACAGCGATGCTGTCAGAAATGATCCGATACTGAGATTTCCATACCGATATTGCAAACCTTGATTATTCAAAACTATTACGTGCTTTTCTTAAATTTAGTCCTACATACACGAGCGGGCGAACTAACTCACACTATATTATGCGGATTCCAAAGGACGGAATAGGTGTGAAAATCCTCCCTGGGATCGAACCACAGGTAGAACTGCTGCTCCCTGTCGCCCGTGCCCCGCACCCACAGATTCGTCTGCAGCACGTAGGGCTCACTCTGACTGACGTTCCCAAGGAACTGGAAGTCGATCTCGTTGTTGGTAGGCCGGGGCGATTGTAGCTGCAAGCAAAACCACGTAACGTACAATGAGATATGGACACGACAGCACTGACACAACATTTGTTTTGTCAAGAAAAATTACAACATTTTTTAAGTTTAGATAAACTTAAAATGCTGATCAAACGTTGAAAGCTTACGTAGTAGGCGGTGACAGTGCCTGCAGAGTTCCCCGGCACGACCTTTATTCGCATGTCGAAGCTCCCGTAGAGGTACTGGTTCTTGAGCCGGTAGCCCGAGTCGGAGGCCTTGTCGAGTTGGAGCTGCAGAAGAGTGCCATTTTCCGATATCTGCACTCTCTCCGCGCCGCCCCAGCTGTCTCCCTTCTCGGAGTTGAAGTCGGTGGCGGTGGCCGCCAAGAAGAAGAAGAAGAAGGCCCCTACTATACTCAGGGAATACTGCTTTGACATGGCTACCAATTAACCAAGGATTGTGTATGTGTGCTCGAGAGAGGGGTAGAGGGAGGGTTTAAATAGAGAGGGAAGGAGCGCTAGGCTTGCGACACCGAGGGCTGCTCCAATACTTGACGTGGTCGATTCGCGCGCGTTCTCTAATTTGCTCATGGTGATTAATTTTTCAATGTATCATGAACACATAATAGTTCACATATTGTCAAGTTTGGTTGTAATTAGCCTTCATATACGCTTCTCACGCATGCTAATTTATGAGTAATGGATCCACCGTTTGATGGTTCCAGCTGGTCGTCGTCGTCATTGTTTGTATCTGATCAAAAGTAATCTATTTCCGTGTACAACACTCCATAGGATTTTCGTTTCTAGTCAAGAAAGCTCCAGTCTACATTAATGTCTACTTCTACAATTTTCTTTTCCTTGTATACATGTCTATCCCTTGAAGAGATTCGTATCTTTTCTTTTCTTGTAATGTCCATCTTCGCCTTCCAATCCAGTGTACACACACCTCCCCCGAGGTTTGATTCCGAAACCTGCGTCCAGCCAGGGAGGTTATACCTCTTCCCACTGACCACAAGAGCAAGTTGAGTTCGGTATCTAATTAGTATTGTTGGGGTTTTGAATTTGAACTCTAGAGAATAATTCCACATTCATGTGACAACCCCAAGTATAATATAAAATTTATCTTTCATTGACTTGTGCACATGGGGAGTTGGTGTGGTGGGATGTTTTCCAAGAGGACAAGGATCAAGACCACCAAAAAATATGTAGGTTTTTGTCACTTATTTCTTTAGAATTTTTTTTACGCGGGGTCTCGGACGAGGGCGTGGGCGAAGAGTGTAAATTGGCGCTTTGATGGCGCCACTTATTGGATGCGAGATGACGCGTCATTGCACCGTTTTGCGCACATTCATGTACGACTTTTCGTGTGGTTTTTGCACAAGCATAGTGCAGGCACATCGTGGATTTCCGCGCAAACACAGCAGGCGTGCCTGCGAGCAATATTTTTTTTTCATAGAGGTTGATCCAGCAAAAAATGTCATTTCTGCACGGAGGGCGATACAAAATTTGCTCTTTATGGAAATTGCGCATGACGGCTGTTTGAATGGATCATCTGTTGGGGCGCCCCTTATCTGTAGAGATTGGGAGATAATAGGTTGTAACCGCCCCCTATTTGTAGAGATTGGGGGATAATGGGTTGTAACCGCCCCTTATCCAAGGAGATTCTCTCAGGATTATGTGGGTAGTGGCAGTTAGAGTTTGGCTTGTGCCTTCCCTAAATATATTCTCTTATCTCTTCCTTTACATGAAGAGTTAGAAAATATTTTGCTACGAGAGGAGAGTTATAGCAGCCAGAGAGATCTACAAAGTGTCGTCCGTTCGTCCTGTTCATGATCCGTACCATGGGGGACAATGAGCATTTTTCAGAATTCTTTTTCGAACTTGTTGGTTCCTTTGATCAGATCAACGAAAAGGGTCGAATCTTTCTTTGAGCAACGATGATATTTGTAGAGAGAAAATAATTGATTGATTTACTTTCAAGACACTACCGAAATCTGCGCTATTAGCGACGTCTTCAGCGACGTAAGTTATTGAAGACCTTAATTTTTGTAATATTAGCGACTCTAATAAACAGTGTCACTAAACGTTGCTATCTGCGACGTTTAGCAACGTTTAGCGACAATAATTTTCTATTGTAAAAATAAAAGTCGGTACAGGTCGCTGAACGTCGCTACATTTTTGATAAATAGCGACTTTTTTGTGACATGCAGCGACATAATTTTCTATTGTAAAAAATATACACCGGCAAAGGTCGCTGAACGTCGCTACATTTTCAATTTATAGCGACATTTAGCGACGTCTATTTAGACGTCGCTAAATTGTTTAATATAGGGTTGGCTGTTTCGTTTCCCTCCATTCTCACCCAAAAAAATTTGAAACCTAAAAACAAAGCCCCACCCCCCCGATTGCCCTCCCCCCCATCACTGGCTTCCCCCCTCCCCGAGCGCACCCCTCGGCTCCCCCCCCCCCCCCCCCCGAGCACCCCCCTCCGGCACGACTCCTCCCCTGCGCGGCTGCTCCCCTCGCACGACTCCTCCCCTCCGACGACCTCGGGCTTCTCCTCCTCATCTCCACAGCTCCGGCCATCTCTAGGTAAACCCTAACCCTTTCTCTCTCTCTCCCATTCTCTTCCTCTCTCTCTTTTTCTCTCTCTCACAGATACAAACACGACATAATACACACACACAAACACACAGTACCACGACACTAACACAGTCACGTCACTAACACAAACACGATACTGACACTGACACGATACTAACACAGATACGACACACACATGTATAGGGTATTGGCCCGGGCCTTGGACTCGCGGTCCAGGATGTCGAGCTTGATGAACCGGTCTAGACTCTAGGCCGGGGAGGGGGGTGCTCGGGTCCGACGGCGGGTTAGGCCATACATGGTCCACGGTATGGACTGAAATATGTCTCATGGCTTCTGTAAAACCCCTAAATTTTTTAAAATATAGTATAATTATTTAATTAATTATTGAATTTAATTGCAATATTTCCTAGTTACTTAGAAAATAAATTTTATTGAATTTAATTACTAGGTTGATATTCATCCAGGAATTTACGGAGCAAAACTACTATTTGTTTTATTTTTTAGGAAGTCTTGTAGAAGGCTAAGAGATTTTTAGGATGTGCTAATATAAAAAAATTCTAAATTTTTAGTAACCATATATATATATATATATATATATATATATATATATATAAGTAAATAGAAAGGAAAACCCTTACCTACTAATACTCTTAAATTCATTAACCCTTAAGCTAACTTCCCCTTAAATAACCACTAAAATTCTAGTCCCTAAGGCTTAAACACCCAACAGCCTCAGCCATCCCAACCCAGTGAACCCGCAACACCCGCGCGGCCCATCCAAATTCCCCCTTCGTTCATTCCTTCTCTGCTCTTTATATATATACGTCTTATTTCAAAACCCTAACCCTAAAACCTACACCCTAAACCTAGCCACTCACCCACGACCCAGCACCGCTGCGACGCCGACGAAGCCACCGCAAACTCGCCGTAGAACCGCGTCCGCCGCGCACATCCGCGTTACCCGCGCAACATCGCGACCGAAATTTGCAGCAAAGACCCCGACTTCCCGTACTGTTTCACGTTCCATCTCGCAACCAAATTCTGATCCGTCTTCACCGGTATATTCACGACCTATCTCCCTTCCAATTCTGTACATTAGTTTTCATCGAACAGCGTTAAACCCTAGGTAGAAATCGAGGTCAAGTTGGAGAAAAACCATAATTTTTAAACTGCATGAAACTGTTGCGATGACCCATGTTTAGAGACCAATATCTTCCACCACAGACATCCAAACTTAAATTTTCTTTTTGCTATGCGAAGACCATATAACCGAGATTACTTCATGTTAATTAGATTATTTTATTTGGTGTTATATGCAGAAATAAACTGGATTAAAATTAGGAAAAACTTGTTTCCGAAACTTCAAAAATTGCGATACGGAGTGCGCCCCGCCAAACGGGACCGTCCCGTCGTGTAACAGTTGCACCGAAAGATGCGTATGGTATATCCTGACGTGTGGGCTTTCACGAAAACTGATTTGGACGTGTGTGCATGCCGAAATCAACCCGTATCCTTAAAAAGTCTATGTATCGCGATGTTTGTAAAATACCGCACCATTTAGTTTACGCTCGTCGGAATATGACAAAACTTGTGCCATTGGATTCGTGGTATCACGCTGGTCCTATGACCCAAGTTTCACACGATTCCAAGATAGTTGACCAAGCCGTTTATTTGCGGGCCCCATGGTTGACTTTTTGGGCAAAATTGTGTTCGGCCCACCGGAATCCAAAATTGGATATATCGTTGAGTTCGTATTGACGTTTAGAATTTATTTGACCTATAATTTGTCCCATTTAGGGACCTATAATTTGTTCCATTTTAACTTCTATATAAACTGCGCGTCCAAGGATAACTTGGGTACAACGACGGTGGTGTCGTATTCTGTTTTTATTATATATATGCATGTTGATCTAGTTTATGAGACCATCCCATTATCATGAGGCATTTTATGTTTCATTGGCCATGACACAGTTATTACACGAGTGTGAGTCTCATGTAGGACACGGACTTGCGTACTCGGCTGGCCACTGGTACGTATAGGTCGTGTGACGGATAGGAATAACTGTCGATAGAAACTTTGCATGCTAGAAGACCTGGAAGTTATTTAGAGGTATCATCGTGTCATGGATGTGACATGCTTAGAGCATGGGGTGGGAAGAACAACAAGTAAGACGTTTGGGCTCCTTTGTACTTCTTTTTTTGTAACCCGTACGCTCCGTCGGAGATGCGCGGTCATGATGACCCCTATATTACCTGGCAGCCTCTGGCGTTCAAAAGACGATATGCTTTGTAGGCCCCTGAATCTCCCAAAGAATCATGCTAATCCTATTTTTTGGCCAGATAGCCCACTTGTTGGAAAGTTGTTCTCAAACTGTATTCATATAGATGGTTAGACGACACATTGATGTTTATTTTCAGTACCGTATTGGCATGTTTATATGTATCTTATTATGTTCCTCTGAGGACCTGGTCCTTTTCCAGATATAGACGAACAGGATTACCCACAGGAGTACGAATCCGGACCTGACGCTTCATACCAGACTGGGGAGGTCTTATCTTCAGAGTACCTTTGATTCATCGCAGCTGATGGATTTTCTAGTTGCTATTTCTTTATTGACATTTATCTTATATTAGAGTTTGATCTTTTCTCTCATTTAGTAGTTTTTAGTATAGTCGATTTGCAGTAGATTTGTCTCCACCTGGCTATCATACTTTGAGACTTCATATTTGATATTCAGTTATTCATTCCTATTTTTTTATTTATGCTGTGGATGAGATATAGATTGCGTGTGACTTGATTGACAGTATATTACCACTGGTGGATTTAATATTCATAATACAACGCACGTGGGTGTATGGTTTCCATATATTAGAGTTCGTATACATACGGCTGGCGTGTTACGTCTTCCTAGTCCTACGTATTTTGGGACTAGGGCGTGACATATTTTTATGGTGGCCCATGCAGGTCAAAAATATATTGTCTCGATTACGTTACTGTACCGAGCAAGCCTACGTATAGGAATAGAGTATAGGATCTCATCCAACGCTTGACAAAAACTCATCTTCCCTTTCAACTATCCCATTTAAATGTTTGCATCATGTTTGATTTCTATACTTCTTCTAATCGTTTCGTCCACTACACATTTACCTAGTTGTGTCAGAATTCTCACCGGAGGAGGAGTTGTACCTGTTAGTCGAATTTGTAGATCGTGTCCAGTAGTGATTCGTGGCAGAGAGATGAATGCCCGACTCTTAGTCCTTCCTATGCCAACTTTTGATATTGTGCTTGGAATGGACTGGCTAAGCAAGTATCACGCTTTCTTTGACTGTTTTGGAGGAAGCATTTTTTTTAAGGTATCAGGCCAGCCGGAACTTGAGTTTGTACAATGATCCACAGAAGCCCTTGATGGTGTTCAGCTTGCAATGGACGACGTTATTTATTACCCCATCATTTCAGAGTTTCAAGACGTCTTTCCAGAGGAATTTCCAGGACTACCTTCGGACAGAGACGTAGAATTCTTGAGTGAATTGACACCGGGAGCAGCACCCATAGCGTCGCATGTTTATAGATTGGCGAAGAAGGAGATGGATGAGCTGAAGGCACAGTTGAAAGAATTAGAGGAGAAAGGTTTCATTCGACTAAGTGCATCACCCTGGGGAGCACCAGTATTGTTTGTACCAAAGAAGGATGGGTCAATGCGTATGTGCATTAACTACAGAGCCTTAAATGCAGTGACTGTGAAGAATAAATATCCTTTGCCACGCATTGATGACTTATTTGATTAGCTTAGTGGACCAAGGTGTTCTCAAAGATAGACTTGAGATCGGGATATCACCAGGTAAAGGTACGGAAGCAGGACATCCCGAAGATCGCATTCAGGACAAGTTATGGACACTACGAGTTTTTGGTCATGCAATTTGGGTTGACCAATGCTCCAGCTATCTTTATGGACTTGATGAATCGAGTATTCCATCAGTATTTGGACCAGTTCATGGTCGTCTTCATAGATGACATACTTGTCTATTCGAAGAGCCACGAGGAGCACGAGAAGTACATGCGGATCGTCCTAGAGACCTTGAGGAGAGAGCAGTTATATGTGAAGCTCAGTAAATATGAGTTTTTTTGGACAGAGTCTCATTTTTTGGGCATATCATTATGGGAGATGGTATTTCTGTTGATCGAGAGAAAATCTCGGCAGTCGAGACATGGCCCGTTCCTAAATCAGCATCGGAGGTGAGGAGTTTCCTTGGACTTGCGGGATATTATCGACGGTTCGTGGAGAACTTCTCAAGGGTAGCAGCACCTATGACTCAGTTGACGTGCAAGGACCAAGAGTTCGTATGGACCGACGAGTGTCAAGCCATGTTTGAGGAGTTGAAGAAGCGACTGACCACAACACCAGTATTGACTATTCCATCGGGATCAGGAGGTTATATGATTTACAGTGACGCATCAGGATAGGCCTCGTCGTTCATACATTACGCCCTTGTATAGGTTGAAAATCCATGCCTCCAAAATGAACTAACTTCAACTATACTTCAAAATAGAGGTGCTCATAACGCTTCCTCGTCTATCCACTAGCGTTGCACCGCTTGAGTGCCTGAAATAGTTGCCCACAATGTGGGTTAGTACTCAGCTGTACTGGTGAGCGGGATGAACCCACTCGACTAAATCAATACTAGCTTATTAGGGGCGAGCATTCATTAAGATGATCTTTCTATAGAGAACTAAGTGAATTCAATTCATATCAGTTGCATGTTTTGATAGGAATGAAAATAACATTGAATCCATAAAGTGCATCGGTTGCTTACTCAACCGATGCACACCTTTCCTGCAATGAAACACAAGTATACTTACCATCTACACAAGACAGTAAATTAGCATGTGTTCTATTCTATGCGATCATTGGTGTGATTGGCACCATGGGGACTTATCCAAAGCATTGCGGCATGCCCTGTCAGCCCGGGTAGCAAGTCTTGCTGGAGGTCTCGCAATGCATCGCGACTAGCACGATCAAATATTTCCCCCGGGTCAATACGGTTCCAGTATCCCGGAATACCATTTTGAGAAAATGCCAAACCTTGTGCACAAGTTGTCCCAAACCATGCAAATGCATGAACAGTTCATATATCATACAATGCATAAAATAAAGCAGAAGAAGTAAATCAGCAATATATATACTTATGCAACAATTCATATTTTCTCAAGTCGTGTTCCGATTTTGGTATCCCGTGGGTCCAAACTCTATCCGAGGCACCAGTCCGAAACCAATAACCCAATTCCTTTATAATGAAGCTCGTGTTCAAAAGGTGTTATGAAAACAAGTAAAGTCTACAATTTCCATGTTCCTTTCTTAGTGGCTGACATGCATTATGGCTAAGTATTTCCTAGGCGTTCAACCAGTCATCATCGATTGAACGTTTGAAACATTAGAGATGTAGATGTGAAGAAGTAGGAAAGAAGGGTCTGAACCACTCACTGGTTAAGAAAAAGTGCCGAAAGAATGAGTCCCGCCTAGCGACGATCAAACGTCAGTTACGCGGACCTGCATTAGCACGAGCATCGAGTTAGGATCCTTGCCTATCCTTTCTTTCGAACTCCCTAAGAATCAAAGCTCCAAGCAAGAAAACCAACAGCGAAAATCAAGCAAATCGAAAGCTACACCAAATCAAAATCCCAAAGCGACATCAAGAAAATCAAGCAACAAAGCACAAAAACTATTGGACTTGTTTCAATGGAGGCCTATCCATGAGTTGGAAAGGATCATCCCATTTTGTCCGTGGCAAGAGGATGCCAAAAATCTAAACTCCAAATTACGACTCAGACAGACTAGCCACAAGCCCAATTATATAGTGCGCATCCCGGTTGGATCAAGATTTGAGGCACTACAGGTGGTCATCCTCCTGTAGATCCGCAATAGTCCTAGTTAGGATAGTTTATTGATTATTTGTGTTTTGACCTATGATATTTGTCATTTATTAATATTTTTTATTTTTAGGCTTTTAGACTTTATTTCTTGCACTCAGTTGTGTGGATATTTATTGTATTATTTACGACGAGAGTTTTTACTGACTCGGTTTGTAATCTCAATGTTTCGTTTTCTTCAAATTTTACTATATTATTCATATTAAATGTATGTTAATTTATCGATGTTGAGTGTTCAACCGAAGGGGGTCAGCGAACCCAGCAAATTCAACGGAGGATTGCTCTGGCTCTATTTGTATAAATTGTGAATTCATAAACTGCAGGAAGATTGGTTTGGAAATAATTCAATATTTATATTTTTTACTGAATCTTTAGTGATGTTTTTAGCGACGTTTAGCGATGTCGTTAAATACGTCGCTGAGTACGTCGCTGAACGTCGTAAATACGTCGCTGAACGTCGTAAATACGTCGATGAACGTCGCTAAACTGCTGACATGACAGTATTGCCAGGTCAATATAACGTCGCTAAAGGTGTCGCACAACGTCGCTAAAAAAATTAGGGACATATAGCGACAAACAACATGTCATTAATTTAGCAACGTTACGTCGCTATTATAGCGACGCATATACGTTGCTAAAAATGTCGGTATAGCGACGTTTTACGATATTTTTCTGGTCAGCGACTAGCTTAAAGGCGACTTCATCGAAACGTCGCTATAAACGTCGCTAAAATTATGTAGCGACATTTTTTTGCCATTTAGCGACGTTTTTAGACGTCGCTAATTTGACTTATTATGGTAGTGCGTCAAGCAGTCGTCTATACGAACACTACCAGAAAAAGTCAAATTAGCGACGTTAAGAAACGTCGCTAAATGACCAATAAACGTCGCTAATTACCTTTAGCGATGTAATTAGCGACATTTTACAGAAGTCGCCTTTCAGCTAGTTGCTGAAAGGAAAAATGTCGCTAAACGTCGCTATACATACATTTTTTAGCAACGTAAATGTGTCGCTAGATTAGCGACGTTTAGCGACGCAACGTCGCTAATTAGCGACGTGCTCATCTGTCGCTTAACGTCGCTAATTAGCGACTTATATAGTGACGTTATAGCGACGTCTTTAATGACCTGGCAATACTGCCATGTCAGCAAGTTGCGACGTACAACGACGTTTTTAGCGATATTTTTAGCGACGTTATTAGCGACGTGTAGTAACGTTGCAACTTAGCGACGTATTTAGCGACGTGTAGTAACATCGCTAAACGTCGCTAAAAATGTTGCTAATTGTACAATGAAAAAATAAAAAAATGAATACTGAATTATTTCCAAACTATTATTCCTACAGTTTATTAATTTACAATATGTACAAATAGACCCGGAGCAACCCTCCGTTGAATTTCCTGGGTTTGTCGACCACCTTGGGTTGAACACTCAACACCGGTAAATTAACATATATTTAATATGAATAATATAATATAATTTGAAGAAAATAAAACATCCAGCAAATATCGTCGTAAAGAATACAGCAAATATATATCCATACAATGAGTCTCATCCTAAATAATACAAAGAATACAAATATCCAGCAAATATCCATGCAAATATTTATACTACTGTGGATCTGCAGGAGGATGACCATCGGCGCGCATGAAGGATAAGAACAGATCATACTGCTCCCGTAAAATCGATACCGATGTCGATGGAGAAGGCAGTGACGTCGGTGGAGTCTGTGTCGATGTAGGCGCACCAGGAGGACGTATGCGCTCCAACTCTGCGAGTCGCTGGTTGTAAGAATCCATGGTAGATAACAGTCTCATACTGCTATGAACCATTGAATCCTGCATCATCGTCAGCCTCTCGCCCATGGATAGCTGTGATGCCTGCAGCTTCGTCACGCTGCGCTTTGTCGAGGCTCTAAGATCATTTGTCAAATCCTGGAGCTCCGTTATGCTGCGGTCGAGCATATCGAATCGTACGATGAGTGTCGGATCATCCGCCTGAGGCTGGGACCGGGGCTGCTCCTCCATCCTTTGCAGAAACTCGTCACAGAGAGACGCAATCTGACTTGTCAGGGAGGCCCTAGATGACTACGTCGTAACTAGGGCGCCATAGGATCCCGTACCGTAGTACGTACCCCTCTAGAGACCACCAGTGGCGGTCACCCACAGGTCGTCCGCCGACGGAGCTGGAGCGGACTGCAAGGAAGTACCAGCCTCTCCAACTGTAGGTGCACTAGCAGTCGCCCGCTCACGCAGCTTAAGATACTAGGTCTAGAAAAGTTTGGATACTCGATAATTGCCTAAGTCATATTAAAATTAACACAAAGTAAAGTAATACTTACATAGGTCTGCGAGGCCCTCTCATCAATGAGATTTTCGTCCTTGCGATGGGTGGCCAAGAAGACGGTCACCATGTTTGCATCCTCACCCCTCTGTATTTGTTAAAAATATATTATTTAGTACTAAAATTAAATATTTTTTTCTACTACTATTTTATCATACTTATATTAAAATAATATATCTTAAATAAAAACATTCCAAATGACGGAAATATTCCATCATCGGAATCGAGCAACCACACCACTTTGCAGCATTCCGCCTAGCCGCCTTGGCCTTCTCAGATCTTTCCTTGTAGCTCGGATCCTCGAACCTAGCCCTCATCGCAGTCCACTGCTTAGGCGTGATCCAACCTTGGATCAGTTTTCCAGCACGATCACGAGCCTTCTGGTCATCCAGAGCATCACGGATAAGCTTGGCGGCAACGGCATGAAACATCCGCTCGATCAACTCAGCCCGCTGTGGAGGATAGAAATACGTTTGCTACAATAAATAATTTAGTAAGTGAGCATCACGGATAAGTTATATAATATTCATAAATTAGAGAATTTATATAATATACTTTTACCTTGATGTGTGCAAACCAGAACGCCTTTATCTCCTTCGGAGCTTCAGAGTAGTTGATCCAAGGGCCACCATAGTTGTTCCTCAGAAATAGGTCCAGGTGTCTCTGAACCGACGATGGACGATATCTATACAGAGATAATTATTTAGATCAAAAAAGTCAATATATGATGAATAAAGAAATACACGATATATATGATGCTAAACCATCTAATTGACTTACTTTATACCGTCGGCCCAAATCTCTGTCCTCGTCTCCTCCGGAGGTGCGCATAGAGGATCTTGCTGATGCTGGGACAACGTCGGCACGACCTCCTCTACATGCTCATCTGTCTCCATGGTTCCGTCAACAGGAGGAACGCTGGACGAGGGAGTACTATCATACCTGGAACTACTCGTCCCAGGAGTGATGCCACGTAACGTCGTCGTAGTCGGAGATGTGACTGATCGATATACTGGAGTACTGGGCGACGACGATCCAGAACTAACAGTAGGCAGTACCGTAGGAGCACTCTGTCTACCTCAGGACCTGCCGAACCCTCCGCGTCGTCCTGTCATACCTGATAACAACATATGATGAATAAAGAAATACACAAATATATAGTATATTCTACAGTCAAAATTGTATGCATATCTCACAGCATTCATGGAATTGTATAGTAAATAACCAGTGGTGTCACAAGTCTAAATGAATACGTGACAATCGTAGCTCTTCATACCCGCCAGTTTGTTCTCCTTGAGGTCGACGCATCTTCTCAAGTTCGACATGTACCCGTCTGGGAACTTTAGACCCTGAATCCACCTACAAAGTCTCCATTTATCCTCTTTCTCTAGTGAGAAAACTGACTTAGGTTGCTTTAACTTTTCATTCCCCTCCTCTATCAAATGTAATGTAGGACATCTATATTTTTTTTCTAAGTCCAACCTGGCCTTCGGATTATCTTTCGTCTTCTCCTTTACCTCCATTACAGTATTAATTATGTTTTCAAACACATTCTTCTCGATATGCATGACATCAAGGTTATGTCTGATCAGATTGGTGCTCCAATATGGCAGATCCCAGAATATACTCCTCTTCGTCCAGTTATGGGTGCGACCAAATCCGTCACACTTGTACCCCTTAGTAGGCTCTTCGATAGCACTTGGTAAATCTTTTATCTCTTCCCATATCGTGTATCCGGGCCACCTTGGCGATGGATTGGTCTTCTCCATAATGTCCGCACGAAAAGCATTCTTGTTCCTCCGGTACGGATGATCCTTTGGCAGAAATTATCGATGACAATCGAAGAAGCATGGTTTGCCTCCGTGTTTCAAACGAAAAGCCTTAGTACGGTCCATGCAATACGGACATGAGAGACGACCATGGGTGCTCCATCCCGATAATATTTTATAGGCCGAAAAGTCGTTGATGGTCCACATAAGTACTGCCCTCATCTGAAAATTATACTTTCTAGAAATATCGTACGTGTTGGCACCTACTTCCCACAGCTGATTTAACTCATCTATCAAAGGCTGAAAATACACATCGATGTTCCTCTTCGGATTGTTCGGACCCGGGATAATAACGATTAGGAACATATACGGAGTCTTCATGCACATCCAAGGCGATAGATTGTACGGAGTGACGATCACAGGCCAACATGAATACTAGGAGCCCGAAAGTCCGAATGGGGTAAAACCGTCAGAGGAGAGCCCCAATCTGATATTACGCGAATCCGAAGCAAAATTTGAATACTCTCGATCAAAGTGCTTCTATATTTCTCCATCGGATGGATGATCCAATACTCCTTCGATCTGTTTCTGCCAGTGCCAACTCATATTTTCTGCAGTCTCCTTAACAATAAACAACCGCTGCAACCGCGGTGTCAAAGGCAAGTAGTACATCGAATCAGTAGGCTTCCTTGCACCGACAGACTTTCCTCTACCAGTGGCCTTGTAGCGATTAGCATCACAGAATCGGCACGCATCTTCATCCTTGTCGTCTTTGTAGTACAACATGCACCCGTTGTGACATGCATCGATTTTTTTGTATCCCATCCAGAGCGATCTCACCATCCTCTTAGATCGATAGAAGTCTTTAGGCAACTTTGCACCCTCGGGCAAGATCTCTATAATCAAATTGATCAGTCGATTATAGCATTCTTGCGACATGTTAAAATCAGACTTGATGCTCAATAATGTTGTAACCACCTCCAACGGTAAATGATCCTCACAACCAAGATATAGTAGAGTTCTTGCATTCTCCAGCAACTCCATAAACTTTGCAGCATCGGCATTCGGTGCCTCCTCAGCTGCATCATAATTGTCCTGATTGAAACTAGGCCCCGCCGCATCAAAAAATATGTTCACCCACCCGTCGTCGTAAGCAGCGTGGTCGTGGACATCCATATACGACTCCACATAAGGCTCTAACTCCGATGCTAGAGACACAAGTTTTCCATACGCGGTCCACTAATAGTAATTCGGCGTGAAGCCCTTCGAGTACAAATGATATGTGACTTCCACTTCTGGATGATATTTCAAGTTGCGATATCTCACACACGGACACTTAATTTTGGTACCGTCCATGTACTGAGGGAACGCCTTGACGAACTGTAGGAACTACTGTACACCCTCAATGAATTTATCCCGTATACTGCACATGTCATCAGGATGATGGTTGTATATCCACGAACGATGACACAGATAGTAATTCATATCCATTTCAAGATATTTCTGCAAAAATGACAGTATGTATCCTATAAATCATTACATACAGTATGATTCTCTTGAGGAAGGTAAGAACTGCTCTAACTTGATACACAATGCCCTATGTGTGTGTATGTGTGTACAGATGGTTTGAATAAAAACCCTAGTTCTTTCCTAATTTAGTTCTTTCTTTACAATTTATTCAGTTTTCTTGGCTAAGTGTGATTGTTCTCCTCCAATTCCTGACCAAATGGGAAGAGGACCCATCAATTTGGTATCAATTGGTATCAGAGCCTTTGGATCATGTTCTTGAAGCTAGTGGAGAGCACGACTCGAGCAGCTATGGCTCCAGAGCTGGATCTCTCCAAAGAATCAATACCTACCTGATGCAAATGGGAGGACACTTGCGTTGGAAGGTACAATTCATCACTTGAACCATAAAAATTTGATAGGTTGTTAGAGGAATTGGCTATGTCAAGAAGAGGGTTTGAGTTTTCACCATATGCTCCATCCATGGCAACACCTCAATCCCCTCTAAACATACCAAATATACCATAATTTGGTATAAATCCAGCTGGAATGGCACTAAATCTACCATAATTTGGTATGATCCCTACTGGAGTAGCTCAATCCGTTCCACAAACAAATCAAACAACCCCAGTACAACAATTTTTCATCAAAACCCTTGCCAAACTGTAACATATTACCAATTTTCTCATAACCAGAGAACAACTCCAGGATTTCAAGCAACTCGTGCTCAATCCAAATGTCACTGCACCAAACCCTAGTTTTCCTACATCATCTATGATATCTTCCCTATGTATAAGTGTATAGTATGCACAGGTTGTGCACTGCAGTGTTGGAGTGTTGGGCAGGCTATAATTTGAGTGTGAGATGTGGGAGTGTTGTGCAGGCCAAGAGGGAGTCACAGTGCACTCTTGTGCACTGCAGTGAAGAGCAGCAGCAACAAGGGGATGCACAGCAGCAGCAAGGGGAGCAACTGCAGCAGCAAGAAGAGCAACTGCAGCAGCAATGTACAGCAAGCAGGGTTAGGGTTAGGGTTAGTATATTTTTGCGTGCGTGTGTGTGTGTGTGTATTCGAGTTAGGGTTAGGGTTAGGGTTAGGGTTAGTGTCATATCGTGTCGTGTCGTGTCGTGTCGTGTCGTGTTGTGTCATGTCGTGTCGTGTTAGAGAGAAAGAGAGAGACAGAGAAAGGAGACAGAGAGAGGAGCTCACCGAGGAGGGGAGCCGGAGGAAGGACGCCGGAGGGAGAAGGGGAGCCGGAGGAAGGAGGAGCTGACGGCGGAGGGGGGAGGATGCGGACGGAGGGGAGTCGCCGGGAGGGAGGAGGGGACGCCGGAGGGAGGAGGGGAGCCGGAGGGGGAGGACGCGACCGGAGGGGGGTCGCCGGAGGGAGGAAGGGAGCCGGAGGAAGAAGGAGCCGGAGGGGGGTTTCAAATTTGGGAGAGGGAGAGGGAGAGATCGAAGGAAATGGGGGGAATCAGCCCTAAATGAAACAAATTTAGCGATGTTTTAGCGACACCAATAATGATGTCGCTAATTAGCGACGTCTTTAATGTCACTAATAACGTCGCTAAATGTCTAAAAGATATACGTCGCTAAATACGTCGCTAAACATCGCTAAATAAAACATATTAGCGATGTTTAGCGACCTTAATTGAACTTATAGCGACTAATCTTTTAAAAACTGAATAAAAGTCACTAAACGTTGCTAAACGTCGCTAAATGTCGCCAATTAGCGAAGTCTAGCAACGTTTTTACATGGAGTCGCTAATTTATATTATATTAGCGATGTTTTTCGTTGACGTCGCTAAAAAACGTCGCTAAAAAACGTCGCTAACCCTGCTTATTCTAGTAGTGGGGTGGTGCTAGCATTAGCAGCCAGTTTTGACTTGGAGGTCAAGCAAATGGACGTGAAGGCGACATTCCTCCACGGTGAACTTGAGGAGGAGTTGTACATAGAGCAGCCAGAGAGATTCTATGAGAAGGGCAAGTCACATTTGGTCTGCTGGTTGAGGAAGAGCTTGTATGGTTTGAAACAGGCTCCAAGGCAGTGGTACAGGAAGTTTGAGTCATTTATGGGGGAGCATGGCTATGCATGGACGATGTCGGTTGTGAGATACTTCGCCGCGGATAATTTTATTATTTTGTTGGTTTATGTTGATGACATGCTGTTGGTGGGTCGAAATGCCACCAGGATAGTAGAGTTGAAGCGCCAACTGGGCATGGCCTTCTCTATGAAGGATTTGGGCACAGCGAAGACTATTCTTGGGATGGAGATCAGCCGAGAGAGAGAGTCCAAGCAGCTACACTTGTCCCAAAAAAAGTACATTCACTGGGTACTTCAGCGTTTCGGGATGGACGGGTCGAAGAAAGTGAGTAACCCCCTTGCGGCTCACTTTAAGTTCACTGAAGAGCAGTGTCCATCTACCAAGGACGAGAAGGAAGATATGGAGTGAGTTTCATATGCCTCAGCCGTGGGGAGTCTTATGTATGCTATGGTATGTGCGAGGCCAGACATTTTGTGCTGGTGTGTATGCACAGGTGGTCTGATGCTGTATTCCGTGTGCTGACAAGTATTCTGCAAGAGTCCTGTTGGTATACTATGTTCCATTGTCAGACCTCGGTACCTTCGTAACTGCTTTGTACTGAGTCTGGACATGCTTATGGAAATCCCAAAAATAAGTAGGTACATCATTCTTATTTTTCATCAAATATAACCAGGTAACACGAGAGGCACACTCAATAAAAAAAACAAAGTACTTATAACCATTCATAGTGTTAGTAGCACATGGACCCCAGACATCAGAATGTACTACCTCAAAAACAAAAGTGCTCCTATGACCCGTGCTAACATATGAGCTCCTAGTAAGTTTTCCTAACTCGCACGCATCACATACTAATTTCTCTTTATTTGTTTTTGCATAAATCTCTGGATACAACTTACTTAGAGTATCAAAGAAAGAATGTCCCATCCTCCGATGATGGAGTATCAAGGTATCCTCAGTCCTCTGCTGTAGTCCTTCCATGCCAGCCTTCTCTGCCATAGATACCAATGCTGAGTCCAGTCCTTCTCGATCTAGGTACCACAGTCCCTCATGCCAAGTGCCAGTCCCAAGTCTTCGTCCTGTCCCTTTCTCCTGGAAGGTCACCTTAGGAATATCAAAAGAAACAATGCATTTAAGTTGGAGGATTATAGAACTAATGGACAAGAGACTGACTGGAAAGGATGGAGCATATAAAACATTAGATAATCTTACTGAACCTGTACAATTAACAGTACCCTTACCGACCACTGGCTGGAAAGTGTCATCAGCTGTCTGAATGTTGTCTGCTGATGCTAGGTGAGTGTAGGAAGAAAACTCACTAGCATTCTCCGTCACATGTCGAGATGCTCCCGAGTCGATAATCCAGTCTGATGATTTAAGGGAAGAGATAGACGCAAGGGCAAGTGATTCGTCAGTACCTTCTGATGGATGGACATACATGGCAGCGTTGCCCCTAACAAAGAATGAGATGGACGTCTCCTCTGTTCTACTCCTCATGTCTCCCAGTGCCTGGTCCTCCATAGTAAAGGTGCCATCAGCTTCTCCGTTCCCTTCTGATATCAGGAGGTTCGCCCGATAACCTCCTCGGCCGCCTTGTCTACCCCCTCGACCACGACCACGTCCTCCATTATATCCTCGTTCGCCGAACGGTCCTCGTCCACCACCTGAATCTCCCTCCCTAGGTGGTTTGGTACAAGCATACCGATGATGACCCATCTCTACACAGTTGTAGCACTGCCAGTTATGCTGCCAGGGCTCTCCCTTAGATCCTGTGTTACCTGAGCTGGTGATCGCTAGTGCTGACTTTGCTTCGGGGGGACCACCTATCCCGTCTTGCAGCCTGATGCGTGTCTCCTCCTGGATCATGGATGAGATAGCCTTCTCAAGGCTAGGGATCTTTGGTTGGGCTAGAAGTAGGGCCGTCCTCTGTACGAAAGCTGCAGTCAGCCCTTTGAGGAACTTCATCGTCCTCTCCTGCAGACACACCTGTCTCTCCTTACACTTAGGGTCCCCGTAGCTCGCCCGATCTGAGGAGTGATCATAATCCAACCACAGACGCTCCAACTCCGTGGCATACTCCTACACCGTCTTCTCTCCCTGTACGGTGTCATCAATCTTCCCCTTTATATGGAAGATCCGTAAGTTGTTCCCCACACCAACATAGGTCCTTCTCAACTTCTCTCACACATCTTTCACCATCTCAATACCGTCTACTGTGGCGGCAATAGACTGGACTAAGGAGTTGAGAAGCCAGATCTAGATCACCATATGAGTGGACTTCCACTCATTGCGTCCTATCGAGCCCTCGTCCGGCTCTGTCGCCTCGCCCGTCAGGAACCCCTCCATATTTTTTCCTGCAAGGGTTCTTCTCACCCGCCGTGACCAACTCAGATAAGTGGATGGTCCATCTAATTTCAGATCGATGGAGGAAAGCTTCAACTCCGGTGACGTTCGTGTCGTGTTCTCACCAGCCGACATCGTCAACAACTTCATCAACGTCGCCACATCTGCAGAATCTAGCTTCTTGATGATCTCCTCCATCGATGCGTCGTCTATCCAATCACGTCACGTCCGCTCCACGACTCACGCTCGTCCTCGTCGTCCGCTCCTAGATCCGAACATGTCCCCCCTTTTTTCAGATCTAGGCATCCCTATTAGGCGCTGTCTCGTGCTGGTGCGGAGGAGGCGGCAGCACGCATGTCACAGCCGCCATCACAGCAGCAACAGCAGCAGTCGCAGCAGCCGCAGCAGCAGTAGTAGCCGCAGCAGTAGCGGGACGGGGCAGCAACAGCGAAGGGCGGCCTGCGACGGACGGAGAAGGAAAGAAGGGGGGCATGGAAGAGTTCGGTGGAGGAGATCTAGGAAATCCTCCTGTGGGTTTGTGAAAGCTTGGTGACGGCTAGGGTTTGTGGAAACTTGGCCCTAGAGCGGTCAAATGCATCTTCGTAGGCTACTCGGCGACCCAGAAGGGGTATGTGTGCTGGAGTCCAGTAGAGAAGAAGAAGTTTGTCAGTATGGATGTCCACTTTCGGGAGCATGAGCCATACTACCGCCAGGACGAAACTTCACACAATATGCCTAATACTGCCAGTATTAGGCGAGAGGGGGAGATGGAGAACTTGGTGGTAACCGATTTAGAAGTTTGGCATAGAGACACGGAGAAGGGACAAGAAGGTGAAGGTGTTAGGCCTATGTCTCAGGGAGAGTTACTTACCTACAGCAGGAGAGAGAAGCAAACTGCAGGACCAGTACCGACAGTGCCAGTGCCAAGTCCCTTGCCTGCGTTCATCCCAACTCCTTAGGCACCGACACCAACCCCCCTTCAGGTGATACCCCCTCCTTCACAAGATATTATTCCTCCTACTTCTACTCCTCCCACACCACTATCTGTACGGAGGACCACTCGCAGCAATGCAGGAAATCTTCCAAACAGATATGGTTGGAATATTGCTCAGTTTATTTCTTATGACCATATTATTTCTTCTCATGGAGCATTTATAGCATCTTTGGATAGTATTACTGTACCTAACAATTGGCAGGTTGCCAAGAACGATCCAAAGTGGAAAGCGGCAATGCACGAGGAGTTGGGAGCTCTGGAGAAGAACCACGCTTAGGAGCTTGTGAGACTGCCAGAGGGGAAGAGAACAGTTGGATGCAAGTGGGTCTTTACCGTGAAGTAGAACCCAGATGGACAGGTTGAGCGCTACAAAGCTCGACTAGTAGCCAAAGGATACAATCAGACGTACGGCATCGACTATGACGAGACCTTTGCACCAGTTGCAAAGATGAGCACTGTCGGGACTCTGATTTCTCTGGCAGCGAATGGTGGATGGAAGCTACACCAACTGGATGTGAAGAATGTGTTTCTTCACGGAGATCTAGTGGAGGAGGTGTACATGGAGATACCACCAGGATTTGGCACCAATCAGACAGTAGGCAAGGTCTGCAGGTTGAAGAAGTCCCTCTATGGACTGAAGTAGTCTCCTCGAGCGTGGTTTGACAGATTCAGAAGGGCGATGATAGGGATGGGATATCAGCAGATCAATGCTGATCATGCATACTGTGTTCTTCCGTCGGAGTGGAGGCCACATCACCATGCTTGCGGTGTATGTGGACGATATGATTATCACAGGAGATGATGAGCAGGAGATCGCCCAACTCAAAGGAAAGTTTGGCAAGGAATTCGAGGTGAAGGATCTCGGCCTTCTTCGGTACTTCCTTGGGATTGAGATTGCTCGAGAAGCAGAGGGGATTGTTCTCTCTTAAAGGAAGTATGCACTGGACCTTCTCACAGAAACTGGGATGTTGGGGTGCAAACCTGCAGCGACACCAATAGATCAGAGGTTCAAGATTGATGCTGAGGCTGGAGAACCAGTTGATCGGGAGATCATTAATACAATGATGCATCCCAAATATGTCCTCAGGATATTCTCATGTGCTTATACTATACTTAAATATGACACCCAACATACCATATCAACACTCCCCCTCAAGATGGGTGAAAGATATTCACTAAGCCCATCTTGTCACATCCTCTAATCATGCTCACTGAGGCGAGTTCCTTGGTTAGTCCATCTGTTACTTGATCCCTGGTTGGAACATGGCCAAGCTCCAGTAATCCACTATCCAACTTCTCTTTGATGAAGAATCTATCAATCTCGATGTGTTTGGTCCTGTCATGCTGTACTGGATTGTTGGCGATACTAATAGCTGACTGATTGTCACACCACAGCTTCATCTTGGCTCATTGATCCAGCTTCAGCTCCACCAGCATATTCTTCAACCATAGCAGCTCTGCAACTCCCAAGGCCATAGCTCTGTACTCTGCTTCAGCTGTCGATCTGGCCACCACAGACTGCTTGACCATGTGCTTATACTATACTTAAATATGACACCCAACATACCATATCAACATATATATATATATAACCACCATGTGTTGATGCATGCCGGGCAACTTTTGAAATACTTGAGAGACGGTTACATACTTGATTCCACTGTTAAACTACTTGACTAATCGTCTTTAGACAATTGTTCAATTGCTAACACTGTCCTGGAATCAATTATCACTGAACTATGCCTTACGCCTTTTAACATTTTGATATTTCGTACAAGTTACTTCTTTTGACACTTGAAATCCTTTATCATGTTTCTTGAAAAATGTTTTTTTTTTTAGTGATGGTGCTGCTGCATTGGTGTTAGTAAGCGGAGAGAAGGCTTTAGAACCAGGGCTGCCAGTAATTGCAAAGATCACAGGATATGCTGATGCAGCATGAAATTGAATATTTTGTCGAAGTTATGATTACTATAGCAGCTCTGAAACAATTGGAAAGTGAATGGCCTTAGTTAATCTGAAATGAAGAGCTATAATCTTATTGATATCTTATCGGGACATCAAACTTTCAACTGATGGCAATTAGACATTATTCATGCATATACTATGACTCATATTTTTAAGTTTTTACACGAGCAAAAACTGCATGATTGCATTTCTATATTACCAAACTATATTTCAAGTATATTACCTGCGAAAAATTGAAAGAAATATTTACTTCTATATCTCTATCCTTACATTTCAAGTACAGAGAAACAGGGTCAAGCATGGGTCCGACGTTAGGTCATAGTATTTTCCAACCCCTGCCATACTTGTCATGCCATGTCCGTCACTGAGTGGAGTGTCTTTACCTAAATAAACACTTGATGGTTTTAGTGGGTTGAAGTCTTTGCTTAAACTCTGCCAAGAAATTGTTGTTTGACATTTAATCCTCTGTGTCTCACTTTCGGATCTCGCACAATTTTGTTGCTGCTGAGGAAACATATAATTGAACTACAACAAACAATATTTACATTTACTGGGACTACAATAAACAAACAAAATATATATGCAGCCATCATCATCATCTTCCCAGCACCATTCCAACTCTCATATTCCATTAGAGCTATTTGCTCTCTTTTCTTCGTATTATCATACATCTGGAAAGAGGATATATAGGGGAGTGCAACCTTCAACATCAGATACATGGGAAGAAACTGTTTCCGTACGTTCAGCTATGGAGATGATGAAGCAGCATCGTCGTGGAATGCTTGGCCCGACGAAGAGTATCGAATCGGTACTCGTTTTCTACGCAGAGTTTGAGGAACGCCTCCCTCGTGTCGCAAAACCCTTTGGTCATATCTGGATCCTCGTCACCGTAAGTAACATCAGGCACGATACACTCCTCAACCTGCAAAATTAGGGTTGGGTTGGACAAATTAGACAGCGTAACACTACAACTACAATTGCACAACTTAATATCCTAAGAGTGTTAACGGAAAATCCAAAATGACAAAAATACCTCCATCATTCAACTACTCCCAATGGTAGAGGAGAATGGGGGTAATTTGGTCAAAATTTTATTATTTATTATTGTTAAAACGGAAAAATTAATCTCTGACTGACGGATGGTATCGACTTGAAAATATTCAATAGTTAATTAAGAATAGTGATTGGTATGGTATTAAAGTTTAGTACATCAAATTGGAAAAAAAACTTAAATAGTTGATGGTATTAATTTAAAAAATAAATAAATAAAAACCCCGAATCGCTAAGCTTGCAACAAGAATTGTAAGAAAGTATAGAGTAAGAGTAAGGTTCGATGTGTACTTTGAACGAATGCTTTCTTTGCTGCTTGATTGGATGCCTTTGCCTGCTTTCAAGCTTCTGCTGTTTATCATAACACCTGCAATTTGGAAATTGAACAGAGAAATTATGTGACTACATAACCATCAGACACTTTTCTAAAAGAAGAAAATCTTTTGGAGGAAAAAAAAAAAATGACTTACGTACCTATCACAGAGCTGAAAGCTTCTGCAGGTTTTGCAAACCCATCTTCTTCCACATAGAATGTGCATGCAGCAACATCTGCAGGTGTGCTGGAAGTGTAGCATGATATGCGTTTTCTTCTCCATGCAGGTTTCAAGCTGTTGCACAAGAATATACAAGTTCAAAAAAAAAAATTGTCAGAGGGCCGGCGAGGCGATCGATAACTAGGAGGGAAAAAAGAATTACAAGTATGAAATTGGTATTAGATTATTTCGTAAACTTTGCAGCGGTCATAAAGATATTAGTAACGTGCACTTATATTGCACACGCATGAAAAAGAGAAAATTATTGATTTTTTCTTTAAATTAGGATTTGTTATATAATGCAGTCCCGTGGAATCGAACTCACCCAGTAAGGAGAATATGCCTAACATCTTAACCACATGAATCAGAGGTATTTTATCATAGTTAGATAATATTAGATAGTTAAACAATTAGTTAGAATTTATTAATTAAAAAAAAATAATAGATACATGAGGATGGAAATACGGTTCATTTTTTAAGCCTCTTTACAAAGACGAGAGAGAGAGTGATAGTATGTGGGTGAAAGTTATTAATGGAATAACTAACGACCAAATTAAAGAAGTGTTATATACGTGCATTCCATTTATATTTTTTAAAAACATTTATAACACTTGGACGCTTACTAAAAAGCGTTATAAAAATTTATTTATAATGTTTTTTAGCCTAAGAAAGTATTTCTGTTGTAATGAAAGATTTTATAAGGAAAAGAAGAAATAAGTGACAAAAAGCTTTAAAACTTTGCATGAACACATAGATGAAATCGAGTATAAAGAATACATAAAAAAAAGAAATATGTTAGGAAACATTACATGGTTCATCAGAAGAATATCCATCCCGTCTCCTGTCAAGGCCTTGTGTCCACTCGGTTTGCTTCCATTCTTCGGAAGGTTAGTTTCAAGGAAGTCATCAGCTAGCCTGGGCCACAAGTCCCCACCGAAGTACGGCAACCTAGCCGCACTGACCTCCGCCTCGCACTCACCGCCGCCGGGGCGTTTGAGGAACTCGGCGTGCAAGCTGATGCTACTGACCACAATATTTTCCTTGGTAGCTTTATTTGCAAGGTTCTGATACCTGGTTAATTAGAAGAGGTAAAATTAGTAACAAGACTGAACACATCGATCATAGAAAAAAAAAAAAAAAAAGCGTATTTACAGTACTAATTAACCTCCCCTATGTTTTCGGTTTATTAAACGGACCTCCATTATTTTGAAAATAATTACACTAACATTCCCTATGTTTTATGTTTATTACACGAACATTTCCTATGTTTTACGCTTTATGCACAGGGTTATTACACTAGCCACCCCCTTACCGTCCGTGTAATTATTTTCAAAGTAAGAGAGGTCTAATAAACCGAAAACATAGGAGAGGAGAGGTTGGTGTAATTAACCCTAGAAAAAATCATGCCGAAAAGACGAATTAAACCCCCAACTCACCATTTGCAGAGCTTAATCAAACCAGTTCTCTTCTGGCCCTTGGGACGGCAGTAGAAAATGTAGTCATTATATTTTCCAGAAGGTGGGCATATCCAAAAGTAACAGCTAGTGAAACCCCTTTGCTTCGAATAGTCAAGATATCCAAGCTAATGACAGAACAGAAAATAAAATGTAAAAAAAAAAAAAAAAAGTTGAGGAGACCAACACAAAATTGAAAGAAAGTTGCTCGGAAAACTATTCATACCAAGATATCTTGATAAACAAAGGTACGGAGCGGCTCTCCACTTTCAGATTGTATATCAGGTCTGAAGTGCTTGACAGAGTCTATATAGGAGAGGCAAATTCTCCTCTGATTTGGGTTTGCGCATTTGGAACCAAATTCTTGAACATAAATGCCCAAAAGGCAAACATCTGCTCCTTCAATCCTCTGAAACAAAAGTATGGCCTGGAAACATATTGGCAGGACTTAGTAAACTCTGTCATAGAGCGAAAATTTTCAACCGGTATCTTCCCATAACTTGGAAATCTGGTAAAATAAAAAAGATGTATGATGTGTGAATGAACTCACCTTCGATTTGTAAGGAAATTCTGATGGGTAGTCCTTCTCTTTGAATAACTCTCCGAAATTTTTCGAAACTTTCACATTCTTGTTCACCGAAGAAACCACTCTGACAACAAGATCTTCTGCAGTTTGTACCTGAAAAAAAAAAAAATTCAGGAAATTGGCGATATAACTATTTTACCCAAAACCTTGAGCTAATTAGTAACAAAAAGAAAAGTGAATTCAGATGTATATTTCAACCAAGGTTCGCAGTATCGGTATCGGACCACTCGTATGAGTATTGGGATCGGAGGTATCAGCAGTATCGGCAGTTTCGGATTGGAGTATCGGATTTTTTGGTATCGGAAATCAAATAACTATTAATAAATTATCAAAATTTTAGAAAATATATTTTATACATTTAGACATAAAAGTATTTTGAAATTAAATGAAATAGTAGTCACACCATTGCCGATTGGTTTACATGTGTTTTCTTCTTTTACATTCTTTTACAACCTTACTATGCTTACCCTTGCTGATTGGTCTTTTTCGTTCAATTTTTAAATGAAATAGACCCCCAATGTTGGTATCGGTCGGTATCGGGTATTGTTTGGTATCGGATCGAAGCATGCTAAACCGTACCGATATCGGCAGTATCAGATCAGTATCGTCTGATATTGCAAACTATCTTCTACTACATGAAGTAGCATCTGCTTATGTTTGGGTTTCTTTCAGATCGACGGGCACATTGTATCACAAATAAAGATATACGAATATCTTTCAGTAAGAAAACCAGCAATTGATGAAAAATTTACCTCATCGAAACTATTGTGTCCTGATTGCCTTGCCCTCTTTTCTCGCTCTTCAATAAGGCTCCTTGTTAGATGTCGTTCGATATGATCACTCAGCTTAGTCTTCGGTAAGTCCTCTGCCCCAAGAACTGCACTCCGAGATGGGGGTCGCCTTAGTCCACTCTTTATCTCTTGTAATAAGCATGTTGGGCATGTATATTTAGCCTTCTCATCGCCGTTCTTTCTGTCATTGAAGAGGGAACATATTTGGTGCTGCCAAGCCCCACACTTGCTGCACTGCGCCCACTGGAGAATGGACCGATAGTAGGAAGAGTAAGAAAATTTTGGAATGCATATTAGGAGACAAGAGAACAAAAAAAAGGGTTAAAAAAAGAAAAAAAAAGAAAAGAAAAAAGTCCTTACCAGTTCACCAGTTGCACTATTTTGCCTCTTCTCCATTTTATCATACGACACTTTGCGGCATTTATCACAGTAAGGACCCTCTGAGTCACTGCCTGCTGCTGAGATACTACTGTTTTTCTTGACGTAATATGTAGCGTTGCATCCTATTTTGCGAGAGCAACCTTTACAACACATAGGCCGTGGCTCAAAGGAGAGTTCTTGCAGCCCACATAGACTACATGGGAACCTATCATCCCCCTCTTCATTTGTATCCATAGCTTCTGTCCTTGATTCACTCTACAAGAAAAGAAAAACACAAATCATATGATCATTCAGAAAAAAAAAAAAAAAAAAATCCAGCAGCAGAGAACCAAGAATGTACTATCCGAACAAAATTTCATTTCATAGACCTTGTTATCGTAGGAAAAACACAATATTCAGGTCAGTACACTCAGGCATTGGACCACAATTTAAAATGCAAGGATTTTCATAATGATTACCAATACACTTGGCATAGGTCCTATTTTTTCCAAGTCTTCTTCTACCTAACAAGAAAAACTTCGCATATTCCTATTGGAACTAACCTAAACCATGAAAACAAAAAAAATAAGTATATATTGATGAGAGAGGTCAACCTTATAATGTGTCACAGCATTGTGTTAGTGTGCCTATGATGAAACTTTAGTGATTAGATTCTTGGTCACTTGAAGAAATGTTATGTATTAAGTAGGATGAGTTTTTTGCGCTTTGTTAGTATAGTAAATGATAATTGAAATATTTCTCAGTAGAGTTCACAAGTACATAAGAATTTTGTTCTTCGCAATGTAAACTTAAAGGTAATATAAACCCAATCAAATCAGTTATTGAGTATGTACGCAAAGTCGAATTGAATTAATTTCCAACTAAAGCAATCTAAGGTTGTTCCCAAGATTCTTATCCAACCTGATCAATCGACTTCCTCAGGCTCAAAATGTGCTCCTCAAGTTGTTCGAAAGTAAATAGTTCAGTCAAAGAAAGTCCAACATCAGATGAAGACATGAACTCGGTGAAGCTCCTTTCTTGCTCATGCTCATCTGCCTCCATCTGAACCTTGGCTGGTTCTGCAACCCGATTTTCTTCAGTATCACAGAACTGCAAGAGAGATGGGTGCTCGGTCTTCCTTCGTTTCGGTTGGGCGTACATATCATCACCAGCTTCATTAGTGAGATGATCAGTAGAATACATGAGACCAGGATCAAATTCATTTGCTCGTCTCTTGGGCGCTATGAAATCATCTTCGTTTAATTCTTCCTTTGAGAGTACTTCTTCGTGTAATGCTGCCTTTGCCTCACCCTATAAAAATATAAATAAATAAATATGAGGAGACAACAAATTGTTACAGATTACCTAGTTTTAAACTATAAAACTCATAACTTATAGCATCAATGTAACTAACTATATCTAAACTATCAAAGTAATAACTTATAGCATCAATTAATGTAACTATATTTATGTGCAAGATGATGGAGAAATTCCAGTTAATTATAAGCCTAGATCTACCCAAAAAACTCCAAGGTGTAGATTTAAATACATATATATAGACATCAATGGAACTTGGCATTTGATTGATAAGTTAATTATAAATATATGCGCCATAGAACTCTGGATAACATATAAGCATTGCCATTTAAGTTTTCCCAAGTAGAGGATTTCGATTTCTAACTCATAAAAAGGACAGCTGCTATAAATCAATATTTTGGGAGACTCACATAACGACTAATTAATCAAATTCTTTTAGAAAAGTTCCATATGGCTTAAGAAAGTGCATCCCTAACCTGACTAACTTCAGTATCGAAACAAGTCGAGAGAGGGTGCACAATCTCCGTGCATTCGGGTAACTGAGACATAATTTCCTCACTAGCTTCGATAGGAGTGGGGGCGATCGGACATATCCTCTCTTGAACCTGATGACGAGCATGACCATGACCATGACCATGACCATGATCATCTTGGTAGCTAAGCTGCTCCAGAAACCTATGGTCGGCTTCTGATTCGCAGTCGACACTAGTGCCATTAATACAACCATACAAGTCCTTCATCAACCTTGTAAATTTTCCACACATTGGATAATTGCAATTTGTTTGGTCCGAACAATCCGATGCATGAATGCTGAAAGGAATGAGCCAATCTGGAGCTTGCTCCTCATTCCCTGCAGATGCCACCGAAGAAAATTGAGGATCCTCTGGCGCCACCGAAGTTGCGGTATGATCCTCCGTGTCGGGCCTGCTAAAAGTACTCTTCTCCCCCCAGAACTGGTGTTGCTGGCCAGGTTGCTCATATAGCTGATGGCAGTCCAGTCCAGATGCTTGAATGTCTACTTCAGATGTCAGTAGGACTGGCTGCAAATTTAGCTGGTGATGATGCACCTCTCCTGAAGAATTTATATGCACATTACCCGTGAATGAAAATGGCGGACAAAAACAGGCCCATAACCATTTTTCACTTGGAGCACAGAGAGAACTTATTTGCACATCACCTGCGGAGCAAGATCGAAAGCGCAAAATTGTTGTATATATGAAACCATTCTACATCTACTCAAAGTCGAGCTAAGAAAAGCGCTGACAGAACCTTACCATTGTGCGGAAATCCAATTTGCTGGTAATTGGGAGGAGCGTAAGGTCTTGTGCTCTGATCAAGAAATTGTTGCTGATTCGGCCCTGATACGACGTATTGATCAGCAATTCTCGAACTCGAATGCATCTGACTCGTGCTACTCCTATCTTCAGAAGCAATATAGCTCGGATTCTCGACAGTATTCCAGCACACTCCATAAGATTGATCAGCAATACTAGAACTGAGAGGCATCTGGTGCATGCTGCTCCTCCCATCTTGAGAAGCGACACAATGTGGATACTGTCCTGATACGACACAAACACCTGCTCCGTGATTCTGATTAGCGATGCTAGAATCGAAGGGCGTCGACGTCTGGTGCACGCTACTCCGATCTCCGGAAGAAGCAATATAATTCGGATCATTCTGTCCTGATACGACATTTTGCTGATACTCTCCATGAAGTTGATCAGCAAAACAAGAACTGAGCGGCATCTGGTGCATGCTGCTCCAATCTTGAGAAGAGACACAATGTGGATACTGTCCTGACACTACAAACACCCACGCTCCGTAATCCTGATCAGCGATGCCGGAATCGAAGGACGTCAACGTCTGGTGCACGCTACTCCGATCTCCGGAAGAAGCAATGTAGTTTGGATTCTGTCCCGATACGACATTTTGCCGATACGCTCCATGAAGTTGATCGGTAACGCTAGAACCGGAAGGCACCTGGTGCATGCTGCTACTATTTCCAGAAGCAATGTAGCTTGGATACCGTTCCGATACGACATTTTGGTGCCAGACACCGTTAAACTGGTCACCAGTATCAGAACTGAAAGTGGTCCGGTGCATGCTTCTCCCATCTTCAGAAGCAATGTAGAGGGGGTTCTGTCCCCATACGACATTTTGCCGATGCGTTCCAGGAAAAACATTGGTGTGTTCTGAAAAAACAAAAAAATAAAAAAATGGTTAACAGCTAATGGTAAAATCACAAAACTACAGTCAACATCCTAAAGTATATTATAAGAGGGGTATATATCAACTGTATGAATGTTGCTCCCATGTGATTGGACGTGTATTTATTTTAATTTTTTTGGTGAAAAATTATAGCAACATTTGGTAACTAATGTAAATATCCAAAACTTCTACTACAAAATTAGAATCATCATTCAACCACATTCTATATCTCTGCTATTATAGTAGGACTTCTAAACGGTTCAAAGATGAGCCTTCTAAGCTACCACCGAATACTAAAATATATTTAAAATTTAAATTAGTTTTAAACTAACTACATAATAATATCTACTTAAACATATATCAAAAAAGTTTAAAAAAAATCATAACAAATCATATACAAATTATATTTAAAATACTCTAAATTTAAAAAAACGTTTAAGAACTAAATTTAAAAATAAATTCAAAGGAAAAAAATATTTCAACAAATTTTAATTCAAATATATTTAAATATTTGAACTGTTTTTCTACAATATTATAAAAATATTTATTTTATTTATTAGTTCTATTTAATTTATACCACCAAGGTAAACCATATGTTTAACAATTTTTTATCTATATCTCCACTATTATAATGTGTCCACATTTAAATTTCTATCTATTTTGTCAATAATATAATAGATTTTTGTTTGTACGTGCAATGCACGTGGACGTGACTAATTCTATTTAATTTATTCTGCCAAACTAAACAATATGTTTAACAAATTTTCATGACATGTCGACTTCAAAGAAAATGGTACAGAACGCTTCAAATACAATATCATAATTTATAGAATGATAATTTTTTTTTCTACCTCCTATAACGCCAATAGGTTTGGTGCTCTGGAGATGAGCCTCCTTACGGTATGGGTGCATTTATTTAATTTTTCAATGGCGATCTAGTGCTCATAACGCCATTATTTTTGACGACTTGTATTTTCGACGTCAGAATTTAAAGAAAGTTATTACCCCCTCTTCTAATATTAATAAACTATGTTATCGTGGGCTTAATTTTCTGTTGTAAAATAGTGGGATCTAACTCTGTAAGAAATAAGGTGGTTGGTTCAACTCACCGCGGTGAGCAGAAGGTTCTGCCATGTTGCTCCTGGCAGTTTCTGGAACGCTTCTCTTAATGCTGGCAGAAACAAGAAATTAATAGAAAGTCATCAAAATTATTCAAGTTATATTATACATATCAATAATGCTAAGTTTACTACCAAATGCTTACAACCTTCTTATAACCCTTTCTCCCCCTGCTATGTGGGCCACATCCGGCCCCACCTCTTCCTCCGCAGTCACGTGACGGCCACCCGAACAGTGATCGGATCTTACATTTTTTTTCTCCTCCAATGGACGGCCGCCACGTGGCGGTTGTAAGAAGGTTGTAGGCGTTTGGTTGTAGTCATAGCATAGCTCTATACATATTGCACAGAATATTTGCAGGTTCATATATCAAACAAGTACAAAAGTGACAAAAGTGTCATCTCTATAGCAGAAATTACGTTCAAAAAATCTGAGAAATTAATATTAATGGATGAGTATAGACTGATTGAAAAAAATAATAATAATTAAACAAGAAGAAGAAAGAAGAACAAGAAGAAGAAACCTAAGAAGTTCGGAGAGCTTTTTTCTCCATTGCTATATGTTAATAATTAATGAACTTAGGTTTTAGTATTGTAATAACCTAGTTAGGAGTTCGTCTGTTTCATATAATATATATTTTTTATATTTCATATATTTAAAGTTTGTTATACTTCCGAGTAGGATTTAGAAATATATTGTTTTGGAAGTTTTTAATTGTTTGGATAGAGGTGATAAAAGAAGAAGGAGATTTAGAGAGATATTGTAAGCCCGAAGTCACATTTATGTGCCTTTCACGTATAAAAAAGAAAGGAAAAAAATAATTACTTTGATATTGTTAAAAATTGAATAAAAATTTAAATATATTAAAAACAATTTAATATGATTTAAAATATTTTAATTATTATTTTTTATAGATATATTTTTAAAAATTTGAATATGTATGGTTTAGATATGAGTTAAATATTAAATATTTTAATTAAGATTTTTTTATATATAGATATGTTTATATACTATAATCTTTTTTTTTAATTAGGTGAATATATAATATACGGTAGTTACTAAGAAGAATTTTAGAGAAAAAAATATATATATACCTACGATTTAAACACCCCATTTTGAATTATTTTGAAGCTTAAACACTTATTTTGAATTATTTTGAAGATTCTCTATAATAACTAGTCATGTTCACTTGAAAAAAAAAGCTATCATATTATCAAAAGATTAGATTAAAATTTAAATTATATTAGAATATTTTAAAGATAATTTGAGTATATTTAATTATGATTTGTTATAAATATATTTTTTAAATTTTGAATATGTATTTAATTAGATAATATCATGTAGTTAGTTTAAATATAATTAATATTTTAATATTTTTTTAATTTGATTATATGTTCAATTGATTTTTAATTTTTTTTGTTCAACCACAACATAAGCAAACATATACGATAGTTATTATTTATTTTTTTAATAAAAATTGATGATATTGATGATATGTACATATGATTTAGACTGCTAAAAATTGTGTCTTTTATAAACGGTATTATAATAGCAAAATAGAGATATAGCTTAATTAGACAACTCATTTTAAACTATTTTTAAGTTTTTTATAATATAGTATAATTAATAACTATTTGGCAATATTTTATTCAGTTATCCTCTTGCAACTATACTAGGCTGCGACATATATATATATATATATATATATATATATATATATATATATATATATATATATATTAAGTTAATTTTACTCAAGTTAGAAAGGAAAAAAAAATGGGTCATCCATGAGATTAGGAAGCATTTGAATGCTATAGTATGACATACAACTTTCACAACATAATTCTTAAAAATAAATATTGAAATTTGGCTCTGGTCCCCCATCTTTCTAGAGCATTTGTAGGAATCCCTTCCTCTCTTAAATTTTCCGTACAAGGTTTATTAAGGAAGGGAGAAATTAAGAGAGACAATAAAGTCATTTACTATTATCTATTCTTTTAAAAAATATGTACTATTATCTATACTTCTAAAAAATTATTTACATATGGACAATAAAGTCATTTACATCCTCCACCAATTTGAATATATAAAGCGACTTTTCCTCTCTCTCTTATCATGTAGTAACCTCCTCCCACCTTTTCCCCACTCTTTTATTCAAATTATCCTCTTTTATTCAAATTATTTTACAAAATTGTTCTGCAATATTCTCCAACTCCCACCTTTTTTTTCTCTTTTATTCAAATTATTTTACAAAATAATTCTGCACTATGCAGTATTCATCAAAAGAAAGAAAACGTTCTGTCCAAAGAAAAGAAAACGAAAGAAAATATAAAAATATAAAAAATAAAAAACAAACAAAGTTTCTCTAGTAATTTCATATTGGTTTATTTCTCTTAAATATGGTTCGTTTCTCTTAAATATAGATATAATTATTTTTATAACTGTTTTGATATCAAATTTCTTCTGCTTTGTATTCTGCAGCAATATCAGAAAGAAAGAAAGGAAAAAAAGAAAAAAAAAAAAGTTTCCATATTTCTTCTATGACTTTAGGTTTGTTCCTTTATCTTTGACATTAATGTTTTTTATTCTTAAGTGCTTATTAACTTATTTTGACATTGTAAATTATGAAATTCTACTTACTATACGGAGTTTCACAATTTTTTGTTCGTGAAATTCTATATCTTTTTATATATAAAAAAAAGTAAAATTATATTTAAGTTATGAATTAGAATAAATTTTAATTTGTATTAGATTAGGTTAAATCAAATTAAATTAATTATATAGTATCAACTCACTCTCCATCAAACATGGTCTCTGAAGATCAATGAGATCAACTCCATTGCTCAAACGTGATCTTCAGTGCTTCATTGAGATCCTCTCTCTGTCAATGTCACATTCTAGTCATTTTTTTGTTTTTTAAGAAAAAAAAAATCAAGACTTTTTAATCTGCTACGGAAGAAAATCTTTCTATTTGTTCCGTATAATTGATTAAAAAAAAGAGGTTCATTTTTACAATTTTGATAATGGTGCAAATATACATTTATGTACAAATCGTTATTTACAAACGATTGGTATGTATGTATCTTCGTGGAAGGAGAAATTGATTTTAGGAGTTGTGATAGGCGTATTTAATAAGTATCAGCCACATATATGTTTAGAAACAGTCGGACCATATTGCATGAACTAAGCAGTTGAGGAACAAAATAAAACTTGGTCCAATATAATTTCGCAATTATGGAAAAACTTCAATATAAGCCGATTACGAATATAATTAATTTACTAACATAATTAATTAATTAATTTAATAACATATTAAATTCTGACATTAGTTATATTAACTAGAATCGTAAGTATGTATTAGACTAAATTAAATTTGATTATAATTATTAATTTTATAAGATTAAATTGTTAGTTAGATTTGGCTTTCATTAAATTTTTAAATAGATTAACCAGAAATTATAAATTAGGTTTAATAATTTGTATATATTATATTATATCAGATTAGATTTAATTATAGTTTAAATCATGAATTCAAAATTATGGATTAGATCAAATGAACAGTAATCCATGAATTGGTAATTTACATTTAAATTATGGTATATTTAAATTATAGAATATTGGATTTGGTTAGACTTTAAATTATGAATTGAGAGATTGTATATTAAGTCAATAAAAATTTAATAAAATAGAATAAACTTAAAGGGATTAAATCTTCTTAACTTTATCTTTACCTTTTATTTTTATTTTGAAAGATTGAAAGGAATTAAGCAAATTCAATGCCACAAAAGTAACAACCTTGAATGTCTTTATCTTTTCAATAATGGATAATGATTTAATCTGCATCAAATGTATTGTTTAGTATTTCATTCTTTATTTATTGATATATATTATTTAATTTGTCTAATAATGCATGAATTTGGTTATTTATATTTAAATTATATTAGATTTAATTTTGTTAGAGTTTAAATTATGATTTTGAGAGATTGTATAATAAATTAATAAAAATTAATGAAACAAAATAAAATTAAAATTATTTAATTTTTTTAATTTATCTTTTATTTTTATTTTGAAAGATTGAAAAGATTAAGCAAATTAAAAGGCATAAAAGTAACAACACTAGATTTATTTATCTTTTCAATCATGGATAATATTCTATTCTGCATCAAATGCATAGTTTAGTGTTTCAAATTATTGGTTTATTGGGTAAATATGCATATTTCGTTCCTTAGGGGATATTTTCATTGTGTTATGATTTTTTTTTTTTTAAATTTGTTCTTGAACAGGACAATGCATGTTGACAATGTTAGTCACTATTAGACTGTTATAGGTAAGCAAGGACAGACAATCAAGCAGTGCTGATGAAGATGGTGATGTTGTTGAATAACAATTTGTTACTAAAATTTTTGCCATCTTGATAATTTTCTATTAAAAATTAAAGTAAGTTTGGTTTTATGTTGTATATATATATATATATATATATATATATATATATATATATATATATATATATATATATATATATAAAAGTGAATAAAAATTGAAAATTATCTTAGCATTTTTAAATAAAAATTAGGGATATCATGTTGGAACATAAACAATCTCTCTCTCTCTCTCTCTCTCTCTCTCTCTCTCTCTTTTTGAATATATATATATATATATATATATATATATATATATATATATATATATATATATATATATAAGTGAATAAAAATTGAAAATTATCTTAGCATTTTTAAAATAAAAATTATTTTTAGGGATATTATGTTGGAACCTAAACATCCTCTCCATTTGTTTCTAGTGGCTTAGTAATTTACATATTATTGTTGTTAAGTAAATTGATTCATTTTTGTTATATTTATATGTAAGATTTTCTTAGACCTAAAACATATGCGGTGATGTTGTTGAATAACAATTTGTTATTAAAAAATTTGCCATCTTGATGATTTTCTATTAAAAATTATGATTTTTGTAGAGTAAGTTTGGTTTTATGTTGTGTTATATATATATATATATATATATATATATATATATATATATATATATATATATATATATATATATTTATTTATTTATTTATTTATTTATTTATTTATTTATAAGTGAATAAAAATTGAAAATTATCTTAGAATTTTTTAAATAAAAATTATTTTTAGGGATATCATGTTGGAACCTAAACATCCTCTCCCTTTGTTTCTAGTGGCTTAGTAATTTACATATTATTGTTGTTAAGTAAATTTATTCATTTTTGTTATATTTATATGTAAGCTTTTCTTAGACCTAAAACATATGCCATACTAATACAACACTAAGTAATTTACATACTATTCTTACATGTAGTAAATTTATTATTTTTTGTTATAATTATTTATGTAAGATTTTATCAGACGTAAAACATGTCACAGTTAACACGACACTAGTCATACAATACAAAAAAAAGGCTATTAGTAACACAAAATCGATAATGTTGGAATTATCCAATAATTCGGATCACACATGTGAAATTAATTGTGTTGTGTTATCTAAATAAATAAGCCAAATTAAAGTAGTCTAATTAAAAAATAGGTTTAGGGGTATAATTGTCATGGAAATAATGTGTACATACCATAGAGATAAATCTAATTTAACGAGGGATCAAATTATATATATATATATATATATATATATATATATATATATATATATATATATATATATATATATATATATATATATAGTAATGCTATAGAATCACCCGGGTGATTTTATATTATGGAACCATCATATCTTACAAGGGTTATATTGGAATTGAGTAGGTGAGATTAAAATGGGGTGGGGTGTAGCTATGTTACATAGGTTGTATTAGAATTGAGTAGATGAGATTAAAATGGGGTGGGGTCTACACATTTTAATCTCAACCACCCAATCACAATCCAACCCTTGTAACATTAGTTTCATAATATGAAACCACCCGGGTGGTTATATATATATATATATATATATATATATATATATATATATATATATATATATATATATATATATATATATATATATATATATATATATATATATATATATATTAGGGGTTATGGTCCCCAATTTATACGGCTACAATAGAGAGGGTTTTCTCTTTTCACTTCTGCATCCCCATCAATAGAGAGAGGGACAAAGGATTCAACTTGGTCATTTAGGGTCCTATCAAGTTGGAAGATCGAACCCCATAAAGAGAGGTTCTCTACAAGATCCATCAAGCCAAGCAATAGATTCAGGTATGCTTCCATAATTTATTTATGTTCTTCATCTCATAAATCAAGGGGTAATTCTAACAATTGGCATCATAGTCTCCATGTTTGATTTATGAGGTCGAAATTTCAGATCAATTAACCATAGATCGCTTGACCTAATTTAATTTAGGGTTTCGATTGTTCGATCTAATTTTTTTCAACATCCCAACATAGTCGTCGTTATCTATCATATGACTTCGATCTAACATATGGCATTAGGAAGCATAATGAATCTAAGTTTACATTGTCAACCAAATTAAAATAATGTACAACTCAGGATTTGTATAGTATTTGGAATCGACCCTGTGAAATAATCCATACTAAGTTGGTATAGTGAAAAATATGTCTCTAGTTTCAATATGTCTTTGTGATCAGAATTAACCCAAGCATTAGATAGAGGAATTGACTCCCCTTTAGCTTCAAATTTGGCTTTTTCTCACTTTCAATAGTGAAGAATTAACCAAATAAAATTAAAGTTTGATTCTTTTTTAGTTGAGTATCTATAAAGTACTGGATTTGGCCGACAACCACATCATAATGGAAACCAGAGCTCTTTTTCTTGTCCATAAAATTTGTGGATTCGAAACACTTGATTCAAGTGTTGCTGCCAATTTTCTGGTGGCATAATTCTTGACGAATTAGTGTCATGTATATTAGGAATTATGATGACACAAAATTGACGTGCTACTTAACGGTTGCATGGACTTATAAGAACAACATATGTCATAGCCGTATCCAATAGCAAATAATTATTCAATTTATTTTAATTATTATATTTTTTTAAATTTATTTTAATTATAATTAATTATTAATGTTTTATTATAAAGAAAGGGATTTAATATTGTGACTAGATGGATTTTATTTTATATATATGAATATTTGCATAAAAGTTATGGGTTAAAATTTGCAATTTTAAAATTGGTATGGACACCTCATGGTGTATGTGTCAAAACTAACACCCATAAGGCCACATGTCTTCTCCTAACAACTCTTAGTCATCAAAATAATAATAATAATAATAATAATAATAAAGGAAGGAAGGAAGAGAGAGAGAGAGAGAGAGAGAGAGAAACATATCAACACCAACAACCGAGCCCTCTCATTTCTTCATTTTCTTCCTCCTAATTTTCTTCTACATTTCTTTCTCCTTCTTCTTCTTCAAAAAAAATAAAAAATAAAAAATCCTATTAAACACCTAAAGTGGGCAAGCCTCTTCCACTCTATTAAGTTTCATTTGAAAATTTTTGAATTAGTAGTAATCATAGTTTAGTTACTAATTTCTAAGATTATATGTGATCTTGGTTATCAATTGAGTGTTAAGACACTATATGACATGTAGTTTAGAATTTTATAGGAATTATAAACATGGTTTAGAGTTGTGTGGGTCATATGGAATAGTTGTGTAAATTTGATATTTATGCTTGGTACTATATTGATAATTGTATACAAATGCATGTGTGTGTGTGTCGATGAATTTATAGCGTAAGCAAAAATTGTTCTAAGGATTGTGTTTGTGTGTATATATACATATACACAATCATATATAGTATGTTGTTCAAGGGTCTTACCTTGACACAAACATATTATACTTGGAAGTTGGAATACAAGGATGGATGAAAGGGACTTAAGGAGAAAACAAGTCCTAAATTTTTCAAAACTTCATAACTTGTCCTAAATAGATTTTATATGAATTATATTCTTATTTTTTTTATTTTTTTTGAAGTAAATAACCTAAATGTATTTATATGTAAACATATATATAAATAACACAAAATGGACACATAAATGAGTTAGTATGGATACAAGTGAAGAATGGATAGTTGATTGTGTTAGCATCACTTTGTGTGTGTGTCTATATTTGCATATGATGAATGAATGTCATGGATAGATAGCACCATTTCTTAACTTCATGGAGATATATATATATATATATATATATATATATATATATATATATATATATATATATATATATATATATATATATATATATATTTTGTTGATAGCACCATTTCTTAACTTCAAATCAATACTCTACAAACGCAATATAAGGTAGTATTCAATTTGATTTGGGATCTAATTTATTTTAGTGAATTATGTTACTAATGAGAAATGCTAGTTCTACTTGTGTTTGTGATAGAGTACCAGAACGCTAACTAATGGCAATTACTCATGGATACAAATTGGTAAGAATGTTAAGCTTGCTTGCTGGGTAAGAAATAAAAAAAATTCTTGCTTTATGAACTTTGAATTCATAATATATACTTAATGTTTCACATTCCAAGGTAAGGTGTACCAATTTTCATGTTTTCAGATTGGTTCTACTAAATGGAATGTTACTGTTTAAACATGATACCATGAGTACACGAAACAGATACATTATTGGATATTTAAATATTTCCCCTAAAGACGGAACTACTTGTCAAACAGTATCCTCATAAAGCGTGTGGTTATTGACATACGAAACGAGATACGAATCGGACCTATAATTCAACTTAAATTGTATGTTAGATAACAATGTTTGTGAATTTATAAAATTGTATTGGGTGATAGAGAACATTTGGATCACACCGTCGAACTATTACAATAAACACTTCTTTAAAACTGATCAGTAGTGCCGATATCCGCATGTGTTACGCCCTAGTACCAGAATACGGAGACGGACATTGCCAGCTACAGCTACCCCGTACAAGGTACTATATGTCGTACGGCGATCACGCTGTAACTAGACAAGGGGGTGCATGCTATAATCAGGTTGCTTAGGGTCAAATGAACATCTATGTCTCAGTCAATCAAACAAGAAACAATAATCATATAACATATATGATAAAGAAATAAGGCATCACAAACACTTTCTCAGGATATTTTGGAGACCAGCTGTACAAAATAAGAACCTGGCAAAATAACAAAAGTACATGATAGTATTTTAGCTCCAGTCTAATTTATATACAGTCATAAAAATGAAACTAAATGTCCACACGTACCGGCTAACAGGTACCGGTGGCAAAATGCCCAAAAGAGTAAAATACACAATGACGAACGAAGAATAAGGAAACCCACTCGTTATTCTCGGTGGCCATGTTCATGGTACACGCCATGAGTCAGAAAAAGTATGCTGGATCCTCGGGTATTGGCTCAAAATTTGGCCATGCAAAACCAGTGGGGTTAGACCCCAAATAGTAAGTACCACAAAGGAAGCATAAAAATGAGAAACAAAAACCCAAGCAATAATATATACTAATTCTGTGTCGTAACTTAGGTCCATGGCATATCCTAGCACAAAGGCCCAATCCTACAACTAAACAAGGACAATGGCTGAATTCATCACACCATGATAGTCCATTTTTCTAAGCTACTAACAGAATAATACAATCACAACCAAGTCCAATTAATAAAATCTGCCAATCACTTGTACGGCTTGCTAATTGTGGAGTCTGAGGTTATCTCAAAATAATGCATAATAGGTATCCTCAGATCATGTCATTCCCGAACATGAGCTAACTGAGCCAATAGATGATTATACAGGCACTTCGCAAATTTTACCAGTTTTCTATAGGGCTACTGTACTAGATCACGGTATTAGTTGTTCCAATGTTCCTATAGTAAAAGTGGCTCAGAATTATTTATAATAGGTCAAATACTGCACTACACTAAGGTGGATGATATACAGTATCTGTGGTGGCCAGCTAATAACGCACTTAGAATGAATCTCTGTGGGAAGGTTCGTTGACATAATCTTGGAATATCGTTCCCTCCCAAAATTACTACCACTTTTAGTTGCTTAATTAACCATATATTATTTTTGAAATCTCAAGACGTGGCCACATGAGAATTTTTCTTAAGATATTGTACAAAGCACGGGCACGCTAGATACGAATCCATGGAAGTTCAATCCGGATTACCTGAGCGTGTATGCAACACCAATGTTATCTAGCCATAGATAAAGTCATTATCCAACTACCAAACACGTGCATAAAAATAATTATATAAATTACGTAGCAGGAGTATGTGGCACGATGGCTCACTATATATCAAGTAGTACTCTTGGTACGATCAAGTGTATCAGTACGGATATAATAGTCAGGGAAGGAACAAGTTCTAGTATCAAGATCATGGACAAGTAATCAGGTAGCAAGTTATTTAGGACATGTAGTCTGATACTGGTCACATTAATTTGTCACTTTATTATATCGATGAATGAGGATAAGAGTAGTGCGAGAACCCATATAGATTAGATCAACAACCCTCAAACCAAACAAGGATCGGGGTTGCAGAACATCACCCGAGTTGAACTACGTCTCTTATTCTATCCAACATATAATAACGTGATCAAGAAAAATTAATCTAATTAGCAAGTAAAATAGCAAGTATATATAGGGCCACATCTACAGGGCTCACGTCAGGTACTTCGTCAATTAAGCATATAGTCATAACTAGTTCATTAGGTCCATATACATTCAAGATCGAAATACAAGTCATCCACATCCTCACAATCATTCAACTAACGCGAATGTTAAACCAAGCAAAAGGCCTAACGTGCACAAAAAATAGTAGGCGCACAAAGCAAGTTGGCGTTCAAACTCACAGAAACAAGGTTGGCGCACTTTGTTAAGTTAACCAACACGGCACACTTGACAAAAGTGTGCGGGCAAGAATAAGGTGTGCTTTCAAAGAAAGTGTACGAGCAAGCTAGCTAAAAGATAAAACACACAATTTGAGGTCAAAGCTCAACAGTCGAGCAGCACACAAATCAATAACACAAAAATTGAGAAACTCTTCCCTAAGAAAATGAAGAAGAAAGAAAGTGTGCTAGCAGACCAAACGTAAAAAAAGTGCGCCGGCTGACGAAACATAAAAAAGTGTGCCAGATTGCCAAACGCGAAGAAAGTGCGCTGACTGACTGTGGTGTACTCTCTCTTGGTTTTTCAGGGAGAACTTTGATTGAATATGCACCAAAGTGTGCCAACTGGGTTTCCTCTCGAAAGTCCGCCACTGGCTCATGGAGTGTGACTGGCGCACTTTTGTTAAGAGACTAAGTGTAGTATGATTAGTACGCACGAAGAGTTGGAACAGCACACCAATGCACCCAAACTGAAACATACGTATTTCTATGCCAAAGTTTTCTCTTGCTTACTTTTTATATATTCTTTTTCTCTAGTCAGTCATTTTGGTATACGTATTGTATCAAGTTTCAGCACTGAACTTAGCTGGATTCAAAATCAAGCACGACCAAAAATAAAGTTACATAAAATATTGTGCTCTACACTATGAGCTAATTAGTTTTGTAAAATACAAAGTTTTGGGGATCAAACCTAGGAAAACAAAAGTGAATCCATAGGTCCAAACTCAGGTCCATGCAATTCCAACCAATCAAATCAAGAACAACAAGTATTAAAGATGAAGGGGTGCTCGGTCCCAACAATATGAGCTAAAAATAAATAAAAAATATTAAGAACTAAAAGCATGCGTAAATTCACGATTCTTCTCTCGTGCAAGATGTACTTGCCTTCGGAGGGAGAGAGAAAACCTAAGAGAAAAATGGAAAGAAAAATGAGCAGAGAGAGAGAAATGAGAATATATAGGTTTAGGTTTGAGATATGGACTGTTGGATCACTCAAACTCATCCAAGACACACATGTCACCAATCCAACCAAACTCACTCTCTCCAAACTCTCGAGTATGGTCTAAATAATGGCCGGGCTAGCAAACAATATGCGCCAAAGTGTGCCGGAAAAGGGGACTGACATCTCTACCCACATTAGAAATTTTTTTCCTCGGAATTCAAACTCAAGGCTAGCTAGAGATATCAAGACAGGCAACAACTAACTACAAGCAAACTACACATACGAACAAATAACAACACACAAAAATGAACCAAAGCAACATCATCTCACACGAGTGTTTGTCGATCATGGAATGAAAGATGCAAATGAATACGAAGAAAATATACCTTATGAGCCGAATAGGTGTGGGTACCGAGATTGAATATTGTCCTCGTGCTCCCACGTCGACTCCCCTAAGGAGTGATGGCTCCAAGCTACACGAACAAGATGGATAGTCAAATTCTTGAGTACCTTCTCTCTCTGATCTAGAATTGTCACGACATGTTCCTCGTAAGTTAAGTCAGTACCAATGACTAATTCAGAGTGATCGAGGACATAACTTAGATCCGGGACATACCTACGCAATTGAGATACATGAAATATATTGTGCACCTCATGTAGCAAAGGTGGAAGGGCAAGACGATAAGCCACATCGCCTACCCGATCGAGAATGTCAAACGGCCCAACGTATCATGGACTAAGCTTCCCGCAGACCCCGAATCTAATAACTCCACGGGTTAGCAAAATTTACAAGAATATGTGGTCGCCGACACGAAACTCTAAAGTCCTATGATGTTGGTCTGCTTAGTGACGATGCCGATCCTACGCAACCTGAAGTCGCTCTCTGATCTGCCTGACAACTTCTACTGTCTGCGTGATCATTTTGAGGCCTAACATCTTCCTCTCACCAATATCGTCCTATGCCAACGGTGATCTACACTTTCTGCCGTATAGTACCTCAAAAAGTGACATCTGAATACTGACCTGATAACTGTTGTTATACGAGAATTCTTCTAAGTAAAGGTGATTCTCCCAAGCTCTACCAAAGTCGAGGGTACATGCTTATAACATATCCTCCAGGGTCTTGATGGTCCTCTCTGATTGCCCGTATGTTTGGGGGTGGTACACAGTACTGAATCTTAACTTAGTATCCAATCTCTTATGCAAACTTCTCCAGAAATGAGAAATAAACTTTGTATCTCGGTCAGACACTATGTTTATCGGTATGCCATGTTGCATCACAATCTGTCGTATATATAAATCTGCCAACTACTCTGTAGACTGTCCCACTCTAAAGGGGACAAAATATACCGCTTTTGTGAGTCGATCTATTACCACCCAAACTGCATCTCGACCAGTCGGAGATCTAGGTAAACTGGTCACAAAATGCATGATGATGTGTTCCCACTTCCACTCTGAAATAGGAAGCGGCTACAATAATTCTGTCGGTCTCTGTTGTTCTGCCTTCACTTATTGCATATCAGACATCGCGATATAAAGCATGCTATTTCCTTCTTTATCCCATTCCACCAAAAGTATTGCTTGATATCTTGGTACATATTCATGCCTCCCGGATAAATATAGTATTGGGAACTATATGCTTCAGTCATAACTTCTTGTCGAATATCCCCGCTTGGTACACATAAATGGTTCCCAAACCTTAGCGTTCCATCCGTATGAATCGTCAACTCTTTTCGAAGACCGGACTGACATTTTGCTTGTAGCTTCTGAATCTCCGGGTCCTTTGCCTGACCTATCTTGATTATATCCACCAAAGTTGACTAGATCTGTAGGCTAGCTAGAACTTCTGTGTCCTATAGTAGCACTATCTCGATTCCCATCTCTCGTAAGTCTTCTAGAATGTGCTTCTGAGTGGTCAACATAAGTTTTCTACCTCTTCTACTAAGTGCATCAGCTACTACATTTATCTTGCCTGGATGGTATTGAAGTTTCAACTCTAGCCACCTCATCTGCCTCATATTTAAGTCCTTCTGCGTGAATACATACTTCAAACTCTTATAATCTGTGAAGATCTCCACCCGATCACCATATAAGTAGTGCCTCCATAACTTAATTGCAAACACTACTGCTGCTAACTCCAAATTGTGAGTTGGATAGTTCTTTTCGTAATCCCTGAGCTGACGAGAAGCATACACTATCATTATCCTGTGATGCATCAAAACACATCCAATCCCCCTGCTAGATGCATCACAATACATCATGAATCCTCCGAAGCTTGCTGGAAGAGTAATGATTGGTGTAGAGATTAAATTCTTATTCAGCTCTTTAAAGGCTATCTGACACTCTGCTGACCACACAAATTTAACATTCTTGTGCGTCAACCGAGTCAAAGGTGCTGAGATATTAGCAAAGTCAGACACTAATATTCTGTAGTATCCTGCCAAGCCCAGGAAACTACGCACCTCTATTATTGTATTCGGAACTAGCCAATTCTCTACCGCATCTACCTTCTTGGGATCAACTGACACTTATGCTCTAGAAATAATGTGCCTAAGAAATGATATATGATACAGCCAAAACTCACACTTACTAAACTTCGCATATACTGGTGCTTACTCAAAGTCTGCAGTACTATCTTGAGATATTCTTTATGATCCTCCTTATTACGAGAATATACAAGGATTTCATCGATAAATACTACCACAAATTGGTCTAACTATGGCATGAAAATATGGTTCATCAAATCAATGAATAACGCTGAAGCATTAGTCAATCTGAATGGCATAACTAAGAATTCGTAATACCCATATTGTGACCTAAATATTGTCTTCGATATATCCTTCTCCCGAACTCGCACCTGATGATATCATGATCGCAGATCTATCTTAGGGAAGACTCTTTCTCTTTTTAATTGGTCAAACAAATCATCAATCCTGGACAATGGGTACTTGTTTTTTACTATCACCGCATTCAATCACATGTAGTCGATATATAATCGTATTGACCCATCCTTCTTCTTTACTAGAACCACTGGTGATCCCCATGGTGATCCACTAGTTTGAATAAACTTTTTCGCTTTTAGTTCTTTCACATGTTAATACAAATGATCAAACTATGATGGTGACATTGGATATACCTTCTGGGATACTGGTTCTGCTCCTGGCATAAACTCTATATAAAACTCTACTTCTCTAACTGGGGGTAATATGGAAAGCTTGCCAGGAAAGACGTCCATAATTTTTTTAACTATTTTGGGTATCGGGTCCTCTTTCGTTGCTACTATTGCAATTCCCTTTTTATGTTGGTCTTTGACTATTCTGCAAAGAATAAACTCTTCTAGAACAGGGACTCTAAACAACAGTCTACTCTCATGACAGTCTATCGTCGCATGACTGTCTCTCAACCAGTCCATGCCTAAGATAACGTCAAAGTTGTATATAAGAAACTCGATCAACTTTGTAGGTAATAAATGCCCACATACTACGACTGTACATGCTAAGAATACTCTACGAACTCCAACGATCCCATTGCCAGTGAGTATATTCAGCCTCTCTAGCAATGCCTCAAACTTTAATCTAATATATGTTGCATATTATGCAGATATAAATGAGTACGAAGCTCTATAATCAAATAATACTAAGGCAGAAAAGTTTGTAACAAAAATGTTACCTGCCACTACGTCGTCTGATACCATAGCTTCTTCTAGAGATAAGGTGAACGTCTGCCCTTAGCCTTGTCGAGCTCCCTGCTACTGCCTTTCCTGGTGTCGTTGTTGCAATCTCTGTTGATCCTGCTACTGTTTTTATTGGTATAATTGAGCCTGCATCGATAATAGACGTTGAACTATAGGCCGCACCGCTACTGCTGGTCCTTCTTAATGCACTTCCTTGGAGCTGGCAATGCAGAAAATTATTGTATTGGCCCTCCTGACCTCTGTATCAATGTTCAAGTAGCAACCCTATGATCGAGACTTCCAGACCTCAAGCATAGTCTATTAGTTGTCCATCAAACATCCCAGGTATGACCTCCCTTTCCATAATACATACAACCAGTCGACGCTCCCCGTCATTGTTGCTGTTGTTGCTGCTGCTACCTCGGCTGCTGCTGTCGAGTAGATGCTATCACTGTCGAGGTCACTGGCCTCCTCTGTGTTAAGTCATTGATGCGAATGCTAAGGGATGGTGCTAACATTCATGGTACTGGTCCTCTCTCGCTTCTCTATCCATGAGGCCTCTTTAGGTCTACTCTTTTTGATGACATACTCTGATAGGTAAGCTCAACCCTCTTGGTCGCTATTAATACTACCTTGAAGGTCTGGTAGTCATGCACCTCTACCATATATAAGATCTCCAAGTGAAGTCCCTACTGGAACCTTATCGCTATCTCCAACTCTGTTGCCACCATAGTTGGAGCAAACCTGCTCAGTCGGTAAAACTCTGCCGCGTAACCATCTACTGTCCTTCCAGCCTGCTTGAGGCTGGTAAATCTTTGATGTAGCTCACACCGAGCCACAATCCCAAAGTAATTCATCCTGAACTGGGTCCTTAAATTGTTCTAAGAAATAGGATACCTCACCCCTACCTCCATCGTGTCCCACCAATCTCTTGCAAGATCCTGGAGCTGTAAGCAAACTAGGTTAACATGTTCCTCAGCCAAAACTTTAACTACTGTCAGAATGGTCTCAATATCCTGGACCAATCATCTACCATAAAGGCATTCTTCGTGCCATCGAAATATCTGGGATTCAGTCTATAAAACCTAACAAATGCCCCAGAATCTACTCTCTCGCCTCGTTCCGGGGCCGTCTGCAACCCTTGGTTTAACATGACATTTTATTCTTGTTGTTGAAGCTATTGACGTTATTATTCCTGATGTTATTGCTACTGAACCACCATCTGATATTCTTGGACAACCAACATTCCTCGAATAATCTCTAGCAAGCCTAGGGTATCTAGTCCTACCGCTATTGCGGAAGGTACGAGAACACTTGGAGCCTGCTGCTCTATCATATTTTTTGTGGGCTCAACTTGGATCCCTGGCTGGGGTTCTACAGGACTCATTCCACTGCCAACTCTGTATTTCTTGTTGCTGTAATATCGGAGGGAGAGAAACCCTAAAGAAGAGCATAAGAAATATCAAGTACATGACGAGAAGGAACAAGGAAGCAACCAATCTGGAAAATTTTAAGCTGAGTATCGAAGAGGACGAATTCAGAATTTTAAGAAGGATCATATTTGATTGAGACTCCTATGACCATGACACCCCACAAGTCTATAGAACAGACCTGTATAGGCCACCACTAAAATCTTGTCATGCCCCAGTACCAGAATACGGAGACGGACATAGCCAGTTATCCCATACATGGTACTGTACGTCATACGAAGATCACGGTTGTAACTATACAGGGGAGTGCATGCTACAATTAGGTCACTTAGGATCACACGAACATCTATATCTCAATCAATAAAATAAGAAACAGTAATTATAGAGCATATATGATAAAGCAATAAGGTGTCCTAAATGCTTTTTCAAGATATTCTGGAGATCAGTTGTACAAAATAAGAAGATGGCAGAATAACAAAAGTATATGACAGTATTTCAATTACAGTCTAATTTATATACAATCATGAAAAGGAAACTAAATATCCATATGTACCGACTAACAGGTGCTGGTGCCTAAACGTCTAAAAGAGTAACCAAGGATATAACGAGAAGGAACAAGGAATCAACCAATCTGGAAAATTTTAAGCTGAGTATCGAAGATGACAAATTCATAATTTCAAGAAGGATCATATTTGATTGAGACTCCTATAACCATGACACCCCCATGACATCCCACAAGTCTGTAGAACAGACCTGTATGAGCCACCACTAAAACTTTGTCATGCCCTAGTACCAGAATACAGAGATGGACATGGCCAACTATCCCGTATATGGTACTATATGTCATACGATGATCACGATTGTAACTAGACAATGGAGTACATACTACAATCAGGTCACTTAGGATCACACGAACATCTATGTCTCAATCAATCAAACAAGAAACAGTAATTATAGAGCATATATGACAAAGCAATAAGGTATCCTAAACGCTTTCTTAAGATATTCTGGAGACCAGATGTACAAAATAAGAAGATGGCGAAATAACAAAAGTATATAACAGTATTTCAGGTGCAGTCTAATTTATATACAGTCATGAAAAGGAAACTAAATGTCCACACGTACCGACTATCAGGTGTCGGTGGCTAAATGTCTAAAAGAGTAAAATACACAATGATGAACGGGGAATAAGAAAACTCACTAGTTATCTTCGGCGGCCATATTCCTGGTACGTGTCATAAGTTGGGGGAAAAGTATGCTGGATCCTCAGGTGCTGGCTCAAAACCTAGACATGCAAAACTAGTGGGGTTAGACCCCAAATAGCAAGTACCATAAAGGGAGAATGAAAAGAAGAAACAAAAACCCAAGCAATAATATATATATATAGGTTCTGTGTCGTAACTTAAGTCCATGGTATATCCTAGCACAAAGGTCCAACCATACAACCAAACAAGGACAAGGGCTGAATCCATCACACCATGATAGCCAATTTTTGTCATGCCCCAGTTCAAAAATACCAAGGGACTAGCCACGTGGCAATGGCCAGCAGCACAGCTCCAATGGACAAACCCAATTTAATAGACCCGTTAGAGTGTACTTAAGCTATAATAAGTATAAATATAAGTCTATCTCATTTATCTAAATATAATTCTAATCTCATCCACAGACAACAATCACAATATAATATGATAGACTAGTTAAGATACTAGATAACAGAAAGTAGTCCATCATCAAGTCCAAATAAGTAGTATCCCGGAGAACAACCCGTCACAATAAAGAAAAGAGAAATAACACCAAATATATATGTTCAGAAGTCCAAATATAAAATAACACTAAACATGAATAAACTAAATAGATAACTGAGTACTCAGGAGAAGTCCTCTGGCACAACCTCGTCCTCTGGTTCAAGTACTGCTCCAACGTCCGCTCTTGTCCCATAAACCTTGGGGTAACTCTCATCTGTTACACCTGGAAATATAATCTGGATCCAGGTCGTCAGGGGACATAGTAAGTTACAATAAACACTCAAGCCAAATAAAGTACAGTAAGTAAAAACAGATCCTCAGGACAAGCTATGTAACCAGCTAAGTAAAATATAAATGAGAGCATCACTAATACTCAGGCTGAGACCACTAAAGGCTCTGTGTCAAGGAGCCCATAGTAGCAAGTAGTATATCGTAGGGCCAGTAAATGTACCAAGCTCTGATACAGATACTAAAGTACCTCCAGTAACATAGTATATATATAAACATAATTATCCTATAGCATGTGTCTCTCCCTACCCAATGTAACCTCACGTCTCATGACCATAAAGTCTCAGTCCATAACACGCAAGATCATGACCTCTAGCTAATATAATAAGTCATAATGATATCTCTATATATGCAAGTCTCATATCATGAATCATATAAGCCTATACAAAATCACCATAAATAACTTAAGAAGATTATATCACACAAAATAGTGTCAAGTGTCCTATAGTTTGACATACTTGGTGTAGCAAGCACGAAAATAAGATCGTGAAATCAACTCTCTAAGTGACGTTACACAACTCCGTGTACGGCGTTGGCAAACGAATCTTATTCGGACGCTGAGCAATGTCTTGTGGTCCTAGATTGAACAGGTACATCATCAGAATATATATATGAAAGAAACATAAGCAGATAATATAACAGGATCTACTGCAAGTTTGGCAAGGTACACTTGCTTGGGTCCTGAACTCCGTCAACTGCTCCTGGAAAAGTAAAATTTGCAAGTTCGCCTTCGGATGCTGAAAAAAATATCACCAATATTTTTAGAATACATGAAATAGCTAGGATTGACTACCCATATGTCCAATTTGGATACAGAGACAAAATTGACAGTTTTGGGTCTAAACGGGATCCACATGTTGCCCACTTCGTACCAAAAATATGTCAAAGTCAAAGTACTCCAAATTCACCAAACTTAGTATCTATGAGTGCAGAACGATAATACAAACCCAACGGAACATCCAGATCTGGATTCTGATGAGCCGATCACGAAATTGCTCGTCATGTGGAACCATGGGGCCCACGAAATGATATTTCGTGAACGTTCTCATATTCGAACCAAACTTGGGTTATGGGACCAGCGTAATGCTACGAATATAATATAATAAGTTTTGTTACGAACTGACGAGTACACACAAAGTTATGGAGATGTGTCGGAATAGGTCGATACGGTATTTTTCGATGGATATACGTTGATTCTGGCGTGCAAACACGTCTGAATGAAGTTCTATGAAAACTCGCATGTCCGTATTTATGTTATGCACCATTCGGTGAAATTCGTATGAGCTGACATAGCCTCGTTTGGAGGGATGCACCCTGTATCGAGAATTTTGGGTTTTCGAAATCAAGTTTTTTTTGACAGTTTTCTATACTAAATTAATCACAGAACGACACCTAATAAAATAAAATATTTAAAGGATTTAAAACTTGGTTAGGTTGTTTTCACACAAAAAAAGAATCACTCAATTTGGCATCACTGTTTGGGAGTTATTGATCTCGAAACATGGGCATTTGGACTGTTTTGAAACTATCACGAAGTCAGTTTTTTGCCCGATTTTCGGGTCAACTTTCTTCGATTATAAATTACTTTAAATCAAAAAATTTGAAGGAGTTTGAGGTCCTTCATATTATGAATGTATACGGACAAAAAAATTATAAAATAATCAAGCGAGGAGGCCGTGCTCATACCTCAAAGTGTGCCTCATGAAATAATGTTGTTGCTGCTGCCCGTGCTTCCGGTGGTCGCGGTGGCTCCGGTGGTCGCTATGGCTCCGGTGGCTCCGTTGAGGTCGCGGTAGCTTCATTGTGGTGGATAAAGGGATGACCGAGTGGGGGAGGAAAGAGAGAGATGGAGGTTTGGTTGGGTTGGAGTTGGCCGAATGGGGGTTACACCTCCTTAGGAGTATAATAGTTATAGGTAGTAATGAATGGGAGGGGAGGTGAAAGGTTGGGAGGTTTTAAAAAAATAAGGGTCATATGTAACTCCCCTAGCACCCAATCACTCTTTCTTGGTTGCATTCGGTCCCCCCCCTCTCCATTTGAGTGTGCACATGGTTTAAGATGGTCAAAGGGTTATGCTATTAATAGGTTTATACTGAAATTAAAATAAAAGTAGGTAAAAAGTAGGATTTTGTATGAGAAAAAATGGTGTTTGGTAAGTAGGAAGGTAGGGAATGGGTGTATGGTATTGTACATGAGTTAGACATGTTGGTTTGAGTGTTCAAGTTTGGGTTTAGGGCTCGGTCAGGTGCAATTAATCAAAATGGTCATTTTTGACTAATTAAAATGCACGATATTTCTATATTAATTTTTTTAGAGCCTACGGGGACTCAAATAAATGTGACATCAATGACATGTGCATAGTTGGTCATGTTAGGCTAGGGGTTATAAAAGTCAGTATCAAAATTTGGGTTTATATTGCTCGTTTAAATTGACTGCAACGGAAAAGTGTCCAAGTATCATATTTTTGAATCAAAAAGCGTCGCGCAGTTGTTGTGCGATCAAAATGAAGTGTAGTTTTATAAAATTATGTAAGACATACATGCCATGAGCCTAATTTGGCTCAGCTAAGCCTATTATGCAAAGTTGGTTGAAAAAGAAGAAGCTAGTATTGTATTCTTGGCATTAAGACTATACTAAAGGGTTTCTAAATTCTAGAAATTATTTTAATGATTATAATTATAATAATATTACTAAAATAACCTTATCTAAAATTTAGGGGATTTATAATCTACCCTCCTTAAAAGGATTACGTTCTTACAATTAAGAATTTAAACTACTCTAGAAATTTATAAAGATATGATAATCTATGGGCAGTTCTTAGGTCATACATGCATCCTCATTTAAATAAGGATAACGCTGTCGTATGACGTCATCTCGCTCCCAAGTGGATTCACCTGGAAAGTGATGCTTCCAAGTTAACCAGACCAGTATGATTGTCTGTCCCCGCAATATATTCTCACTAGTATCCAGTATCCCAACTGGTTGCTCCTCATAAGTCAAACTCTGACCTACTAAAATCTCGGAATGATCAACTACGTGACTTGGGTCAGTCACGTACCTCCTTAGCTGCGATACATAGAATACATTATGCACTCCCTCTAGAGATGGGAGTAATACAAGATGGTACGTTACCTCACCGATACGCTCAAGAATATCAAAAGGTCCAATATACCTTGGACTCAACTTGCCTCTGCTCCCAAATTGAATAGTGCCCCAATTAGGTGAGATCTTCATAAACACATGCTCTTCTTCTTTGAAATCCAAAGGTCGACGGTGTGTTTCAGCCCAGTGCTTCTATCTGTTCTGAGAAGCCCGCAGATGGCTCTAAATTTGCTTCACCTTCTCTATTGTATGCTTTACCAACTCTGGACCGAGTATCTGATGCTCACCCACATCCATCCAACTTATAGGAGTCCTACACTTTCTGCCATACAACTCATCGAAAGGTGCCATCTAGATGCTTTCCTAGTAGTTGTTATTGTAAGAGAACTCTACCATATGCAAATGGTCTTCCCAAGACCCTCCAAAGTCTAACATGCATGACCTCAATATATCCTCTAGGATCTGGATCATGCGCTCCGACTAACCGTCTGGCTGTTGATGGTAAGCAGTGTTAAACTTAAGTCGGGTGCCAAGACTCTCCTGTATGCTCCGCCAAAAATGAGATGTGAATATTGAGTCACGATCCGATATAATACTAACTGGTACTCTATATAACCTCACGATCTGTCAAATATATATGTCGACTAGAATCTATATGGACTGTCCAACTCTGAACAGCAAAAAATGTGCTAATTTGGTGATTCGATCCACAATAACCCAGACCGCATCCTTCCCACTGGGGCTTCTTGGAAAATCTGTAACAAAATCCATAGTTATATTTTTTCACTTCCATTCGGGGATGGTAAGCGGTTGTAACATACCAGCGGTTCTCTGATGCTCGGCCTTAACCTGCTGACAAACCAAATATTTTGTCACAAACCGCACAATTTCTCTTTTTATCCCATTCCACCAATAGTATTACCTCAAATCTCGGTACATCTTCGTACCTCCCGGATGAATAGAGTACATGGAGCTATATTCTTCCGATATCAACTCATGTCTCAACTCCCTATTCAGAACATATAGGCAATTTTTGTACCTTAACGTCACATCCTCATGGATCCGAAGTCACAAATGCATGCCGTCTTCCATCCTTTTTTTAAGTCTCGGGAACCTAGCATTTGTAGGCAATATCGCCTTAATCCTATCTACTAGTGATAACTTAACCTCAAGATTAGCCAACTGCCCACTCTGCCCTGGCAAAATAACCTCTATCCCAAACTCCTATAGGTCCTCTAATAACTAGGATTGCGTCATCAAGAAATAAGATGTGGTCTTCTTGTTGAGTGCTCTGCTACGACGTTCGTCTTGCCCGGATGGTACTGCAAATCTATATCAAAATCTATCATCAACTCTAACCAATGCCTCTGCCTCATGTTGAGCTCTTTCTGAGTATAGACATACTTCAGACTCTTGTAATCCGTGAAAATTTCTACCCTTTCTCCGTTAAGATAGTGCCTCCATATCTTTATACAAATATTACTGCAGCTAGCTCGAGATCATGCGTCCGGTAGTTCTTCTCATGAACCATCAACTTTTTCGATGCATAAGTAATAACTTTGACATGCTGCATCAAAATATAACCCAGTCCACTGCCTGATGCATCACTATAAACTACGTATCCTCCCAATCCTGAAGGAAGAGTCAAGACCGGTGTTATCATTAATCGTCTCTTCAACTCCTCAAAGGCCTTCTGGCAATCCTCCGTCCATGCAAACTCCTGGTCCTTACGTGTCAACTACATCATAGGCTCTGCAATCCTTGAGAAGTTCTCCACGAATCTTCGATAATATCCAGTAAGTCCGAAAAAACTTCTCACCTCCAAAACGGATGTAGGTGTGGGCCAAGTTTCTATTGCAACAACCTTCTCCGGATCAACTGAAAGTCCTTCTTCCGAGATAATATATTCCAGAAAAGGCACCATATCCAGAAAAAAACTCATATTTGTTGAGCTTGGCGTACAGCCTCTCTTGTCTCTGTGTCTCCAGCATAATTCTGAGATGCTCCCCGTGCTCTTCGTGGCTCTTGGAGTATACCAAGATGTCATTAATAAACACAAACAAGAACTTGTCCAAGTACTGATGAAAGACTCTATTCATTAAACTCATGAACACAGCTGGTGCGTTGATTAAACCAAATGGCATAACTAAGAACTCATAGTGTTTGTACTTGGTCTTGAAGGTTGTCTTCGATATATCCTCTTTCTCGCACTCTAATGTGATGATAACCGGGTCTAAGATTGATCTTTGAGAATACACGAGCACCACTCAATTAATCGATCAGATCGTCAATATGCGACAAGGGATACCGGTTCTTGATGGTTATGGCGTTTAGTGCCCTGTAGTTAATACACAGGCATACCGTTCCATCTTTCTTCGGCACAAATAGTATAGATGCTCCCTATGGTAAAATATTGGGCCAAATAAAACCCTTCTCTAGAAGATCATCAACTTGTTTCTTTAATTTCACTAACTCCTTATGTGATAGCCGGTACACTGATGAAGTGATAGGCTCTGCTCCTGGAGTCAAGTCAATGGTAAATTCTATTTTTTGATCAGGTGGTAAGCCTGGAAGATCATTGGAAAATACATCCACATATTCTGATACCACCTTTGGGTACTCGGGCTCCCCTTCTACAGAGAGTGCCTTAAGTGTATGCGGAACATCTTGCTCTTTGGCTTCCCGAAGAAACTCAAACTCTGGATGACCAGACGGTCTAAATATAATATGTCCACACCAACAATCTAGAGTCGCATGGTACTGACTCATCCAGTCCATACCAAGTATAATATCGTAATCTGGCATAGAAAAGATGAAGAATTAAGCTCGCATCTCTCGCCCATGAACTACTATCGAACAAGATCTATAAATGTCAGTAACTGGGATAATTTTACCTCCTGTAAGAATTCTCAGTCTTCGGAAGGGGTGCGATAGCTACTCTATACATGGCTACGAAGCTAGCAGCTATGAATGAATCGATGCTCCAGAATAGAATAATTTTATAGCAGGTAATGAAGCTACTAATATAGTACCTGCGATGACCTCTCATGAAGTAGCTTCCTCTTCAATAGTCATGGCTAACGCATGCCCTCACCCCTGAGCTGGTCCCCTATGCTGCTGCCGAGCCTGTTGGAATAGTATTGCATGTGGTGCCAAATGTGGCCTCGGTTGATACCCTCTTAGAGCTGGTGGTCTGACTTCTCCAATTCTCGTTTATGGTGCTCCCGGTGCTGGATAAGCTGGCCTAGGTTTCTACTGGGCTGGTCTCGGTGCTGGTAAAGCCTGTCGGTGTACCATCGGTGCTCCCTCTCGACGCTCAGAGCAATCCCTGGCTGAATGTTGGCTGGATTCGTAAATCAAGCATAGTCCCAACTTGCGTCTGCACTCGCTCGCATAATTACCTTGCTTGCCATAATATTGACATGTAGGCAGTGTCTGCGGAGCTGCTCTGGGTGGCTGGTGCATATGAGGTCTCTTTGTAGCTCATTCCTGTGGTGCTCTGGCTGGTGCTGATATGAACGGCCATTTCTGGCTGGACTCTCTCCTGGTGATGCACTCTATGTGTCGGGCTGCGGCAAAGATGTTCGTGTAAGAAGTAGGTGCAACTGAGCCGATCAACCTCTGCAACGGTGTGAATTACGGTGAATTACGGTGGTGGTGGAATATCATCTCTACGAAACCTTGAGGCGTCATGATCATCCATATTGCTTTATTGAGTGGTTGGATCTCCACCTAATGGTGTCAACCTGTCGTCATAAGTAATCACCGCACCCAGTGGGGTTCTCATGGCAGTATCATCACTAGTTTGTGGATCCATTATCCTGCACATAAAGTGTCACGCCCCAGTCCCAAAATACGTAGGACTAGGAATACGTAACACGCCAGCCGTATGTATACGAACTCCAATATATGGAAACCATATACACACGTACGCTGTACATGAATATCCAATCCACAGTGGTAAATATATGTCACAACAAGTCACACGCAGTTCTATATCTCATCCAAAGCACAAATAATAGAAGAATGGAAATCAATAAATGAATATCAAAGAAGCAGTCTCAAATAGTAATCTCAAAGTGCAATAGTCGGGTGGAGACAAATCCACTGCAAATCGACTATAATAAACTACTAAAGAGAGAAGAGAATAAACTCTAATATAAGAATAAATGTCTAGAAAAGAATAGCAACTAGAATCTCTAAACAGCTGCAATGAATCACATATAATCAGAAGGTAAGATCTCCTCAGACTGATAGGTAGCGTCAGCTCCAGGTCCATACTCCTGCGGATACTCCTTCTCACCTATATCTGGAAGGGACCAGGTCCTCAGAGGGACGTAACAAGGTACAAAAAGCACATGCCAATAAAGTACTGAAAATAAACATCCATTGGGGTCGCCTAACCATCTATGTGAATGCAGTTAAGAACACCTTTCCCCACAAGTGAGCTATCTGGCTGAAAACTGGGATTTGGCATGGTTCTCTTTTGGAGATCCAGGGGCCTAAAAGGCACGTCGTCTTTTGAACGCCGGTGGCCCGCCTGATAGTACATAATATATAGTGGTCATCATGACCCGTATCTCCAACGGAGAATCCGGGCGTACAGAAGAAAAAGTGTAAAGGAGCTCAAATACGGTACTTGTTGTTCTCCCCACCCAATGCTCTAAGCATGTCATGTCCATGACACGATAAACCTCTAATAACCGCCAGGTCTACTAGCATGCAAAGTTTCTATTGGCAGTTATCCCTATCCGTCGCACGACCTATACGTACCGGGGGCCAGCCGAGTACGCAAGTCCGTGTCCTACATGTGACTCACACTAGTGTAAGAATAGTGTCATGGCCAATGAAACATAAATGCCTCATGAAAATGGGGTAGTCTCATAAAGTAGGTCCAATGCATATACATAAATAAAAATATAGTACGACGACACCGTCGTTGCACCCAAGTTTCCTTGGACGCGCAGTTTATATAGCAGTTAAAATAAATGAACTAAATAAACAAAAAATAAACATGCATGTCTCATATGGAATGTAAATACAGTACAATGGCAAGGTATACTTGCCTGGCAAGAAATCTGTAAAGTGTACGCGCCCAAATATCAAGGACACTGAACCTGGAACTAAGGACTCCGAACAAACATCTCCGGATGCTGAAATAAATATCATCAACGTTTCCGGAATGAGCAAAATAGCTAAAAAGCAGATCCCTTTCGTCCAATTTGGACACAGGGGCAAAACGATAATTTCGGGTAAAAGTGGAGTCCACGTGTGGCTTGCACCGAAAAGTGTGCCAAGGGTAACAGTCTCTAAATGGGACAAACTATAGGTCAAACAACTCTAGAAGTCAATACGAACCCAACGGTATGTCCAAATATGGATTCCGATGAGCCGAACAAAATTTTTGTCCAAAAAGTCAACTGTGGGGCCCGCCAATTGGCGATTTGGTCAACCGTCTCAGAATCGCGTGAAATTTGGGTCACAGGACCAGCGCGTTACCACGAGTCCAGTGGCGCAAGTTTCGTCGCAATCTGACAAGCGTGCACAAAATACATGCGAGTTCTACAAAAGTGGCGACACGAAATGTGTCCACGGATATGGCCTGATTCCGGCGCGTACACGCGTCCGAATCAGTCGCCATAAATTTTCACGTGTCCGGTTATGCTGCGTGCACCATTGGGTACACTTGGCACACGGCGGGGCGGTCCCATTTGGCGGGGCGCGCTCCATTTTCCAACTTTTGTAAAACCGAAAAAAGTGGGTGCGCGCAGTTTTATGACGAATATAACTATGTCCACAGCAACTATTAGCCTAGAGTTATTTTACAGAAATTAAACTAGGTCAGGTATTCTACAGGTATCAAAAAGAATCACCGAATTCGGACCTCTGTGGTGGGAGATACGAACTCGACAATATGGGTGGTCATCACAAGTTTCTGCGATTTCAGAATTGGGTAAGTCCGGGCCAACTTGGGCGCTGTTTTTCACCTAGGGGCACACATTTTCTGAGGTAGGCTATCAAACAAATATTGGAGAGGGTTAAGGGATGATCATACCTATGAAAACGAGACTGCGTTTGGATGAGCGAGTCGACGGAAAATCATGCAGGAGCGAAGGTGCTTCGAGTGGGATTCTGCAGGGCGCGAGGTCGGCGTCGACGGGATGGTTGGATGGCTTGGTGGGGCTTCTCTGGCTGCGATGACGGCTCTAGATGGGAAGAGGAGGTCTGGAATTTAGGTTAGGATTTTATGAGAGCTAACTATATATATATATTTATATTATAGGGAGAGAGAGAAAGGGACGGGTTTGGATTTGGCCGCGGAAGTAATCAAGTTGCTAGCGGTCTTTATCAAATATTTGCTACAGCCGCCCATAGTAAGTATTTGCTGAAGGAATAAAGTGGGGTGGCCAGTCTAATCAAGCAGTAAGTTGCTAGGAGCAACTTTAGCAAAATCTGGTAGGTGAGTAGTATTATTACTATTACTATTATTAATATTATTAGATTAGTAACTTATTTAATACTTACTTAATTAATTCTTATACTTTCTTTCCTTTTCTTTATAAAATATATATATACATATATACATATTGGTATATATATATATATATATATATATATATACTCATAAGGAAATTTATAGATTTGGGTAATGCACATCGTTAGGCTAGCAACTGCTCAAGGGGTCTCCTACATGGAATAAATTCCAAAAAATTCCTGATGGTCCCACAAGTCCTCTAAGTGCCCGAACACCTAACATAAAAATTATTAAAAATCTATTTCTCCTATTTAGCACATAATTACCATGATTAAATTATTAATTAATAATAAAAATAATAAATACGATTTTTTTTTGAAATAGGGGTTTTATATTCTACCAAACTTATAAAAATTTCTTCCTCGAAATTAAAATTAAGCCACGATAGAATGCAATGATGGTCTAAGATTTGCATTGTTTAAAATGCAAGGCTAGGTTTAAAGGGGTGGGCGATGTTGCACGTTGCACATCCCGAAAAAAATTTATGAAAAAATCCATATGAGCGAAAAATAGGTTTCTTCATGTGTCATGTCCAATGGTGTGGACACATAAATGCTCTTTTGCATAAAAGCGTCCAACAATTAGAAAATTGCACAAAGATGAGAATTGGATGATGGGCATGTCTAGGATAAGGGTGTAGAATTTGTAGGAAGGCAGTGACTAGTGACTTGCTCCATTTATCGTAGCAATGGTAAGGCGTGTCAAGTGATATCATGTTGTAAAACTTAAATAAAAATACCGAGTTCTATTTCTAAGTGGATTCGTGCTAGCCTCAGTCTCACTATCTAAGCCGAGTAGGTCAAATTCTTAGGTGAGGGGATTTCACAATTCAGCCAACTTAAGACAATGTCGTGCTCAAAAGTGAAATAAGGCAGAATCGGTTAATCCTTTATGTACGATAAGGCAAGTCAGTCGCAATCTTCTTGTGATAACTAAAATCCTAATCATATCCATTGCAATCACTTCTAGGTTAAGATGACCACTGCTCCAATCAAAGTTTAACCTATGGTTATCTCTTCTCACCTTGTTTCAAATTATCCATATCCACATAACATCTCCAAGATTTACATACGCATATAACTTTTATCTCACGATCTCTAACTATTATAATCTCCTTTAGAAGTGGTTTGAGTCCAATATTTTCCCATTTTCACTTATAAAATTTTTGTATGCCTCAACTCTTTAAATTCCATTCACATCCTCATTATTTCAAATAGGTCATCCAACCAAAATTTTAATTCTTAATTCAAATCACCAAATTGAAAAATAATTTAAATGCAGTCCACCAATATTCAAGTCTGAAATTTTATATTTATCCTCTAAATTCAAATTGGTGATTCTACCTTCATTGTTCAAAAATTTAACTCATGCAATTAAGGTATAAATATTGGGTCCTCAATATCAATTCATTGATCCTCATCATCTTAGTCATCCTTCTAACTTTCTCTAAATTATAATGGCTTGAACCTCTCTCAATCTAATCTTACTCGATCATAATCTAAAAAAAATTCCTCCCGAGTTGACAATGCACTACTACCCAACTTAGAATTTATCCACCTATCACCTAAGGCTATATACCTTAAGAAAATATCCTTTAATTTATTTACTCATGTCGTTCGGTCCTCGAAACTTCAACGTCGATCATATCACATATGATATGTCCTTAATTACGAAAGAATAATCCTCAAGTATGTGATCGACCTATGGGGTATATCTAGTACTATCTGCATATCAAATTATACCAAGCACGAAGTTTCGTCCTTCCGAAATAAGGGAAGACGAAGGTCAATAATAAGGAGTTCAAGGAAGGGGTAATAGAATGCAGGTATGGGGATCAAGGCGCTTGAAAGAATTCAATTAGGAATTTGTCAAGGCAGTTGTGGATTGAAGTCCTATTTTGGTGGTTCCTATTCACATGCTCGTATCAGTACGGTTGTGTAATGGATCCGATGTGCTCAGATATATCTAGGGGGCGAGTACATTCGTCTACTAATCACTATATATCTCAATCCACGTAAAGTAGTATTGCGAAGGGCGAACCAAAATGTACTAAGGTTGTTCAGACCGTAATACACTGATTCTGATTAGACAATTGTATCAGTAGGCGTCCCCAATAATACATGTCTCATGATCAAGCTCGATAAAAAAATAAGCTTGCAAAGACTAGGCTATAGTAGCAGCATAAGTCAAGGTAGTACAGAGATTATAGATACGCTGGATTATGATGAGAGATGTTACAAAATAATTCAAGTTTACAACAACAAAACAAAATAAGCAACAATAATAAGAGACTCTACAATCTCTACAGTTATCATACAACCTCCTTGTCTAAGTCGCTAGTCGACCACATAGGGGCATGGACCTCTAAATTATATTGCTTGAGTAAACACTGTCATCTTATGCTGTCATACAATTAATGCCATTCAGTTACACTTCATCAATGGATCACAAGGGCTATATGATACTAGGTGGTGAGGTATACTACCCAACTTATAAGAATTAAACTAATATTGTGACAGTCTTAAGAGGGTCCTACACAATAATCTTGCACATGTAGATAAAACAGAAACTCTTTATTAGGGTATATGAGGAAAAATCTTGGTATTGATTAGGATATCCTTTTTATGTAGGTAATGGTCATCCTAAGTCTTAGTCATAGCACTTATAAGCAAGTGTCAATGGTAAAGATAGAAGAGTTACTGGCCGTTAAGGAGGAAAGGGGTCTAACGTGTATCGAGGTGAGGGTACAAATTACATGATTTAAAACTAAGGGTTAATCATTGGTCACAATCTATAAAACAACTTAAACTTATCAAGTTCTAACTACCAAGCATAAAAAAATTCACACTCAAGGCTAAAACTATAATCCTAGCAAACTATGAGCCCTTAACAAAGAATAAATTTACTTGGCCTACTATCCGAAGTGTCAGATGGCACGAGTTGAAAGATGAAGAGAAGAAACGTAATTAGCCGTCGCAAAATAGCGAGCGCTATGGTCACAGGGAAACAATATATAAAATAAAGATAGAGGGCTCTAGATGGCATCATGGTTCTCTAAGGGGAGTGGGGTATTAGTTGCTATGCTCGGGGTATGATCAAGGGAGAAGTGTTGATTACATTCCTCTAGGCTTCCTAAGGTGCTGTCTACTAATAACAAAATAATGATATAAGTTTATAGTTCCAATATCATCTAACTATGAAGGTTAGGTTCAGTCCAAATATTAAGTTTTGGTTTTCTATGGGTTCCTCAATGCTAGGGGCAATATTATGGTAACCTTCTAACTAACTCTAGTAGTGTCTATACTACTCTCAAGTCCTCATAATACATCCGGGGTAATGGTAAACCAATTATAGGGATAAGGGATTCTAGGGTTCGCTAGATATTCTAAACTTAGTGGTGTATCTATAATCTCGTTGTATTCTAAATAGGTGTGCTACCATAATTATCATCCTAATAACAGGGGTTCCTATATTCTAGCAGAAGGCTATACTCAAGAACTGTTAGGGGAGTACAGGAACCAAGCAGGATGCAATTGTTCAAAATAGAACAGAGAGGAGGAAGATGAATCATAGTCAATTGTGGATGAGATCCTATATTCTAGTCCTAGGTGCAGGCTTGTTCGGTACAGTAACGTAACCGAGACAATATATTCTTGACCTGCATGGGCCACCACAAAAATATGTCACGCCCCAGTCCCAAAATACGCAGGACTAGGAATACGTAACACGCCAGCCGTATGTATACGAACTCCAATATATGGAAACCATATACACACGTACGCTGTACATGAATATCCAATCCACAGTGGTAAATATATGTCACAACAAGTCACACGCAGTTCTATATCTCATCCACAGCACAAATAATAGAAGAATGGAAATCAATAAATGAATATCAAAGAAGCAGTCTCAAATAGTAATCTCAAAGTGCAATAGTCGGGTGGAGACAAATCCACTGCAAATCGACTATAATAAACTACTAAAGAGAGAAGAGAATAAACTCTAATATAAGAATAAATGTCTAGAAAAGAATAGCAACTAGAATCTCTAAACAGCTGCAATGAATCACATATAATCAGAAGGTAAGATCTCCTCAGACTGATAGGTAGCGTCAGGTCCAGGTCCATACTCCTGCGGATACTCCTGCTCACCTATATCTGGAAGGGACCAGGTCCTCAGAGGGACGTAACAAGGTACAAAAAGCACATGCCAATAAAGTACTGAAAATAAACATCCATTGGGGTCGCCTAACCATCTATGTGAATGCAGTTAAGAACACCTTTCCCCACAAGTGAGCTATCTGGCTGAAAACTGGGATTTGGCATGGTTCTCTTTTGGAGATCCAGGGGCCTAAAAGGCACGTCGTCTTTTGAACGCCGGTGGCCCGCCTGATAGTACATAATATATAGTGGTCATCATGACCCGTATCTCCTGCGGAGAATCCGGGCGTACAAGAGAAAAAGTGTAAAGGAGCTCAAATGCGATACTTGTTGTTCTCCCCACCCAATGCTCTAAGCATGTCATGTCCATGACACGATAAACCTCTAATAACCGCCAGGTCTACTAGCATGCAAAGTTTCTATTGGCAGTTATCCCTATCCGTCGCACGACCTATACGTACCAGGGGCCAGCCGAGTACGCAAGTCCGTGTCCTACATGTGACTCACACTCGTGTAAGAATAGTGTCATGGCCAATGAAACATAAATGCCTCATGAAAATAGGGTAGTCTCATAAAGTAGGTCCAATGCATATACATAAATAAAAACATAGTACGACGACACCGTCGTTGCACCCAAGTTTCCTTGGACGCGCAGTTTATATAGCAGTTAAAATAAATGAACTAAATAAACAGAAAATAAGCATGCATGCCTCATATGGAATATAAATACAGTACAATGGCAAGGTATACTTGCCTGGCAAGAAATCTGTAAAGTGTACGCGCCCAAATGTCAAGGACACTGAACCTGGAACTAAGGACTCCGAACAAACGTCTCCGGATGCTGAAATAAACATCACCAACGTTTCTGGAATGAGCAAAATAGCTAAAAAGCACATCCCTTTCGTCCAATTTGGACACAGGGACAAAACAGTAATTTCGGGTAAAAGTGGGGTCCACGTGTGGCTTGCACCGAAAAGCGTGCCAAGGGTAACAGTCTCTAAATGGGACAAACTATAGGTCAAACAACTCTAGAAGTCAATACGAACCCAACTGTATGTCCAAATGTGGATTCCAATGAGCCGAACAAATTTTTGTCCAAAAAGTCAACTGTGGGGCCCGCCAATTGGCAATTTGGTCAACCATCTCAGAATCGCGTGAAATTTGGGTCACAGGACCAGCGCGTTACCACGAGTCCAGTGGCGCAAGTTTCGTCGCAATCTGACAAGCATGCACAAAATACGTGCGAGTTCCACAAAAGTGGCGACAGAAATGTGTCCACGGATACGGCCTGATTCCGGCGCGTACACGCGTCCGAATCAGTGTCCACGAATTTTTACGTATCCGGTTATGCTGCATGCACCATTGGGTACACTTGGCACACGGCGGGGCGGTCCCGTTTGGCGGAGCGCGCTCCGTTTTCCAACTTTTGAAAAACCGGAAAAAGTTGGTGCGCGCAGTTTTGTAACGAATATAACTATATCCACAGCAACTATTAGCCTAGGGTTATTTTACAAAAATTAAACTAGGTCAGGTATTCTACAGGTATCAAAAAGAATCACCGAATTCGGACCTCTATGGTGGGAGATACGAACTCGACAATATGGGTGGTCATCGCAAGTTTCTGCGATTTCAGAATTGGGTAAGTCCGGGCCAACTTGGGCGCTATTTTTCACCTAGGAACACACGTTTTCCGAGGTAGGCTATCAAACAAATATTGGAGAGGGTTAAGGGATGATCATACCTATAAAAATGGGACAGCGTTTGGATGAGCGAGTCGACGAAAAATCACGCAGGAGCGAAGGTGCTTCGAGTGGGATTCTGCAGGACGCGAGGTCGGCGTCGACGGGATGGTTGGATGGCTTGGTGGGGCTTCTCTGGCTGCGATGACGGCTCTAGATGGGAAGAGGAGGTCTGGAATTTAGGTTAGGGTTTTATGAGAGCTAACTATATATATATATTTATATTATAGGAAGAGAGAGAAAGGGACGGGTTTGGATTTGGCCGCGGAAGTAATCAAGTTGCTAGCGGTCTTTATCAAATATTTGCTACAGCCGCCCATAGTAAGTATTTGCTGAAGGAATAAAGTGGGGTGGCCGGTCTAATCAAGCAGTAAGTTGCTAGGAGCAACTTTAGCAAAATCTGGTAGGTGAGTAGTATTATTACTATTACTATTATTAATATTATTAGATTAGTAACTTATTTAATACTTACTTAATTAATTCTTATACTTTCTTTCCTTTTCTTTATAAAATATATATATATACATATATACATATTGGTATATACATATATATATATATATATATATATACTCATAAAGAAATTTATAGATTTGGGTAATGCACATCATTAGGCTAGCAACTGCTCAAGGGGTCTCCTACATGGAATAAATTTCGAAAAATTCCTGATGGTCCCACAAGTCCTCTAAGTGCCCGAACACCTAACATAAAAATTATTAAAAATCTATTTCTCCTATTTAGCACATAATTACCATGATTAAATTATTAATTAATAATAAAAATAATAAATATGATTTTTTTTTGAAATAGGGGTTTTACATAAAGTAAACTATTAGATTCGCACAGAGGAATCAAGGTAGGATGCGAGTCAAGAAATTTTTTTTTGAATACTATAAAGAGGTCAAAAACAGGTCAACAAGTGGATGAGATCATATAATTTATTCTATCCTAATTTGTAGGCTTGCTCAATTCTCTAATTGGAATCCGAAGTAATATATCCGTCGACCTACATGGGCCACCATAATTTTTTTAGGCTACTAACCGAATAATACAATCACAACTAAGTCCAATTAATAAAATCTGACAATCATTTACACGTCTTGCTAATTGTGGAGTCTGAGGTTATCTTATAATAATGTATAATAGGTATCCTTAGATCACACCATTGAAGAATATGAGCTAACCGAGCCAATAGATAATTATACAGGCACTTCACGAATTGCACCAGTTCTCCGTAGGGCCACTGTGCTAGATCACGGTATTAGTGGTTCCAATATTCTTATAGTAAAATTATGACTCAACATTATTTATAATAGGTCAGATATTGTACTCCACTAAGCAGGATGATATACAGTATCTGTGGTGGCTATCCCATAACGCACTTAGAATGAACTCTGTGGCAAGGTTCGTTGGCATTATCTCGGGATACCATTTTATCCCAATGTTACTACCATTTTTAGTTGCTTAATTAACCCTATATTGTTTTTGAAATCTCAAGGTGTGTCCACATGAGAATTTTCCTTAAGATGTCATACAAAGTACGAATACGCTAGATACGAATCCATGGAAGTTCAATCTAGATTCACCCGAGTGTGTATGCAACATCAACACTATCTAGCCATTGCTAAATTCACTATTCAACTACCATATCCGTACATGAAAATAATTACATATATCACGTAGCGGGAGTATATGGCACGATGACTCACTATATATCAAGTAGCACTCTCGATGTGATCAAGTGTATCAGTTCGGATACAATAGTCAGGACAGGAACAAGTTCTAGTATCAAGATCATGGATAAGTTATCAGGTAGAAAGCTATTCATGACAGGATATTCTAATATTAGTCATATTAATTTGTCACCTTATTATATCGATGAATTGAGGATAAGAGCAGTGCGAGAACCCCTCAAGATCAGATCAATAATCGTCAAACAAAACAAGGACCGGGGTTGCAGAACGTCACCCGAGTTGAACTACGTCTCTTATTATATCCAACGTATAATAAGGTAATCAAGGAAAAGTAACCTAATTAGCAAGTGCATATAGGGCCACATCTACAAGGCTCACGTCAGGTACTTGGTCAATTAAGCATATAGTCATAACTAGGTCATTAGGTCCATATACATTCAAGATCAAAATACATGCCATCCACATACTCACAATTATTCAACCAACGTGAATGATAAACCAAGGAAAGGGCCCAACATACACAGAAAACAGTAGGCGCATAAAGCAATTTGGTGCACAAACTCACAGAAATAAGATTGGCGTACTTTGTTAAGTTAACAAACACGGCGCACTTGACAAAAGTGTGCGGATAAGAATAAGACATGCTTTCAAAGAAAGTGCGCGAGCAAGCTAGCTAAAAGACAAAATACACAATTCGAGGTCAAAGTTCGACAGTCGAGAAACTTGTCAATCGAGGAGCACACAAATCAATAACATATAAATCAAGAAACCAACCAAAGCTTCGTACCTAAGGAAACAAAGAGGAAAGAAAGTGCGCGAGCAGACTAAACGTAAGAAAAGTGCGTCGGTTGACGAAATATAAAATAAGTGCGTCAGATTGCCAAACGCGAAAAAAGTGCTTTGACTAAATGTGGCACACTTTCTCTTGGTTTTCTAGGAAGAACTTTGATTAAATACGCACCAAAGTACGCCAACTCGGTTTTCTTTTGAAAGTGCGTCACTAACGAGTGTGACTGGAGCACTTTTGCTAGGAGACTGAGTGCAGTATGATTAGTGCACACGAAGAGTTGGAACAACACACCAATATGCCCAAAATAAAATATATATATTTCTACACAAAATGGGTTCTCTTGCATACTCTTCACAAAGCATTGTTCTTCTTCTCCAGTCAACCATTTTGGTATACGTATTGTATCAAGTTTCAGTACTGAACTTAGCTGGACTCGAAATTAAGCACGACCTAAAGCAAAGTTACATAAAATATAGTGCTCTACACTATGAGCTAATTAGTTTTGTTAAACACAGTTTTTGGGCATCAAATTCCAAGAAAATAAAAGTGAACCCATAGACCCAAACTCAGTTCAATGCAATTCTAACTAAGAAAATCAAGAACAACAAGTATTAAAGATGAAGGGGTGCTCAGTCCCAACAATACGATCTAGAAATAAATAGAAAATATTAAGAACTAAATGCATGCATAAATCCATGGTTCTTCTCTCGTGCAAAATTTACTTGCCTACGGAGGGAGAGAGAAAACCTAAGAGAGAGAAATATGAAAAAAATGAGCAGAGAGAGAGAAATGGGAATATGTAGGTTTAGATTTGAGATGTGGACTGTTAAGTTTTTTTTTTTATGATAACTTATTGTATACTAAAATTTCAAAACCAACACAGCAAGGGTTGATTATCGGTTCATTAGTTATCTTAAACCAAAAGTTTAATATCTCCATATGCTACATCTTGATGGGATTTTAAGTTTTAGTTATCATGGTTTGCTATGGAAAAGTTGAATATATGAGTACATTAGGTAATGGATTTTATAAAATGAAAGATCGTTTATTTTTAGATATCTTTTGTCATGCAAAATGATTCAAAAATGCTTATGATTATTTTATTTGATGTAATATGTTGATGTATATATCTTCAGTAGATAATTCTGATATAATCCTTAAAAGTTATTGATGTAATCTATTTATGCATATCTTCAGTAGAATATGTTGATTTGTGATTATTTTATTTGAGTTATAATCTTCATGTACATAAAGATTTGGACATGATTCGGTCATGTAAAATTCAGTCAACATTCAAATTATTTGGTGTTTCTTTATGACTTGTAATATTTGTCTAGCATTCTAACTGGACCAAAACAAGATGTCGCCAAAGTGACCTCTCTATGGTAGATATCTATGAGGGATGTCAGATGTTTGTCTGTGTACATTCATGCGAGTATTAGTCGGCCCAAATGAAGGTTAATACTTGATCGAATTACACACATACATGTGGTGATAAATATGTTACGATTGTAAAGTTTATATGTGAATAATAATCTGAGCCAAAGATAGGCTTATTATTTGATATTTGCTATTATCAACGTTTGATCATTGCACCAAGAGTACCACTTACAGTTAATATTACTATCCAAAGACTTGATATTAATGGTATACTGGATATTTTGTGACGGGGTTCACCATTATTTGAGTTTGTTTGACTATTATTCTTTGGTTATTAATTAGAGCATGTTTCTTTGTTTGTTTTGTTCTCTTTATAGCTAATGTTGCTACAATATCTGTTAATCCAGAATTAATTACCATGCTTAATGGGACAAACTTTAAGAAATGGAAAGAGAACATTTATATTTTTCTCGGCTTCATGGATCTAGACCTTGCACTTAGGATTGAGTGCCCCAATACTCCTAAGGAAGACAGTTCCTCTAATGAAAGGGCAAACTTTGAGAAGTGGAAACACTCAAACTGCATCATGTGTATGACGATCATAAAGCATGATATTCTAGAGGAATTTAGGGATGCAATATCTAATGAGGTTACCAGTGCCAAACAATCTTTTGTTGAAATTGAGAAATGATTTACAAAGAATGATAAGGTAGAAACAAGCACATTTTTGTTTCGCTTGATTACCATAAAGTATAAGGGCACAGGTAACATAAGGGAATACATCATGGAGATGTCTCATGTCGCTTCAAAATTTGAGGCACTTAAGCTTGACATGTTTGATGACTTGCTCATGCAGGTGGTATTGCTCTAACTTCTTACATAGTACAACCAGTTTAAGGTCATTTATAACTACCAAAGGAAAAATGGACTCTAAATGAGCTCATTTCACATTGTGTACAAGAAGAGGAGAGATTGAAGTAAGATAAGACTGAAGATGTTAATTTGTTGGATATGCAGAGAGATCAAAAGATATAAATTTAAGATCCCATAAAGAGTTTTTTTATCGAATACTGTAATATTTTTTAGGATATTGAGTTTAGGGGAGAAATAAAGTCAGGGACATTATTTTTTAGGAGAAATCAGTTTCGATTCCTACTATCACTTTTGACGATGTACATGTTTCTATACTTGTCATTGATTAAGAAGTGAATTCGAAACCTCAACAAGACAATTTTGAATTACCTCTACAAGTCGATATTGAGCTACCTCGACAAAGACAACATAGAGGCATTCCTCATTCAAGATAAGGTAATTGTTCCTGAGAAACAAACTCAATAAGAACTAGTTCCATTAAGACGGTCCACCATAGAAAAAAGAAATACTATTTTGGATAACTTTGTCATATTTTTTCAGGAACGTAAGAAAACTATGGAATACTGGAAGATGATCCAGTCAACTTCCGGCAAGCCATGGAAAGTTTCAACTCTCAAAAGTGGATTAAGGCAAAGAATGATGAGTATACATCTAAACAAGATAATAAAGTTAGGGAACTTGTACCATTACCAAAATGTACGAAGACTCTATTGGTTGCAAATGGATATTTAAAATCAAGAAGGATTCGAATGGTAATGTAGAGAGGTATAAAGCACGTCTTGTAGGTAGAGGCTTTACTCAAAATTTAGGGATTAAGTTTTAAGAGTATTTCTCTCCGGTTTCTTTGCAAGACCAATTTGGAACAATCATGGCACTTGTTGCACATTTTTATATCAAAGTGGTATTTCTTAATGGTAACATTGTCAAAATAATATATATGGTGCATCCATAAAACTTTGTGTCGGAAGGCCCAAAGAATATGTTGCAAATTGATAAAAACCATTTATGGACTTAAGCAAGCTTCTTGTCAATGGTACTACAAATTTTATCAAGTGGTTAACTCGTTTGGTTTTGAGATAAACAATGTCGAAGATTGTATGTATTACAAGTTCAGTTGGAGTAAACATATTTTTCCTGGTTTTGTATATCAATAAAATACTTAATGCAAACTAAGTGACATCCGTCGCTAAAGGAGACAAGTTCAGTCTCAATCAGTGCCTTAAGAATAGTCTTAAAACTAAAAAAATGCAATAGATTCCCTGTTCATCAGTTTTATGGAGTTTAATGTATGCTTAAGTGCGTACGTGTCCGAATATTGCGTACATAGTTGGGATGTCAAGAAGATATTTAAGCAACTCTGGTATGGATCATTGGAAAGCAGCCAAATGGATTATTTAAGTAATTTGTAGAGAACAAAGGATTACATGCTCTTTATAGGAGATCAGATAATTTAGAGATCATAAGGTATTCTAACTTCAATTTTCCTGGATGCTAAGACAGCAGGAGATCCATATCAGATTATGTTTACCAGTTGGCTGGTGGAGATATATCTTGGAAGAGTGCAAAACAAATACTCATAGCATCTTCCACTATGGTAGAAGAGTTTATAGCATGATGTGAGTTATCCGATCAGGGAATATAGTTATAAATTTTGTCACTGGACTGCGTATACATGAGGGTGTTCAAAAACTACTCAAATTATAGTGTGACAATAAATCAGCAGTACTGTATTCCAATAACAACATGAGCTCATATAAGTCAACGTATACTGACATAAATTTTCTAATTGTGATGGAAAGAATTCAAAATTGTCAAGTATCCATATAACATATTGGAATAAACTTCATGCCAGCAGACCCTCTCACAAAAGTGTTACCACCAAAGGTCTTTCATGAACACACTACTCATATGGGTGCTATCTTATTTAAGGATATGACGATATAGTAGGAGTTTGTATTTTATGTATTTTGGTGCTATATGTTTGGATTTGGACACATTTATGTATTTAAGTATTTTGGATATTTTTCTGATCAGATATATGAAAAATTCAGCCCATTCTGTTTTTATTATGTTAAAGTTTTGATCTCAATAAAGTAAAGGATGACCAGTTGAAAATAGACATGTGTTGATCACATTGCGTTTAATTTCTATGCTATGCATCCATGATTGATCTATGTTATTTAGCTATACTGATATATGTAACCATTGATAGTTTAGTTAACTAAATATGATGAAGGCTGCTTTGATCCTATATTGATATGGTTAATTGATGAGATTGTCCGTATATACCCTAAGGTTAAGATAGCAATTTTTGAGCTCATAAAGTTAACATATTTGTAAGGTTACATATGTGGCCTACTGGGAGATTGTTGAAATTATCCAATAATTTAGGACCACACATATAAAATTAATTGTGTTGTGATATCTAAATAAATAAGCCAAATTAAAGTAATCTAATTGGAAAAATAGACTTAAGGGTATAATTGTCATAGAAATAATGTGTAGATACCATAGAGATAAATCTAATTTGATGATGGGCCAAATTAAAATTATATATATATATATATATATATATATATATATATATATATATATATATATATATATATATTCGTTACGGGTTATGGTCCCCTACTTATACGGCCACAATAGAGAGGATTTTCTCTTCTTTTTTGCATCCCCATCAACAAAGATAGGGACAAAGAATTCAAATTTGTCATTAAAGGTCGTATAAAATTGGAAGATTGAACCCCATAAAGAGACGTTAACTACAAAATCCATCAAGCCAAGCAATGGATTCAGGTACGCTTCTGTAATTTATTTATTTTCTTCATCTCATGAATCAACGAGTAATTTTTAATATATATATATATATATATATATATATATATATATATATATATATATATATATATATATATATATATATATATTCATTAGGGGTTATGGTCCCCTACTTACGACCACAGTAGAGAGGGTTTTCTCTTTTCACTTATGCATCCCCATCAACAGAGAGAGGGACAAAGGATTCAACTTTGTCATTAAAGTTCATATCAAGATGGAAGATCGAACCCTATAAAGAGACGTCCACTACAAGATCCATCAAGCCAAGCAATGGATTCGGTTACATTTCCCTAATTTATTTATGATCTTCATCTCATGAATCAACGGATAAATTCTAACAAATACTAGTAACTTTTCCTACTAACGATTATCAGTCTATAATTGACAGTATCTTCGGTCACCAACGCCACAACATTTTGTCACTCCGTTATTATTAATTCATTGTTATTTGGTAGCTAATTGTTGTAAATTGTGTCGCTTGGACAACACAAGCATCCATAGCCTGTTGTTGCTAATCAGTCACCATCTTTTCTGGTGCATTGCAAATTATTTCTCATTTGTCTTTGTAGTGGCAAATAATGCTTGAAAATCCCACTCTTCCTTTTATCTCTATAATCCCTCTTTCCAAAATTCGAATACTTTCTAATACTTGTTACAATAATTTCTCGAATGTTCTTAAGTAAGTATTATATAGTTTTAAATATTTTAATAAGAAACCATTTTTTCGAAAAAAAAATTCTTAAAAGGATTAATTAAAAAAGTATTTGTAATTTTTGAAGGAGTGGCATTTTAATAATGAAATAAAAAATCTTGATATTTTCTAAGAGGCTTCCAACCACCTATAACTAATTTGTAACTAATTCCCTGACCACCAACTTTGTAACTAACCCTCAACCAACCCCAACCACCTAGCATCTAAAACCTTTACCCCACTCCTATAAATAGGACCCATTCCTACACATGATTATTTCTCAACCATTTCCACTTCCAAATTGTTCCCTAGGCTCAGCCCATAAGTAGTTGGGTTTGAAACCCAGTTGAGAGAAAGACTCCCATTTGATCCCAACAATCGTACAATCAAGAAATATTTATGAGTTCTAACGACCCTAATTTCATGGCCATGGCGATCTGCTCCTTCACCACCGATGCTCCTCCGGCCATGGCAATCTTTTCCCCCACCTTGGCTTCGTTTCCGATGGACTGCTCGACCGAGCGCTGTTGTGATATTGAGGACGCTATAGCCCCAGTGACCCCTTTCCCAACCTCCTCCATAATCGGTCATTGTCAAGACATCAATTTTGATTGAGGCGGCAAGATGTCGAGCAGTTCCGGCGATCGGAGGCCACAAAGCTTCTCCTACGATCTCGACGGTTCTCGTCCATCAAGCTCGAGAACTCTACAATCAGAGGCGAAGCTCTGCTCTCCTTTTCTCTTCCCGAGTCGACGACGAGCGACGTGGTTTGGTCGGTTGATGACTTCTTAGTTGATTAACCACCGCTGGGAACCTCTGCAACCACCGAGCACTATCGACGAGTACCGTGCTTCTTTCTGACAACGGAGCCGAGGTAGGGATGAGCAATTATTGGTTTCAATCGTAAACCGAACCGAACCGAATTTGTGGTTCGGTTCAGTTTTTCAACAAACCGGTTCGGATTTTGATTTTAAATGTCAAAAATTTTGGTTATTTAGTCGAGTGTTGGGTTTGGATTTGTGAACCCGACACGAACCGAAAATCGATTAGTGGTTTACGTATTTACCATTATACCCTTTAGTTAGTTCATATAAAAGAAAAAAAATCCTAAACCTAAAAACATCCTCTCTCTCTCTCTCTCTCTCTCCCTCTCACACACACACACACTAGTTGCCGCCTCTTCATATCTCTCCTAAAAAAAACCTAACGATGAACTCATCTCTCCAAATCCCTCTCTTTCTAAAATCCCCTTCCTTCTAAAATTCCTCTCTTTCCTATTTTTGAAGAGGTCGAGAAGCAGGTGAATATGTCATGCTTGTATTCTCAAAATATTCGGGACGTCTCCCAGACTTTGTGGATGCCATGCCGAGCCCACATTAGTCAAAGATCGGCCTGCAGTTTCAGACCTGGCATCAGCCACTGATGATGTGGAGCTAAATTATCACCAACGAATTATGGCGGTAGAATCATTTTAAAATATGACAATGGGATTTTCATTGATGCAATAGTTTTTTCTTTTGATGAAGGTGTTAAGGATGAGGATACTAGTTTAATTTCTGTCATTTTTTTTGAATTGAATTGTATTTTTATTTAGATTGTGACCGATTATTGACTTGCAGTTTTTTGGCTCTTCTTCTTCTTCTCCTTCTTCTTCTTCCATTAATACTATCTGCAGAGTTTAATTTCTTATGACTTTCATGTATCTGGAGTCTTATATCTTTATAGAAACTGAACTGACCGATAACCGATTTTTTTAATTCGGTTCGGTTTTGTTCGGTTTTAATAAATAGGGTTTCCAGTTTTTTTTGGTTTTCTTAAAATTGATTCTGTTTGAACCGAACCGTCGCACACCCCTAAGCCGAAGAAGCATTTTGAGCTCTTGAGCAATCGGCAAGCCTCCTTAGTTATTCTTTGATGCAGAGTTATTTGGTTCAGTATTCTTTATAGTGTTCTTTGGCACAGTTTTGAGTATTAGATCAAGTTCGGTTATGATTATTTAATCTCTTCTCCTTTGTCTTAATTTGTTTCGATTGTTTTCACTTTGATTGTGATCGATTGGTATTTGATCAACTGTCATAGAGAATAGTTTTAAGTTCGAGTTGTTGAGCTCAAGCTCGGAGCTTCGGTCTGTAATGACCCATTTCGTTCAAGTGGACAGCCGATTCAAATGGCGCAAGTGAAATGACTCGATCTGCTCTGCTCAGCGAGAAGACTCGTTTGATGTAAGTGATTTTCAACTTGGCCCTTCAGGAGTTCAGATTTAGACTTTCAAAGGCTCGCTCAGAGTATCGCTCGATCGAGGCAAATCATCGCTATTGTGGGTGGCTACGATGAACTTGTCTTTGCTTAGCCAGCACACTTAAAATATGGACGATATATGCTAGTCGCTAGGTAAATCACCCCTTGCATACTAATAAAGAATATAACTCACCTAGCTAAGGGAATAATCCTAAATTGTATTGCTTGTGTTAGAACATGGAAATGAAACTTTCCTTATAAATGGACCCTCTCATGCTACATTTGCCTTGTGCAAGTAGACCCCGCTATATCTTGAGTAGATCGTTGTATACTCTTCGTGGTGCACTACTTCACTTATTTACACTGTACGTCCATAGATTATGTCGCTCGATACGTCTCTTTACGGTTTTACTCCTCATTTTACCCTTAGACCCGTGCCAACGTAAATGCTTATGTTCATACAGATGCAATACTTGCCTGCTTATATGTTAACTTGTACTTGTTGCCTCGTTTTAATTCTTATTACATAATTTATGCCACGACCACGGTAACACTACCTTGTCTTACATTCATCTAAGTTCTCTGGAAGACTCTCGAATAGTTATTTCGTACAAGTATGAACCTGAAAGTATTCGGGACCCTTAGGTCACCAAGGCAATTCCCGAACTAAGGGATTGCATAGTGTCAAGTAAAGCAAGAATCACAACTCATGGAGCAAGACTCATTCAGGTATTCGAATCCTTGGTAGTCTCTCTCGAGCGGGCGAGATGGTGTATGCACCCTTATTGCTGCACCCATATCTGCCCAAGAGACTACGCATCATCCAATGGCTAAGTTGATCAAGAATTAACATGTCATGTCATGAATCCCGTGAATCTGAAACCCAAGACTTGCATGGTTGTGGATAACTCATGCACGAGGTATCGTGGATTTCTCGGACGATCGTCGGGGCAACGAGATCATACCAGCCGGGGAGAAATCATATAGGGACTCCTCGAGCTTTGGAGGGATGGTGTCTGTGCCTCAAGTTTTTAGCACTATACCATCACCGTCAAAAGAGTTCGGGTCTCTCTTATTCTGGCGGGATGGTGGGCACCTCGAATTTTTAGCCTATACCCATCTCCGTTAAGAGACTCGTCCAAATGGCTTATAGTGCCAGCGACCCACCTGTTCATATAGATAAGTCTCCGTATGCGAGTCATTGTATCACATCCAGTAATCTGAAATACCTGAACAGATATGAGTAAAAGAAATCTGTACATAACTGAATACTTGAAGATCTATTGCAACGCGCCTGAGTAATTCGTGTAACTCGTGCACCTGAAACAGAACCTCGCTCACAACACTCGTGTTTGCTTATGCTACTGCCCTTGGATTTTATATATATACATTCGTGCTTGGTTTAACTTGGTTGCCTTGGACAGGGAAGGATGAATGGTAAGTTGGTAAGTCTTGTCGTGTTACCTTTTATATCGCACGGCGCACTGCCACACGAGTTAGGTTATTCATTTATGTCATAAATCTGATCCTAAGGCAAGACTAGAAAGATAACTTAATAGATGGTGTACGAAACCTATATAACGTATTTGGATTTGTCGAGCGGGCGAGAAGCCTCCTCACCAGTGTATTCATGTACTGATAATCCACCAAATTGCTTGCAAGGTACGGAAGAACCTCGTTCGGTGCAAAAATCTCTTTCATGCGTGCTAAGGCGTAGAGTTCACTCTGGAGCCTTGAAATATTGCATCCAAAACTGAAGCACATATACAAGACATAATGTTGGATTATCGCCTATGTATCACACAAATTGTAGCCACTTGGCACGCTTTTATCGTTTTAGAGAGAGAGAGAGGCTTGAATGACTTATAATCTCGGCCTAGTACCGCTTGTAACACTTATTTAATATCAATAAAGAGCTTATTTTACTTCTAGACTTGTGTTATTCAATGCTTCCGCTATTGACGATTCTGTGAACTTGTTACCAATCGCATGTTCGTTTCTTATTCCGCTGTACTCGGACTATCTATGTGACTCTGTGGCTTAGATATTTTACCGTCTGTTCGGATCATGGCCTTGCACGGGTGCAGCTTGAGCTCGTGCGACATTATATCCTGTCACGCTCCAGTCCCAAAATACCGAGGGACCAGATACGTGGCAATGGCCAGCAGCACACACCGATGGACAAACCCAATTTAATGGATCCATCGGAGCATACTTAAGCTGTAGTACAATAATGAGGGTCTAGATATACTAATCTCATCCATAGAAATGAATACAACAATATCAGAATCATAGAGCAAGATCAATCTCAATAAAATATAACACTCGGGAAATAGCCCGATAATGAGTCTGATACATCTGTCAAGATACAAGAATAAAGCTAACTACAACAAATACTGAGTATGGAAACAGTATATACTCAGAAGATAACCTCGGTGATCACTCGTCTACTGAATCTGGTACTGCTCCGGTGTCTGCTCCTGCTCCGTAAACCTCGGGGTCGATCTCATCAGCTATACCTGGGGACATAGTCCGGATCCAGGTCCTCAGGGGACAGCAAGGTACAGAAAATACAAGCCATAATAATGCAGTGAAATAGATAATGAAATGAATAGGGTAAGTATGTAACCATCTATGTGAAAATGCAAGTGAGAGCATCACGAGTACTTAGGCTGATACCACTACAAGCTCTGTGTCTGTGAGCCGGTAGCAGCAATAACTATGTATTTTACTATGTGTTTACTATGTGTTTACTATGTTTTATATATATGTAATCAGCCTGTAGCCTGTGTGTCTCTCCCCACCCCATGTAATCACACGTCTCATGTCCACGATGCATCATGTCCATGTCACGCACGATCATATCTAATGCAGCAAGTCATCTAATGTCTATGAATAAAAGTCTATGTCATAAAACCTGTATCCTACACAGAATCACCATGAATATCTCAAGAAGATTCTGTCTCATGAATAGTGTCAAGTGTCCTGGGTCATGATATACTTGGTAAGACAAGTACGAGAATGTAAAGGGGGTCACGAATGTCCATCTCTAGATGACCGTACCCAACACCGCATACAGTGTTGGCACCCGACTAATAATCGGACGCTAAGTACGTCACACGGTCCTAGGTCAAGCATGCACAGCAATATAATGAAGCAAGAAAAATATGTAACAATACTGCAGAGTTTGGCAAGGTACACTTGCCTGGTAAGGAAGCTGCGATGTACCAATAACCTGCTCCAGAAGTCGCGCAGAACAAATCCAATATCCTATGTATTACAAATTTATCACGTCAAAAGATAATTTATTTTAATTTATTTAATTCTGGAATAGTTACTCTAAAATCCTATTTTAATCTTATTATTCTGATTTTTATGTTAATTCCTAAATTTTGTCCAAAGAAACTGAATTTTATCAACTCGAGACTCATGGCACGCAAATCGAGGCGATCTGTTGACCGAAAAGTCAACCGACACAAACTCAACTTTCATGCATGATTTCCTGTAGATTTCAGCGTCAAAAACATGCTGGAATTTACGGCTCGTCCGAATTCAAATTCGTTTTGGGAATTATGGCACATACAAATTTTGTATTGTGCACCGATGGTTAAATTCTAACCTAGAAGTTCTACAGAATTAACAGTATGTAAATACTTCAAATTAAATTCTGAGAAAAATATATGTCGATGATCTCGACATTAGCTTTCCGAAACTTTAAACGGTTCGTGATTCTGATTCCTGGTTCTCCCGAAATCGCGAAAACATCGAAACACGTCTATTTTCGGATACGCTGTGCTCTACAATTTTTTTAGAATTTAATACTCATAATTTAGAAAAACAATTTATATAATCAGAAAGCTAACCTCATTATCGTTCTAACAAAAAAAACTAGGCCTCGTTTGGAGTCCGGAGCTAGGAGATATCGTATTTTTAATTCGTCATAACTAGTAGAAAATGAGGCTGAATTTATGACGAATTTTGACTATTTTTGGACGAAAAAGAGAGGAATTTGGGGAAAATATGAAGGATGAGGTATTTATAATGGTGGAGACTACTTAATTAAATACAACTAGGATTGGTTAATTTGGATAGGATTATGATGAATTTAAATAAGGATATGATATACATTAAGTTGTATTCCTAGTAGGTTCATGATTTGAATTAATTTAAAGTAGAGTTTGAATCTATCTGAATAATTTATAATCTTGAATATAATTAAATATAATACAAATAATTTATAAAATCTTATTAATATCTATTAACACTAAATTAGCATATATCTAATATTAAGACTATATATATCCAAATAAATCCTAATTAATTTTAAAAAATCTAAAATAACCTAAAAATGATTCTAAATAAATATTTATATAAGTAAATATATCAAGAAATTCATTTGCTAATTAAATAACAGAATACTCTAAAGAAATTTAATACCTATAATAATATAAAATATACACAAAATATCTATTTTGGGTGAGGGGGGTTTACAATCTACCCAACTTAAAACAATTTCGTCCTCGAAATTAAAATAGAACATGGTTTCTCCCTATCTAATCTCACTTGATCACAATCTAAAAGAATTTACCTCAAGTTTAATAATGTAATTTCTACCCAACTTAGAATTTACCCATCTATCACATAAGGCTCTTACATTTAAGAAAAATATTCCTCGATTTATTTTCTCATGTCATTTAATCCTCAAAACTTTAACACCAACTATATCATATGTGATATGCCCTTAATCAATTATGAAAGATAGTCATCAAATAATATGATTGGCCTATGGGGTATATCTTGTACTATCCGTGTATCACTTATATCCAAGCACGAGATTTCGTCTTTCCGAAACAAGGGAAGACGGAAAGCAACGGAAAAGAGTTCAAGGAGGGGTAATAGAATGGAAGTATGGGAATCAAAGCGTTTAAAGAATTCAAATGAGAATTGTCAAGACAGTTGTGGATTAAAATCTTAATTTGGTAATTTCCTATTCGCATGCTCACATCGGTGCAGTTATGTAACCGATGCGATATGTCAGACATGTCTAGGGCAAGTATATTCGTCTACTAATCACTACATATCTCAATCCACGTAAAATAGCGTTACGAAGGACGAATCAAGCGCACTAAGGTTGGCCAGACCGTAATACACTGATTCTGAATAGACAATTGTATTAGTGTACGCATCCACTACTACATATGTCATGAACAAGCTTGATAAAAGACTGAGCTTGAAAAACTAGGCTGTAACAGCAGCATAAGTCAGGGTAGTACAACCAATATAAGTACTCTAGATAATGATGAAAAAGAGGTACAAATTATTCAAGTTTACCAAACCAACAAACAAACAAACAAACAAGCAACCATAATAAGAACAGACTCTACAATCTCTACAGTTATCATACAACCTCCTTCTCTAAGTCGCTAGTTTACCAAATAGGGGCAAGGACCTCTAAATTCTACAGTCTGAATAAATACTATCTTCTTATGCAAGTCTAAAGTTGTGTCATCCTAGTTCACTTCATCAATGGGTCAATAGGGATAGGTGGTATTAGGTTCTGAGGCATACTACCCAACTTATAACAATAACTAATACTGAAATCGTCTTAAGGATACCGTAAAAAAACTCTTGTTAAGGTCTACGAGAAGGGGACTTGGTACCTATTAGGGTATCCTCCTATATTACATAGGTCATGGTCGTCTTAAGCCTTAGTCTTAGTGCTTATAGGACAAGTGTCGATAGTGAGGCTAGAGGAGTTACTGGCCGTCAAGGGTAAGGGATCTAACTTATATCGAGGTGGGGGTACTAATTTCGTGACTTAGAGCTAAGGGGTAATCATTGGGTCATAATCTACAATACTAACTTAAACTGTCAAGTTCTAATTACCTAATCACACAGCAAAAATAAAATTTTAGGGTAACAACCAAAATAAACAATAAGGGCGCACAGGAATCAAGGCAGGATGTAAGTCAAGAGATTAATTCGAATCCGATATAGATGTCAGGAACGATTCAAGCAAGTGGATGAGATTCAAAAACTTGTCCTATTCTTATTGCAGGCTTGCTCGGTCCCTAAGTTGAAACCGAACAATTTAGTCGTTGACCTGCATGGGCCACCACAAAAACCATGTCACGCTCCAGTCCCAAAATACCGAGGGACCAGATACGTGGCAATGGCCAGCAGCACACACCGATGGACAAACCCAATTTAATGGATCCATCGGAGCATACTTAAGCTGTAGTACAATAATGAGGGTCTAGATATACTAATCTCATCCATAGAAATGAATACAACAATATCAGAATCATAGAGCAAGATCAATCTCAATAAAATATAACACTCGGGAAATAGCCCGATAATGAGTCTGATACATCTGTCAAGATACAAGAATAAAGCTAACTACAACAAATACTGAGTATGGAAACAGTATATACTCAGAAGATAACCTCGGTGATCACTCGTCTACTGAATCTGGTACTGCTCCGGTGTCTGCTCCTGCTCCGTAAACCTCGGGGTCGATCTCATCAGCTATACCTGGGGACATAGTCCGGATCCAGGTCCTCAGGGGACAGCAAGGTACAGAAAATACAAGCCATAATAATGCAGTGAAATAGATAATGAAATGAATAGGGTAAGTATGTAACCATCTATGTGAAAATGCAAGTGAGAGCATCACGAGTACTTAGGCTGATACCACTACAAGCTCTGTGTCTGTGAGCCGGTAGCAGCAATAACTATGTATTTTACTATGTGTTTACTATGTGTTTACTATGTTTTATATATATGTAATCAGCCTGTAGCCTGTGTGTCTCTCCCCACCCCATGTAATCACACGTCTCATGTCCACGATGCATCATGTCCATGTCACGCACGATCATATCTAATGCAGCAAGTCATCTAATGTCTATGAATAAAAGTCTATGTCATAAAACCTGTATCCTACACAGAATCACCATGAATATCTCAAGAAGATTCTGTCTCATGAATAGTGTCAAGTGTCCTGGGTCATGATATACTTGGTAAGACAAGTACGAGAATGTAAAGGGGGTCACGAATGTCCATCTCTAGATGACCGTACCCAACACCGCATACAGTGTTGGCACCCGACTAATAATCGGACGCTAAGTACGTCACACGGTCCTAGGTCAAGCATGCACAGCAATATAATGAAGCAAGAAAAATATGTAACAATACTGCAGAGTTTGGCAAGGTACACTTGCCTGGTAAGGAAGCTGCGATGTACCAATAACCTGCTCCAGAAGTCGCGCAGAACAAATCCAATATCCTATGTATTACAAATTTATCACGTCAAAAGATAATTTATTTTAATTTATTTAATTCTGGAATAGTTACTCTAAAATCCTATTTTAATCTTATTATTCTGATTTTTATGTTAATTCCTAAATTTTGTCCAAAGAAACTGAATTTTATCAACTCGAGACTCATGGCACGCAAATCGAGGCGATCTGTTGACCGAAAAGTCAACCGACACAAACTCAACTTTCATGCATGATTTCCTGTAGATTTCAGCGTCAAAAACATGCTGGAATTTACGGCTCGTCCGAATTCAAATTCGTTTTGGGAATTATGGCACATACAAATTTTGTATTGTGCACCGATGGTTAAATTCTAACCTAGAAGTTCTACAGAATTAACAGTATGTAAATACTTCAAATTAAATTCTGAGAAAAATATATGTCGATGATCTCGACATTAGCTTTCCGAAACTTTAAACGGTTCGTGATTCTGATTCCTGGTTCTCCCGAAATCGCGAAAACATCGAAACACGTCTATTTTCGGATACGCTGTGCTCTACAATTTTTTTAGAATTTAATACTCATAATTTAGAAAAACAATTTATATAATCAGAAAGCTAACCTCATTATCGTTCTAACAAAAAAAACTAGGCCTCGTTTGGAGTCCGGAGCTAGGAGATATCGTATTTTTAATTCGTCATAACTAGTAGAAAATGAGGCTGAATTTATGACGAATTTTGACTATTTTTGGACGAAAAAGAGAGGAATTTGGGGAAAATATGAAGGATGAGGTATTTATAATGGTGGAGACTACTTAATTAAATACAACTAGGATTGGTTAATTTGGATAGGATTATGATGAATTTAAATAAGGATATGATATACATTAAGTTGTATTCCTAGTAGGTTCATGATTTGAATTAATTTAAAGTAGAGTTTGAATCTATCTGAATAATTTATAATCTTGAATATAATTAAATATAATACAAATAATTTATAAAATCTTATTAATATCTATTAACACTAAATTAGCATATATCTAATATTAAGACTATATATATCCAAATAAATCCTAATTAATTTTAAAAAATCTAAAATAACCTAAAAATGATTCTAAATAAATATTTATATAAGTAAATATATCAAGAAATTCATTTGCTAATTAAATAACAGAATACTCTAAAGAAATTTAATACCTATAATAATATAAAATATACACAAAATATCTATTTTGGGTGAGGGGGGTTTACATATCCAGATGGAAAAGATCGTCCGGCGGGAGCGCTGGCACGACAATTCTCGCTTAGCGGGGACGACCGATTACCTATGGGAGATCGGGGCGTGCCATATTGGTATCAGAGCATGACTTTACGTCTTTGGACTTCGTATCGATTTTATTAGTTTTGAAATCTCGTTCATGGGTTATGTACATACACTCTTTCTCATTGACCCGATGGGATGTTCCATACAATGAGTCTAAATACTTTCAAAAGTTGTATGTGAATGATATGACTGCTTGTACAAAATTATGATGCGAAGGCCTGTGGTGGCCCATGCAAGTCGAGAGCATATTGTCTCGGTTACGTTATTGTACCGAACAAGCCTGTACCTAGGACTAAAGTATAGGATCTCATCAACAATTGATTATGATTCATCTTCCTCCTATCTGTTCTATTCGAACAATTGTATCCTGCTTGATTCCTGTACTTCCCTAATAGTTCTTTGAGTATAGCCTTCTGCTAGGATATAGGAACCCCTGTTATTAGGATGATAATTAGGGTAGTACACCTATTAAGAATACAACGAGAATATAGACACATCGCTAAGCTTAGAATATCTAGTGAATCCTAGAATTCCTTATCTCTAGAATTGGTTTACCATTACCCCTGATGTACTATGAGGACTTGAGAGTAGTATAGACACTACTAGAGTTAGTTAGAAGGTTACCATAATGTTTGCCCCTAGCATTGAGGAACCAATAGAAAACCAAAAATTGAATATTAGGACTGAACCTAACCTTCACAGTTAGATAAGTATTGGAGAACTATAAATTTAGATTCTTGTCTTGAGATAAGCAGACAGTACCTTAGAAAGCCAAGAGCAATGCATAGAATATTTTTCTAATCATACCTCAAACACAGAGACTAGCATACCCCTTTCCCTTGGAAAACCATGATGCTATCTAGAGTCCTCCATTTAATTTTATATATTTGTTCCTCTGAAACCCTAGCGCTCGCTATTTGTGCGACGACTAATCATGTTTTCTCTTCTTCATCTTTTAACTCGTGCCACCTGCCACCTCTGATCATAGACCAAGTGATTATACTCTACGATAGGATATATAGTTTGCTATAGTCATAATTGTAATCTTGAATTTTGAATTGTGTACCTTGTAGCTAGAACCTGATAGTTGAGTTGTTCAATTAGATTGTGATGATTATCCCTAGTTGTAGACCATATAATTTGTACTCCCACCTCGATACAAGTTAGATCCCTTTTTCCCTTAACGGCTAGTAACTCTTCTATCCCTACGATTGACACATGTTCTATGAGCACTATGATTAAGACTTAAGGTGACCCTTACCTATATAATGCAATAGGAGACCCTAATAAGTACCAAAATCTTTCCTCATATACCCTAATAAGAGTTTCTGTTCTATGTACATATGCAAGGTTATTTTTGTAGGATCCTCTTAAGACTGTCACAGTACTAGTTTAATTCTTTGAAGTTGGGTAGTATGTCTCACAACCTAGTATCACATAGTCCACTTGACCCATCGAGGTAGTGTAACTGAATAACATTAATTATATGCTAGCATTAGACGACAGCGTTTGTCACCACCACATTTTCAGATAAGAGCATTTGTGTAATTTCACTATTCTGAATAATTATGTATTAAATTAATCTGCTGAGTTTTATAAACTATTTATATTGTTAGTTGTGTTTGGGTTAGGTCAAACCCTAGAACTCATTAGGACTAACCTAATGACTAAACCCTAGTTTGAAACCCAAATTCTAGACAAACTCTAGAATTCCAATTTTAGGGTTGAACCTCAAACCCTAGAATGACTAAACCTGAGTTAATTGAGTTCTGCATGACCTAACATGGGGGTTTAACCTAAACCTATGCATTAGAAACCCTAACCTAGTTTTTAATATAAAAGGAAGCCACCCTCAAACCTTTCTCCTTCATGAAGAAAGAAAACCCTAGCCTCCATTAAAGAAAACTATTTCCCCCACCCCAAATTCGGAATCTGACCCTAGGGATTCTATTTTTCTCCTCCAAAGCAAGGGAAACAAGGAGCTTGGGTCAAGGAACCTTGGGAAAGAAGAACCTTCATAGGGAAACCATCTCCCTATAGGTAAAATCCGAATTTCTATCCATTTTAATTCTGTTTTTCTTGTTGTTGGCCATTAGAAAACCTACCTTGTTGTATGGATCTCGATTTCGTAGGTCCTACATGAAGACCTAGGAAATTCTAGGGTTTTGGGTGACCTACGTTTGGTTTTCCCCAATTTTCGTGGATCCTTAATCATAGGGGTTTACATGTAGGCAGATTTCATCTCATATATGTAGGTTTGAACTCGATTTTTAGGGTTTGGTTGAGGATCCATGGGATCTTAATATGAAACTCGATTTCAGCCCCCTAGGTGTTTGTAGGATTGCCCTTAGGGATTTACCTATTTAATTTATTCTAATACTGCATGTTTTAATATATAGATATATATATACACACATATAATTGCATATGTATTGAGAATGGGTTGTTTGATTTGGGGGCATTCACTGTCCAGTAGGTATTTGGGGTTTTTCTTGTGTAGTCGGGTTTTGGGGGATATACCTGTGTGTGCACAGTCGGGTTTGGGAAGAAACTGTGCAGTTTAGTTACCAGTGTGTTCTCAGTGTTAGTTCTAGTGTGAGTTAACTGTGTCTGTGTGTATTCCCAGGTATGTGACTGTGCATGTGTGTGTGTATATCTCTATGAGTTCAGTGAGGTAATAATCAGTGTGTTGTAGCTTGTGTAGTGAACATATAGGAACTGTGTTCTTGCATCAGTGCATCAGGCATTGGGGACTTAGTATCATTGTGAATTGGGGGTTGTGTTAGTAGTGTATCAGGATTTAGTTCCTGTACAGTGAGCATGTGTGTGTGTCCCAAAATCTTAGTGAGCCCGAGTGTAGGGTGTCCCTGTGCAGAATTAGTGTATCAATAAATTTTTAGTGTGTGTATGAGCGAAATTCTCAGTATCAAGTGTATCAGCTAGATCATAGTATGCAGGGTGAACCAGCATATAGTTGTGTGTGTGTAGATTTTTGCACTAGCAGTGTGTATCAGTGAACTGTGCAGTGCCTAAGAGTGTGTATCAGATTCTGTGAGGAGAGAGGGCAGTGTGCAGGGGAAGGAGCTGTGTGCAGAAATAAAGTGTGGTGCTCTGTGTAGGTGAGAACTAGTGTAGGTGTTTTCCTGTGTGTATGTAGCAGTAAGTCAGGGAGTAGCTACCTGAGTGTGTGTAGCTGTGTGAATGTGAGAACTTAAGTACCTATGTTTCAGTGAGTAATGTGTGTGACAGTGATGCTTGGGTGAGTTTTAGTGTATTAGGTACCTGTGTATGTGTAGGTCTTTGTGTCTCAGGTATAGTGTTTATGTGTGTGGTAGAGTAGGAATTTATGGTATCAGACTATGAGTTCAGTGTGAGTGAGTTAGGACCTGGGTGAATTTCAGGGTATCAATACCTGTGTGAGTGAGTGGGAAATTCCCAGGTCCTAATGTGTAAACATCTGCATTATGTATCAGCAAGGTCAGTGAGAACTCAGGGAGTGAGTTCAGTGGGTATTTTATCTCAGAAATCTGTATGTGTATCAGTTAGAACTTGGTGTAGATCAGTGTGAGTGTGAGTGATAATTTACCTAAGGTTAATATGAAACTGTGTGTCTTGTATCAGTAACTGTGTCTGTGGGAGTCCTTGTGCCTTGTGTAGTGTAGTGTGTGTGTATTCATGTATCCAGAACTGGTACAGCTTAGTATCAGTCAGTTTAAGAGTGTTCCTATGTGAAATATGTGTATACTGTGTGAGTTAGCAGTGAGTTGTGGGTGTACCTGTGTATTCTCAGTGAGTGCCTGTGTAAACACCAGTGTGTATATTCCTGTGACTGTAGGTGTGTGTATCAGTGAGCAGTGAATACATGTGTGAGAACTTGTGTATGTATTTGTGTGTGAGCAGTAAATTTCAGTAAGGGAGTTTAGTTATGAGTTAAGGGTTGCATTTGGAATACTAGTTTAGGTAAGGGTTAAATAGATTTAATAATACCTTAGAACCTAAATAGGAGTTATATCTATACTAAATGCCTAGTATGTAAATATTGCTTAGTATTAATATGAAGCCTAGAGTAACAAGTTAACCTAGTATTGACCAGTAGGTTTTAGTATGACCTAGAGGCCTCATATTTAATTTAGTTAACATGTTATTCCTTTAATTCAGTCTCTGACATTTATATTCCACAAATAGGTCATTGTGATCTCGCTTTGGACATCGATCCTCACACTTTCCTCAGGACCACAGACGAGTACATTCTCTGACAGTTTTCATTGTTGATTACTTCTATAAATTCAGTTATAGTACATACTTGATTCCGACACTATGGATACACGGGTTAGCATCCTAGATCCCCATCATGAGGAGTCGTGATTGGAATCCATCGTGCTAGCTGGGGGATGGGGAACTATTAGTAGATTATGTGATCATATCCAAACATTTACTTGCATCATAGCTCACCCCACTTCTCACGTCGGGTGCGGCCTGACCATTTACATGCATCATAGCTGTTATATATGATTAGCCTGACCACTACATGCATCATAGCTAACCATATGGTTAGCCTGACCTACAAGAATCATAGCTAATCATATATAACCAACCTGATCTAGTCCCAAGCCGATCACATAATAAACTGATAATTCAAACACTTAGCTAGATGTCTATTCTTTATTCAGATTCACTTGTTCCAGCATTCACTACTTATTGTTCTAGCATTCACTATTTATTGTTCATTGCTAGATGCTCTATTTCCTATTTTATTTCTCCAGTACTTTACATTTCCAGCATTTATTCTTATCTTGTATTTCTTACACTGTTTATAGTTTTTGTCAATTTAATGAAACTGCTGTTAGTGCTTGTGCTTCGCTCCAATCCTGACTGGATAACATTTTTCAGAGGACCTGGAGAACTTGTGCCCCACTCATTACGGCCCAGGATTAGAGGAAGATTTTACTCCGAAAATCCCAGAGGAGTTGCCTATCCTAGAGGAGATCTTACCTGCCTGTACTTAGATTACTTTTTCTGTATTTATTGTTTTAGACTGAGACTGAGTTGTATTTATTATTTTTTGACTTTGTGAGGTCATCTAGACCCAGGATTGAGTTGGACTTATTGTGGTTGGTTTATTATAGAACTCTTTTCCATTCTCATCGTGCCCATTATTCTTATAGCTTGTGATTGAGTATATTTATAGAACTGTAGATTATTATCATTGTCCTCCGTACGGAGTTGAGACTATTGACAGGATATATATTATGTTGAGACCTAGACAGCGTTCTACCGCCGATGATGCGGCTTAGGCTGGACGTACACACGACTCATGCACAAATTCTGGGTGCGGGTCGTGACAGCGTTTATTCAGATGGTAGAATTTAGAGGTCTATGCCCTATTTGGTCAACTAGCGACTTAGACAAGGAGGTTGTATGATAACTGTAGATATTGTAGAGTCTTTTGTTATTATTGCTTATGTTGTTTTTTTGAATTATTTTGTAACTTCTCTCATCATAATCCAGCGTTATATTTTCTGTGCTACCTCGAATTATGCTGCTATTATAGCCTAGTTTTTACAAGCTTATTCTTTATCGAGCTTGTTCATGACATATGTATTATTGGGTATACACACTAATATATTTCAGAATTAGTGTATTAAGGTCTAGCTAACCTTAGTGCGCTTGATTCGCCCTTCGCGTAACTACTTCATGTGGATCAAGATATGTAGTGATTAGTAGACGAATATACTTGCCCTAGACATGTCTGACAAATCGTATGGGTTACATAACTGTACTAATACGAGCATGCGAACGAAGAATTACCAAAATAGGATTTCAATCCACAACTGCTTTGACAATTCCCATTTGACTTCTTTAAACGCCTTAATCCCGATACTTCTATTTTATTACCTCACCCTTGAACTCTTTATTATTGATCTCTGTCTTCCCTTATTTCGGAAAGATGAAACCTCATGCTTGGTATAAGTTGATACACGGAGAGTACAAGATATACCCCATAGGCCGAACACATACTTGAGGATTATTCTTTTGTAATTAAGGAAATATCATAGATGATATGTTTGGTGTTAAAGACTTTGAGGATTCAATAACATGATTAAATAATTTGGGACATAGCCTTCTTAGATGTATAGCCTTAGAGGACAGATGGGTAAATTATAAGTTGGGTAGAAACTGCAATGTTAACTTAAGGAGAATTCTTTAGACTGTAACCAAGTGATTTGATAGAGAGAATCCTACCCTATTTTAATTTCGAGGACGAAATTATTTTAAGTTGGGTAGATTGTAAACCCCCTCACCCAAAATTAGGGCCACTTGGCTTAGATAGTGAAATTAGGGCTAGTTTGAACCCAATTAGAATTAGAACGCGGCATTATTTAATTATGCAATAATTTATATCATTTAGCGCACATTACCGTTGCTTCGATAATTGGAGTACCTCACTAGCTGCTTCCTATCCACAAACTTCACAACCTCATCCTAGACATGCCTGCCTACTATTCTGACCCTTGTGCAACTTATAATATTGCTCTCTGGTGCTACATTTTAGTCGCACAATAAACATCGCGGACGTTATTTATTAATTATAAATAAATTCCAATTTTGTACCCTTGTGCGTTCCAATCGAAATTGGAGACACAATCTTGACCGTTTTGTGCAACCCGGATTTTATTAATATTCTACACCGTACCTCTACGCCCTGACACTTGTGTCCCGCCTAAATTTAATCCCATGTACTCCTAATTAATTCCAGAATATCGTGCGCGTTCGATTTAATTAAATCTAATTTTTTGCTTGTGTGTAATTTTCTAATTATTGGGAGACTTTTATGCAAAAACACATTGAGGTGTCCCCACCATTGGACAATTCATGAAGAAACCTAGTTTTTCCCTTCACATAGATTTTTCTGTAATTTTCGGGATGTGCAACGCGCACACATCGCCCCGTATTTTTAAACCTATCCTTGTAATTAAACAATGCAAATTGTAGCCTCCCCACATCCTCATGCAAGCCCAAGGCCCATCACAAAGAGAATTGACCAAGCCCACATTGTCCTAGGTCAAACCCCCAAACCCAAATTTCATGTATTTAAACAACTCTTCTTTCCCTTTTCTTTATTCTTTATTTTTTTCCTAAACCTAACCTTAACCAGCCAACCCCCATCACCTGTACTGTGCATCTCCTCCTCCACCTGCGCCGGAGCGTTTCCCCAACCGCCGACCGGGTCCAGACTCCCTTGCCCCTCGACTACATCGTCATCATCCGCGGCCATCTCCTCCCCTCGACCGTGCCCGACCACGGCGTGACCCGGAGCAGCCTGCAACCCGACTCCGACTTCCCCCGCAGCGGCGAGCATCCATTACCAGCATCCCTAACACCATCATCACCTCCCCTCTTCCTGATCGACTCCTCCTCCTCATCCCCTTCCCCGATCTCCTCCATCACTTCCCTCCGGCCTGTCCACCCTCGCCTGGGACACCCCCTGAGCTCCTCTGGCAGACACCCTCATCATCATCAACTCACCATCTTCTATTATCATCATCTTTATCATCACACATAATCCCCATCATAATCATCCATCAACACATCACCACCCTCGCCATTAAACACCTCCCTGAACCACCCATAGCACCACCACCCTGGCCTCTCCTCTCCCTGCTCTCCGTCATGTCCTCCCCTGACCGGATCCCTTGCTGGCCGGAGTTCATCAAGCCACCACCTGCATCATCACCATCGACACTCTTCATCATCATCATCACATTATCACCACCGTTGTCATCACCATCACCATCGCCATCTACGTCATAGTCATCACCTTCGCCATCATCATCACAGTTGTCGTCATCGCCTCGATTATCATCGTCATCACTTCCGTCGTCGTCGTCATCATCGTCACCTCCTATCATCTTCACAATCACCACCATTATAATCACCATTATCGTCACCAATACCTTAACCCTAATCGCCCTCATCCTCCTCCTCGTCACCGTCGTGTCATCGTCATCGCCACCATCGTCGTAGCCAGTCATCATCATCACCATCACCAGCCCACAATCATCATCACCAGTCCACATCATCATCATCCGATCATCAAAATCATTAGCATCATCATCACCCCATCATCCACATCTCCATCCTCGTCATCGTCCTCGTCAACACCATCGTTCTTGTTATCATCATCATCATCACTTCATCCTCATCTCATCATCGTCATCACCATTATCGTCGTCATAGTCGTCACCATCGTCGTCAACCTCTCTTCATCGTTGTCCAGCCGATCCCGTGCACGTACACCGAGGTTCGAACCTGTCCCACCTTCTTATTTCGTATGTGTGCTTGTGTGTATGCCAGTAGGATATTAGTATTGCTTATTGACTATTAGCTGATATCGGACCCTGATTCGGTGAACCCAGTGCTGCGTACACGAACTCGTACTCGTACGCGTATAACATTCAGTTTGATAAATCTATATATATATATTTAGTATATGCATACTATTCAACTTGGTATACGTATAATTATAGGATGATATATATATACATATATATATATATATATATATATATATATATATATATGGTATATATGTATATTGTAATTAATTATAGGCTAATAATAATTAGGACTATATATATTCAGACTGTACGACCCTAGGACACCGTGGACTGTCCCGTACTTACCCTGACCATGTTGACCCTAAGAACTTGTGAATTGCCTGCCTTGCGTACACTAACGCACTGGCTTAGACATCTGTCAGCTGACTGTCTGATTGTGTACAATACTTGAAGATATGATTGCATAATTTAACGCGTAATTGACCGTGTTAGATGACTAGTGTTATCCCTAGTATACCCCTGAGTCCCGTGTAAATATTGTTGTGTGTGCACTAGTGTAATGACTAATAATTTTATTGTATTATATCATGTGTACATAGGATATTGGATTTGTTCTGCGCGACTTCTGGAGCAGGTTATTGGTACATTGCAGCTTCCTTGCCAAGCAAGTATACCTTGCCATTGTACTGTTATTTATGTTCCATATGTTGCATGCATCTTTATTTTCTGTCCTTAGTTTATATATTTTAACTGTCATATAAAATGCGCGCGACGGTGTCGTCGCGGTATATTTTATTTATGTATTTGTATTGACCTTGTTTATGAGACTACCCCATTATCATGTAGCATCTTTAGGTTCATTGGCCGTGACACAGTTGTTACACGAGTTGTGAGTCTCATATAGATCACGGGCTGGCGTGCAGGGTTTGGCCTCCTGTACGTGTGGGCCGTGCATTAAGAATAACTACTGTTAGAAACTTTGCATGCTAGTAGACTTAGCAGTTATTAGAGGTCTAGGAACATAGCCTATTTAGTACGGTGGTCCCATCCTTGTCCTTGTTTGGTTGCAGGATTGGGTTAGGGTACTAAGAATAGGCTATGAACCAAATCGTGTCATGGATGTGACATGCTTAGAGCATGGGGTGGGGAGAACAACAAGTACCGCATTTGAGCTCCTTTACACTTTTTCTATTATGCGCCCGGATTCTCCTCTGGAGATACGGGTGGTGATGACCACTATATATTATATTATTATCAGGCGGGCCTCCGGCGTTCGAAAGACGACATGCCTTTTTAGGCCTCTAGATCTCCAAAAGAGAACCATGCCAAATTCCAGGTTTTCAGCCAGATAGCTCACTTGTGGGAAAAGTTGTTCTTAACTGCATTCACTTAGACGGTTAGGCGACCCCTTTGGAGATTTATTTCAGTACTTTATTGGTATATGTTTAAGTATCTTGTTATGTCCCTCTGAGAACCTGGTCCCCTGTCAGGTGTATCTGTTCTTGAGTATTCGCACGAGCGCAGATTCGGATGGTTACTTATGTTTCGAGGATGTCTTCTCTTCGAGCCCATGATTGATAGCTGGTATTCTTATATTGTGTTTGATTGTGTTGTACTTATATTTTATTTGCTCTTATATTCGAGTTGGTAGTGGATTTGTTTCCATCCAACTATCATCCTTAGATACTTCTTATTGAGAGCTAGTTTCATAGATGTTGGTTATTTAATTATATTTGATTTCGTGGATGAGATTTAGATTATACCCTGTGACTTGTGACGTATGTTTTATACCACTTGTGGATTTGATATTCATATTACAGCATACGTGTGGATTTGGTTTCCATATATTGGAGTTGCCATATCCATACGGCTGGCATGCTTACGTGTCCTAGTCCTACGTATTTTTGGGACTGGGGCGTGACAAGGCCTTTGTGCCAACTTGTGTTAGACTTTGTGAGAATAGACCCTTGCTAGAATTTGCAAGTTATGTGCGAATCCAAATACCTATACGCGATTACCCAACTGGTTAGTGTGCAAAATAAAATATCATTTGGACGATTAGCTATGCACACAGCCTTTTGACTAAGTTGTGTAGAGTATCGTACGCCAAGACCCTTTTGGTGCAAGCTAGTTGCAAGCAAGATTGGAATATCGATCAGAAATAGATAAGTCAGACTTAAAATAACAACCGGTAGAAATATTATCAGATTATCTCTAAGGCAAATATAGAGAATTGTGCTTGAATTTTAAGAAATAGCTTGGACGGTATTTTGTGTCGGAAGATACAAATCAGATATAGTTTACTTGGATGACTATCAAAAAGGATGTGTATGAGACTAAGATTTATCAGGCAACGCTTAGGTATCGTGCAGGAATCCTAAGGAACGACTTGGTGAATATGCTAAGAAAAGTGATGCGAACACGATTGAGGATTTAATTGGGTGACTCGATTCCTGAGTGGTGTATGGATCATTTAAAAATGTTCAAACGAATTCATAGGTCGCGTGCGATAGTTGGATCGAACGATTAGAGAATGTCTTGAACAAGTGATAAGACTTATATCGAATTAGGATTCAAGAAAATAAAATCGATATCTTGGTCAAGAAAACTTGGTGGATAAACATATATAACTTGGATGGAGCAAAGTAAAATGATAAGGTATCTCGATCATTTCAATGATAACCATAATATTCAACGTTCTTGTCTTGTGCGAGAAAAATTCCATGCTCGTACATGCATCACATCCGAATTAGGACGATTATCAAGCGGAAGCGTTGGCATAGTGATCTCACATCCGACGAGGATAATCGAACTTGCGGGAGACCGGAGCGTGACAACTGATGGATCGTCTTGACTTATGATTCGGTACGATAAGAAAAGTTTGGAAATACAAATAAAACAGAAGTGTTTCAAGGATAGCTTAGTCTAGAACCTGGAGTAAATCATGCCGGATGGTTTCGTGAATGGATACATGAATCTTGTGGACGACTTAGAGTTATTATTGAGATTAAAGATTTAGAATTGAATCATGACTTAGTGGTCTAGACTTATAATGGATAAGTAGATCCTATCAAACATATTTGAAGAAGATAGACTATGCAAATTGCTAGGCTTGTCATACATCTTGGATATATAATGGATTTGACTGAACAAACTCGAACCCTGTGCAACAAACGTATTAATGTGTGTAGGATAATCCATACTCGATGTTTAGAAATATAAGTGAAACAAGCTTGGGTAGAATATCTCGTGTAGATGAATAATGGTTTAACCTTAGGAATTGGAACGAGCATCGTACGACAAATTTGTACGATGAATCGTGTGCTTGAACTTGTACCTATGACCTTGTGAGCTGACCTAGTAATTAGGCAAACGACCCTCTGCCAAATGAAAGAACTTGTGTAACCGACTTTAGAATATTGCTTTAACAAGCCATAGAACTAGAGCAGTAAGACTTAGTGTAGACTTGGAATGGTAAGTGTGTGTTATGTTTGACACAAACAAAATATACGATAAGACATAGACGCTAGTCGATTGATCAGATAGATCTTGCTTAACGATAATGCAATGCTTGGTTTGAGTTGGAATGGAAATGACTTGAATTTTGGTTGACCCTGTTGGAAGTATCCTTATGATTTGTAAGACGAAGACCCTTGAGATTTTCGCAAGTAGCTTATCCGACTTCACTATCGCTAAGTTTGGTTGAATGCATATGTTTAGTTGAATGCATATGTTTGAGGGATGCCTTGAACGTGTGCACGATCCAAGACCTAGTGATATGCTGAACTCGAGTGCAAAGACTTCGCTATCGCTATGTTGGTTGACATGTATATGTTTGAGGGACGCTTTGAATATGTGCACGATCCAGACTCGCGATATGCTGATCTCGAATGCTAGTGTAAGTGAATAATGTTAGATTTGCATGGACGAATATAACGATTTGGATAAGTTTGCCACAGCCTTAGATCATCATTTACGATAGATTGTAATGGACCCCGCGTTAAACGATATATGTTCCGCGCTAAGGCGCAGTAGAGACTGAGCTAAATCTTGGGTTGAATGATAGAGTCATTCAATGAGACCGACCCAGCATACACGCAACACGGTATAAGGAACAAGTAGAAAATTGTGTTCAAACGAATCTAGTGGTACCGATTGTTATGCTTGAGATAGATTCGATAGTTTGCGTTAGACCGGTTTGTGCTCATGAAGCCTCGAGGACGAGACTTTTTCTGAGTGGTGTATAATGTAACGACCAGTTCCGTTCAAGCGGACAGTCGATTCAAACGGTGTAAGTGCAACGACCCGACCTGCTCTTCTCAGTGAGAAGACTCATTTGAGGCAAATAATTTCCAGACTTGGCCCTTCAGGAGTTCAGACTTAGACTTTCAAAGGCTCGCTCGGAGTATCGCTCGACCGAGGTGAATCATCGCTAAGGTAGGTGGCTATGAAGAACTTGTCTTTGCTTAGCCAATACCCTTAAAACATGGATGATACATGTTAGTATTCGGAACCTTTAGGTCGCCAAGGCAATTTTTGAACCAGGGGATTGCATCATGTCAAGTAAAGCAAGAATCACAGCTCATAGAGCAACACTCATTCAGGTATTCGGATCCTTGGTTGTCTCTCTCAAGCTGACGAGATGGTGTATGTGCCCTTATTGCTACACCCATCTTCGCCCAATAGACTACACATCATCCAATGGCTAAGTGAATCATGAATTAACATGTCATGTCATGAATCTCATGAATCTGTAACCCAAGACTTGCATGATCGTGGATAACTCGTGCACGAGGTATTATGGATTTCTCGGACGATTATCGGGGCACCGGGATTGTGCCGGCCTGGAAGAAATTATATAGGGACTCCTCGAGTTTTGGCGGGATGGGGTCTGTGCCTCAAGTTTTTAGCGCTACACCATCACCGTCAAAAGAGTCTGGGTCTCTCTTGTTCTGGCGGGATGGTGCGTGCCTCGTGTTTTTTGTGATATAACCATCTTCGTTAAGTGACTTGTCCAAATGGCTTGCAGCGCCAACGACCCTCATGTTCATATAGATAAGTCATCCTCGCTTGGAGATAATCCATGTGTGAGTTATTACATCGCATCCAGTAATCTGAAATACCTGAACGGATATGAGTAAAAGATATTGGTACATAACTAAATACTTGAACATCTATTACAATGCGCTTAAGTAATATGTGTAACTCGTGCACCTGAAACAGAACCTCGCTCACGACACTCGTGTTTGCTTATGCTACTGCCCTTGGATTATATATATATATATATATATATATATATATATATATATATATATATATATATATATATATATATATATATATATATATATATATATATATATATATATATATATATATTCGTGCTTGGTTTAACTTGGTTTCTTTGGACAGGGAAGGACGAATGGTAAGTTGGTAAGTCTCTTCGTGTTCCTTTTTATATCGTACGACGCCCTGCCACACGAGTTAGGATATTCATTTATGACATATAACTGATCCTAAGGCAAGAATAGAAAGATAACTTAATAGATGGTGCACGAAACCTATATAACGTATTTGGATTTGTCGAGCGGATGAGAAGCCTTCCCACCAGTGCATTCATGTACTGATAACCTACCAGATTGCTTGCAGGGTGCGGGAGAACCTCGTTCGGTGCAGAAACCCCCTTCGTGCGTGCTAAGGCGTGGAGTTCACTCTGGAGCCTTGGAACGTTGCATCCGAAAATGAAGCACATATACAAGACATAATATTGGAACATCGCCTATGTATCATTCCATAAATTATAGCCACTTGGCACGCTTTTATCGTTTCAGAGATAAAGAGAGGCTTGAGCGACTTGTAATCTCGGCCTAGCGCTGCTTGTAACACTTGTTCAATATCAATAAAGATCTTGTTTTAATTCTAGACTTGTGTTTTTCAATTCTTTCGATATTCTATGAACTTGTTACCAATCGTCTGTTCATTTCTTATTCTGTTGCACTCGGACTATCTGTGCTACTTTGTGGCTTAGACATTTTACCGTTTGTTCAGATCATAGCCTTGCACGGGCGCAGCTTGAGCTCATGCGATATCATATCTAGATAGAAAAGATCGTCCCGCGAAAGCTCCGGCATGGTGATTCTCGCCTAGCGGGGACGGCCGATTACCTGCGGGAGATCGGGGCGTGACACGGTCAAACTTTGACAGTTGAGTTATCCTCCTTTATTTTGTCGGTCATCGTCATGTATTGTACGGTTAGCTCTTTTACTTCTATTGATCCTTCATCCTTCTCTCCTCTGTTCTCAACCATTGGAGATCAAATACAGTATTTAAATTCCTTATTGTGGTTATGACCGACAAGTGTTCGACGAAATAATTCTTAGGAGTTCTTCTTTGTCTAACAGAGCTAACATCCTAGTTTTATCACCGATCTGAGTACCTTAATCTCGAGTAGGTACTTCGATGCGAGAATATTGAGGATTATCATCTTCGCTATCTCAGTACCGCATTCCCTTCCTCTTTCCTATCCGGCATCAGTAGTTCCTCAAACCGCCTTGTTCTCCTGTGATCGGTGCTAGTCCCGGCAGGTTTGATTCTTTATTCTCCTTCCTTTCTTTCCTCATGTTGTGTGAAGTTAATGGTTTTTAAAGGTTAATGGTATCATGAGTGATCCTCTGAAATTAATTTTCCTACTCTTTCTTTAATATGGATAGGTATTTTTAGTCAATAGAGTATTTTCGTCTAATAAATATTCTTTAATTTTGATTTTAATATTATGCCAAATAATAAAATTGCTTTTGTGAAACTTCCTTTCATGAATCATTCAGCATCACCATCTTGCCCCATGCAATGATCATTTAAAAATTTCTTCTGAAGATATTGGTTTAACTTGATGTTATAGAATATCTTATCTAAGTCCCCATTGTCCCAAGGAAATTCCATTTGGTATCTCAAAATGAATCCCTAATATTATTGAAGGCCTGTTGGCAACATAAAACTTGTCATGAACTCTTGAAACCCAACTAGGTCTCATGCAACCATAGGTTGTTTGGCTATATTGAAGTTGTTTTTGGCAGATAACATGAATTAAGGGACTTGCTTGTGAGGTTTTATGAAAATAATAATGATAGTAGTAAAATTTAGTTTAGGCTTCCTTTAGGAATCTTCGGAGATTTAATTAGGAATTCCATGTATTGAAAATCTAATTATGAAACCTTTTATTGTTGGCTAGGTTGTACTAGGAGCAAAGTCAGCAATTGGACCAAGGCAAGTACTCCGTACTTATATTTCCTCATACTTAATAAATGGAAGTTTCTTATTTATAGTCTGATTGCATCTTATTTATTTAGACACGACTCTGACACGGTAAGTTTCTTGTACCTGATTATGTATCCATGTTATATATCTAATTCTGACTTTGATTTCTGAACCATGGAAAGAAAAAATGTTAAGTAGATATGTGACTAAATCCATTGTTGTACGAATTATAGCTTGACATACACTGCACGTATGCTCGAGCCTGACCAAGTCTGAATCTAACCTTAGCCGGCCACATATTGAAAATGATAATTCAATTTACATAGGATTATAGCGTGATTGTTATTATGGTTTCATTGTCTGATTCTCATGGTTTATAGTGTTGTAGGTTGCATTTCATTACCGCATTCAGTTACATTGTCTGGTTCTTTTTTTGTATTTATTTTATTGCTTTATTTTGTATGGTACAATATTTCGTACGGAGATGTACTTGCTCCAACCCTGACTGGGTGTTGATATATTAGGCCATGGCATGGAGGCGACACTTGAGGCTAGCTGAGCTACTTGGAGGATTTAGTGTAGGATATTTTGATGTATCACTTATGTTGTATACTATTTTGGTGATTTACCGAATTTGCCTCCGGAGTGATGATTGTACCTTGTACCAAAACTATGCTAGTGGGTGTGGTGATCGTATGCGTGTGTAGATAATGTCTATTGTTTAGTTCTTTGATCAAGTAAAAGATTGATGATATTAACATTTTGGCGATTATTGAGGTCTAGAAAGCTAACTACCGCTATTAACAACAGTGTAGGCTGGGCGCGCTCACAACTCGTGCCTGATATCACAGGCGCGGGGCATGACAATCTCGATGATTATTTGATGTCACCAACTTTTTTTCAGTAGACTTCTTCTTACACAAGCAATCTCGAGCATAGTGACCCTTCTTGTCACAATTATAGCATTCCACGTTCCTCTATTCATTATTTCTTGGTTCTTGATTTATCCCTCTTTGACTTTGTTGAGCTGCCCTTGTTTGGAGCTTCCTTCTTGTCTTTGTCTTTGTCTTTGTCTTTGTCTTTGTCTTTGTCTTCGTCTTCATCTTCTTTTTCCTTTGCCAACTTCTTGTCCTACCTGTCTTCCTTGACCTTTTCTTTTATTTAGAGTGACTTATCCTTATCCTTTATTAAGACTCAAGATAGTTACTTATTTGCCTCCTGATTTGCTAATATACTCTCCTACTCGATTAATATTGGTTGATTGGCCAACCATGAATTGATGTGACAAGACCATTATATTATGGTCTTAGACCATGAATAATGATTTATTTTATCCATATCTTCATGATGGAATTCTTAGAATCAAACTTTAAAAATTATTGACAGAGATCTTTTTTACTTTAGTAAATAATTGACTCACCGTCATATTCTATCAGGACATAGACAAGAGTTCATTCTTAAGTCTCAAGTTGTTAGAGCTTGCATCAATTATCTTTATAAAAAAAAATTCTAGTTGTAGGAATCCTAGAGGAGGATGAATAGGGTCAAGCTAATAAATTAAGCCCAAATAATTAATAATAGATAATTTAAAAATTAAGTGTGCAAGAAGTAAAACAATAAGAATACTGACACCCGATGTATCCTGATATCCTCCTCGAGGCACTCCATTCTCGGAAACTCTTGTCCGGCTTGAATCCACTATTAGCAAAATAGTTATACTATGAGCTTTGATCCGAAGGCCCGTTGACTTCTTACACAAGGGCTTTAATCCGAAGGCTCCAACTTCACACAAGATTTGATCCAAAGGCTTGTACACATCAACCTCTTACAAGATGATTTTGATCTTCTTAAAATAAATATAAAGATCTAACTTTTATAACTCAATAACACTCTAACACAATTTATGGATAGGCAAATGAAAGCTTTGGTAGAGTGTTTGTGGATGGCCTTTAGTAGATAGAAAATTTTTAGGCTCAAAAGATCAACCTTGAAAGAAGGGGTTCAAGTCTTTATATAGGCCAAATACAAAGAAAGAGCAAAAATGCAACTTTCAGCTTGCAAACAGTTTACCGCCGGTATACTACAATATATTGTCGGTATACCGGTCTACAGTAGAAACTGCTATAAATATGACCGTTGGGATCATTTAATGTACAGAATTCGACCATTGGATTGCCATCTATGATGAACCGGTATACGTCGGTATATACCAGTATACTGTCGGTATGTCGGTCCAAACGACAGAGAGCAACATTTATATAAAAGTGGTATACCGTCGGTATACTTCAGTATACCATTGGTATGCCAGTTTTCAGGCCAAAAATGATCCTGGGTTATTTTCTACCCTAGCTTTCGATTTTGCCATCCATTATTTGTGTTTAGAATAATTCCTAAGACTTATTACAGACTATGGCAGGTGCAGGCTTCTTCAAAGTCTAAAAATGATGATGGCATAGCTTGGCTTCTTTCCTTGATAGATGATGGCTTTTTCTCTTAATGGTAGTTGTCCAGAGATACCTAGATTGTGAAATCTAAATACCTTTGGCCTATGCTAAGTTTAAGTATTCGAAGTTGTCCTGAGACAGCGGAACCCCCAGTGTGTGGCTCCGGAGATATCGTAGGCGGTTCAGAGAAATATTGTGGGATGACATCGTCTTTGGCCCTTCATTATTTTTTTATTGTATATGTCCATGTTTGATCTTGCTTATTATTTTTCTGCAAATACAAGTTAGGCAAACAAAGCAATATACATAGTAGCAAGTATGATAACATTTAATGCATATTTGGACTATGCTAAGTTTAAGTATTCAAAGTAGTGATAGCATAAATATTAGTGATGTCATAATGTTAAATAGAATAGATTAACCATATTCAAAAATATAGTTAGATCGTTGGGCTAACAATCTTCTCCTTTTTTTATTATGGCAACTCGGTTCTACTTAAGATGGCTTTAATAGAAGCTCATATCACTAATATGTAAAACAATAAGCATATATCACTAAAGGTGGAAGAATAATATTAATGCTATAGTGATTTCATGATTGGTTAGTGATATTAAATGGCTAAACTTAATTGATTCACCATATTCAAAAATATGATACAATTATTGGGCTAAAAATCTCTCCTTTTTTTATTATGGCAAATCGGTTAAGTTTAAGATGGATATAATAGATGTATATGTCACTAATATGTAAAAGATATAAGCATACATTACTAAAAATATATTACTTAAACTACTTCTACCCCTTTTTAAAGATAATAGCACATACTTAAACTTACTTCTCCCCCATTGACATGATCAAAAATAAGCTCCCCCTACTAGTAAATGCAAGGAATTTAATCTCAAGTAAATATATCAGAGCAGGAGGAAGGTATAGATTGTCACACCCCAGTTCCAAATGTAAGAAACTGAGCTACGTGGCATTGGCCAGTGGGTACACTCCGATGGGCATCCCAATCTAATGGACCCGTTGGAGTGCACCTAAGCTGTAAAGTACAATGATATAGTCCAATATTAAAATATAAGCAATATAACTAATCTCATCCACAGACATAAGAATAAGAAATACATAGAGAAAACAAGTTTACTAAAGTGCAGAAAGAAAATAAGTCTGAATATGTATTATAATACAAAACGGATAGAGTCATACGGGGACAAATCCGCTAATACAAATACTGAATGAAAGGAAGCAATAAGATGACTAGGGCCGTCATGATCAAGATCAGTTATGAAAGCAATAGGAGAAGTGTGTAAAGACAAGTTTTAGAAAATACACAATTAATGTATAATACCAATTGAAATATTGATTGCCAAAACACAAGGTAGTTGGTAATATCAATGTAGAAAGATGAGAATAATGCAATAATAGATTTATCAACTAGAAATTCAAGGAAGAATTCAAAAACATGATATTATATGAAATATTACCCTAGTTTGGAAAGAATGGATTTAAAAAAAAACCCCATAAAGATTAGATATTTGCAAATATAATAGATAACATGAGAATAATGGAAGAAACAATAAAATATTTTAACAATGATTAAGTAAACAAATATGATTCACAATTTGTCCATACAAATTCTTGGATCAATGCCATACAAGGAGTATAATCATTGAAAAAAATCAAGTAGATATACATGAATCTTCCTATTTGCAAGATCTTATCATTTACCCAAGTTTATGCATTTGAACTCAATTATCATATCATGCTATAAGAATATCCTTTACATAAATATGAAGGTGAAGGAGAAAAATACTTAAGAATGAGAGATTCAGTCGACTTGAATGCACCCCCCCCTCAAAGTATGACCTATCTAGATAAATTATTAATTTTTGGTAATGCCAAGCAATGAAAGCCAAACCAATTAAAAATATACAAGGAAAGCCAAAGCAATAAAATCTTAATAAAATAATCAATAAGAATAAAGAAGTTATTTTAGGAAAATTCTATCATTTAACCCATAAATGAGAGAGAGAAAAGATAATAAAGACAATTGCATACACTCTCATAACCCTTCATGAATCATGAACACAATTAAAAGATATTAACAAGAAGCAATATGAGTTCATGATGAACTAGTTATACAACATATTAGAGGATGTAAATGAATTGAACCAATTAATTTGCTCCCCCTAAGAATATGTGTATCTAGTTCCAAAGCACTTATAACATAATAATAGATAAATACAATATCTAGAGGATATATCAACTATAGATTTTCCTCCCCTTACTCAATGCATATAAGGTAAAAGAATCGTCACAAAAATAAAAACTATCATCTTTAAGAAAAAAAAGAACAACGTCAAAGACACTTGAAGATGAGCAGTATAAAGAAATATCCAATAAAGAATATAAATCAAAAGATAAGAAACATTGACCTAACTAGGATAAACTCATAGAAATAATTTAGGTCAATATATATATTATCTTTTGAGAAAAAGTCATCATGAAGCTAAAAGTATAATCAATCAAATAAACAAAACATGATGAATGTCACAATATAGCTCAAAAATATGTCCATGATTAACTAATTAAGCAAGAATTAATCAATTGATTACTTTACATGGACCCAATGAGCTTTACCACAAATATAAATCAATCAGCGATAAGGACCAAACCTTTCTAATACTTAGATGAAAACCAATTAAGTTCAAATCACAAAGGCTCATATGTGGTAATCCATGAGTAGTCAAGGTAGAGTAAAATATTTGACATAAAGCTTACATAGTTAGATAATCTTGAACTACCCAATCATTAGGATCATTTTTCAAGAGAGACAAATGAAACATGCATGATCCTAAAAATCTCATCACTAAACTTCAATAGAAATTTCAAGTCCATATTATAATAAAAACTCACAAAACAATAAAAAAATATAAAAAAGAGTCAATCTCATTTGAAATATTACAAATTTAAACAACATGAGATAGAAATAATGATATAATAAAATTATGACTCAAAAGTGAGAGAATTTTAAGAGATACTTACTAATGACTAATAAGAAAGAAGAATAATCATAAAGAATCACAAACCTCAACATGAAAAATAAGATTAAATCAAGGATTTGTCAAACTAATATTATAGAATAAATATATATATCTAATGTAGAAAATAAATTACATCAAGATAATTCATAAAACTTATTTTTATAAACTAGCATAACATATATAGATTGGAATAAAAAAATAGCTAGATGAGTAAAAATGAACTAAGATTATATAGCTTAACAATTTATTATAACAGAGCACACTATATAACCAATTTGGACTAATGAGATAAACCATTAACAAGATAAATGTGCTTATTAAAACTTGAGTCACTAATATATATGATACTTGCTTAAGCTTAGAGTATCCAATAAGGTCATACATTTTGAAAGATCAAAATAATTTATAGACTCTTCACTAAGCAAGGATAAGAGCAAGAATAAACACAACATATAGAAAAAGACTCTTATCAAATCAAAAGATAAAAGATTTACAAGAAGATAACAATAATATAAATCTTTTTATCAAGTATTGAGAATAATCCATGATAATAAAATTATAGATCGATCTAGAGAATGCAAAATATTATTACCATAAAAAAATGTGTATTCTCTAGAATTGGATAGATCTTAAAACAAGTGCTCAAACATAAAGTAGCAAGAGATATAAGGTATTTGATGTATTAATTACATGTATCCTTATGTGTTACAACATCATTAGGAACAATAACTATAAACCAAGCATAAAACCTAAGAAATGAACAAAGAAAGATCATCAAGATTAGGAAATCTATATGCTAGAGAAAGCAAAATCTTTTTTCAATAATCTTTCATAGTGCACAATAGAAATAAGGTTTTGAAAGTGTGCACTAATAATTGAGGTAAAAAAAGATAAACAAATTAAAGTACAAGTACATGTGATTCTTAAATAAACATCCATATATAGTCATGAGGAAGACAATAATAACTATTTTCTCTCAATAACCCGATTTCAAAGATGGATCAATTTGAAAACTCAAAATCAAGGAATCATCAATGTATATATAAAGCTATATATATTATAAATAGGCATACATGAAAAGGTTTAATAAAATAAAAGAATGTTTACACATTGTCAACCAAAAAGCCAAAAAGATAATGTCAAGAAAATGACTTTAAGGAAGAAGCTAATTGATTCAAAGAAACATGCACAAATTTGTCAAAAGAATCAATAGCTAAAATATGAGATAAGCACAAGTTTAAATATACAAGTATAGAATACTCTTCAAATCAAAGTAAAACTTGAGCTTAACCCATATGCCTATATAAAAATATTTACACAAAAATATATAAAAATATAAGAAATACATGAATATCATACGAATATAAGAGATTAATTATATAGTCATGTATCCTTAATGAAAGTTGAAATACAATCACAAAATCAAACATGTATAAATAAGCTTTATTAGGCACAACATAATTGATTCACAAGAGATTTATCAAAAAGAATCACAAGTATCAATGGTGAACATATTATACAAGCACAAGGTTAAATCAAAGTATAAGTAAGTAATAAGAAACTAGTGCTAAACGCATATATTTAGAAGAACCGATTATTTTAAATATGATATTTAAAAATAAATTAGTGTGGAGTAACTATCTCAATGATATAAAGACGAAGAGACAAAAATATTTACTCAATTCAAAGTCTCAAGATTCTATGGAATAGAGTAATATGCATGCTTTATAAATAAGGACTAAAAAATTATAACATGCATATATAAATGTGTCACACTAATAGAAAATGATTGATAGACTACATAGTGTGGAATAATCATTTTAAGTTAAGCAACTAGTCATGCTAGAAGAAAGTGATTACAAGAGAAATATACAAAGCATGCTTGTATCATATATCTCACATTGATTCATATAATAAGCAACTAAAAGAAATCAATGAGATCTAGTAGGAAGACAAAAAAGAAACATGCTAGATTCTATAAATATAGACAATTTAGGAAGAATCGTTTAGCATGTTACCAAAGTGGATCTAGTGGCCACATTTGTGTTGGTGCAATTTCTTGGAAGATGATCATTGTAACTTTACAATCACCAATACGCTCCACAATGCTATGTCCCAGCACAAGAAGCTCCACCTACAACATGAGGCGAAGACTTTGATATCCAAATAAACTTGGATCAATATTTGTTAGCCTTGGAAACCCAAATAGCATTTAATCTAACATTGGTAGTAAATTTTTTACGAATAGGGCAAGTAAAACTCATGTGTCCAATGCGAGAGCAATAGAAGCATCTTATGCTAGTATGTGCATATGTATCGGAATGAGCATGATTGTGATCATGTGACCTACTAGAATGATATGAACATCTCTAGTGTGAGCATGAGAATATTTGGTTTTAAGAATATCATATTTTGACAACAAATCAACATGCATACAAGTAAGAGAATTAAATTTAGCATTTAAAATATTATTCTCTTCTTTAAATAACACAATTCTAGAGATAAAGATATCATTTAGTTTCTTTAAAGCATCAATAGAAGAATCATGCAATTGAGATAACTCATGAGTTTGTTTCTTGAAATCTTCTATTGATGAGGAGAGAGTTTTGATTTTCAAAATCAAAGCATTATTTAAACTCTTTAAAGAAACACAAGATGAGTTTTGAGAATCAAGTCTAGATAATAACTCATGGTTCTCATTTCTCAATAACTCATTTGCTTCTTCTAAATGAGTAACCTTTTCAAAAAGTTTTCATTTTTAAAATAAAGATTATCAAGAATCTCTAAGGATTGGTTAGCCAAAACTTTTCACTTAGAGCATTTCTTGCATTTAGAAGAAACAAAATTGTCTATGCTACTAAAAAATAATCCTCTTTATCGGATGAGGAATATGATGCCATAGATAATAAGGATATACTCTAAGGATGTTAAGCCAAAAGAAATAGAGTCCTTGCTCTAATACCAATTGTAGGAACCCTAGAGGGGGGTGAATAGGGTTAAGCTAATAAATCAAGCACAAATGATTAATAATAGATAATTTAAAAATCAAGTGTGCAAGAAGTAAAGCAATAAGAATACTGACACCCGATGTATCATGGTATCCTCCTCGAGGCACTCCAGTCCCAAAAATTCTTATCCGGTTTGAATCCACTATTAGTAAAATAGTTACACATCTTTCATTCGAAGGACCATTGACTTCTTACACAAGTGCTTTGATTTGAGGGCTCTCTAACTTCACGTAAGCTTTGATCTGAAGGCGTGTACACTTCAACCTCTTATAAGATGGTTTTGATATTCTTACAACAAATATAAAGATTTTACTTTTACAACTCAAGAATACTATAACACAATTTGTGGATAGGCAAATGAAAGCTTTGGTGGAGTATTTGTGGATGGCCTTTGGTAGATAGGTAATTTTTAGGCTCAAAAGATCAAACTTGAAAGAAGGGGTTCAAGGATTTATATAAGCCAACCACAAAGAAAGTACAAAAATACAATTTTCAGCCTGAGAACGGTATACCCCCGATATACTACAATATATCGTCAGTATATCGGTCTACAGTAGCAACAGTTATAAATATGACCGTTGGGATCATATAATGCACAGAATTCGACAGTTGGATTTCCAACTGCGATGAACCAGTATACCATCGGTATAGACCAGTATACCATCGGTATGCCGGTCCAAACGACAGAGAGCAATATTTATATAAAATTGGTATACCGTCGGTATACTCCAGTATACCATCGGTATGCCAATTTTCAGGCCAAAAATAATCCTAGGTTATTTTCTACCCTAGCTTTATATTTTTTTATCTATTACTTGTGTTTACAATAATTCCTAAGACTTATTACAGACTCTAGATAGACTATGGCAGGTGCAGGTTTCTTCATAGTCTGAAAATAATGATGGCATAGCTTAGCTTCTTTCCTTGATAGATGATGGTTTTTTCCTTGACAGCAGTTGTCCTGAGATACCCAGATTGTGAAATCTGAATACCTTTGGCCTATGCTAAGTTTAAATATTCAAAGTTGTCCTGAGACAGCGGAACCACCGAGTGCGTGGCTCTGGAGATGTCGTAGGCGGTTCAAAGAAATATTATGGGATGACGTCGTCTTTGGTCCATCATGATTTCCTTATTGCATATGTCCATGTTTGATCTTACTTATTATTTTTCTGCAAATACAAGTTAGGCAAACAAAACAATATACATAGTAGAAAGTATGATAACATTTAATGCATATTTGGACTATGCTAAGTTTAAGTATTCAAAGTAGTGATAGCATGAATATTAGTGATGTCATAATATTAAATAGAATAGATTAATCATATTCAAAAATATAGTTAGATCATTGGGCTAACACTAGTATGTCTTATGCTTCCTTTGGTGTCTTCGTTCCCTTGATGTGTTTTAGAAGCTCATCCTTCATGTGCACATTGCTTTGTCATCCTTGATCTTCAATTTCTTCGGTATGTCATCATCGCTTGGTTGTGTCATTTCATGTATGCCACGTCTTATAGATCCTAAGACAAAAAATATAGAACTCCATGCGAGTGCTTCAATTATTGTAGTTGTCGCTATTGAACTTCTGAATATAGTTCAATAAAGTAGCAAAATTTGTCATGGCGACTTGGTACGATTCTCGCTTTACCAAAAGAAAGCTTAGTCGACCTTGACAAACCAACTCTACAATCTTGGATTGTGTACCATAGAACCTCCTCGAACCTCGATCACTAATTGAACCCACTCTGGTACCAAATTATTGGATATTATCATGCCTCGATTCCGTAGAACCAAAAGTCACCAATAGATGTGATATCATACAAGCCTAAATTATACTGGTACAAGACAAGAACATATACGGCTAACATAAATATCTCAGAACAAAGTCAATACGGCAAAAATAAACAGAAAAATTAATATAAGATATATAAAAAATATTTTTTATTGATAATATTGTAGTGGAATTACATCGGCTCTTAGGCCAAAGGAAAAACTCAATTACAAATAATGGATCTCATTACAATAAAAAAGCCACAAGGCTTACAACTTAGAAACTAATACAATCAGCATGTTCCATGCATTATCCCCTTTATAAAGAAAATATTACATATCTAGTCGAATAACTTCAAGTTGCCAACGATCACCAACATTTAGCGCGTCCAAGCAACTTTCTGTACCTGTGGAGGAGGGGGTCATGTAACATTCGTTATTGAATTTTGTATTTCTGAATTTTTGGAATTTAATTTTTTCCTGAAAATTAAGCTTATATTGTGTTCTGTATTTTTATGTATCATATTTTCTGTATTTTTGTGATTGAATTTTATTTTGATATATAAGACTACCCTTGACGAATAGAAAACCTATTAGCATTGTCATAGACCCGTGCTAGGACCCGTATATAGAATAGATTCCTAAATATCCGAAGTTGAGAATTTAGAGTCAGATCAAATTTTTTGCCGGTACTCCACGAAATACCGACGAATCTCCTGCCTGGCTTCTAATATCTTAGAATCAGGTGATTGCCCGGTTCCCTATTGGGACCATTGGACAATTGGTTTTCTTTGGATGGTAGATATTGGGTTTAGAATGACTTGGATAGGTGACTTGGCACATCCTATGGCTAAGATCAACTCCCCATTTCATATACACCCCTCTCTGTTCTCTCTCCTCGCATTTCACTCTTTCCTTCTTTATTTCCTTTTTCCACTTCCTCTTCCTCTTCCTCAAGCTAGAGATGAAGCTTGGCCTTGAGGCCTAAGAGTGTGGTTTCGAAACCCCTCTTAGTGGTGGAGTGAAAGACTACGCTTGGAGCTTTTCCTAGGCAAGTACATATTGCCATGGATTGAACATAAGTTTTAGGGTTTTCTTTTATTTTTTTATTTTATCAAATATTATTGCATATACATGTTATATACATGAATCCCTTCCACTTTAGTTCTTGGCTTGGTGTATTTTCATGAGTTTTAGGCACGTTTATTCTCTTGTCTATTTCGAGATCTAATCGTGAGATACAGAGCTTGATCTCCGTATCATATAGGATAAATATATTTTTCTTGTATATCTTAGTCCTATTTACTATATGAGACCCTCTCGTAGCCTTGTACCTTGTTAGTTTTGAGTTTGGTGGAATTCGGACACGTTTTGGCTTTCTGAAAACCTATTTTTGGAGTATTTCGTGGTTTTGATCTATTAAATCTTAGAATTTATGAAATCTAATACTCCCATGTTGTAGAGAATTTATTTCATTCAATTTTGACTTTTAAAAATTCAATTTATGAGTTAAAAGAAAGGTTTTATGGACGAAACAATTTTTGAGTTTTTTTGAATTTTGGCTGCTATGACTATTCGAAAATCCGATGGTAATCCGCAGTCAGATCATCCGTCGGTAATCCAAAAAATTCGTCAGTAATCCGAATTTGGCTGAATTAGGCTATTTTGTCCTTTTTTGCCCTTTTTGTCTGTTTTTGCTATTCTCTTCGATTGTAATAATTCCTTAACATAATTCTATTATATTGTATAGTTAGGGAGAGATTGTACACTCTATATATTTGATACGAGCATATATCCTTCATTGACCCATGTTATTATACTGACTTATTTCCAATGATGGCTTGTAGTAGCACACCCATGTACTATTTTTCGTATTGACTTCTAGATAATGGCTCGTAGTAGTGCACTTATGTCCATTAGATTGATTCATATCTTGATTCCTGATAGTGTCTTATAATAGTATACTCACATCTATCTATTGATTCATGTCTTGATTCTTGACAATGGTTCATTGTAGCGCACTCATGACTTTAGATTCATGTATTGTCCTTATTGTGACTCGTAGTAGTGCACACCTATTTTTTGATTATACACCGTGGTTGTTTTCTGTCTTATATTATTGTTAAACTATTGTCCAGTCTTACATTTTCTTCGATGGAGAAACCTCATGTATAGGAAGAATTTCTGGATACCACGACCTGGAATTCTAAATAAAAATATTAAGGTTTAATGACTAGATTGATAACATAGATGCATCGGGAGGGAAGGTTTCCAAGTCACACGCAGTCCTATCCTGGCCCCCATTTTGATTTGTAGCTTTCCGTCGTGAGGGGCACACTTCTAGCTCACCGTCGAGTGGAGAAATATTGTCACTATCATTTATTAGCTCACCGTTGAGTGATGCATTATCTTATTTCGGTATTCGCTCAACGTTGACTGATGCAATCCAATGCTAACTATTGACTTATTGATTTTGCCTGGGTAATTTGGACAGACTGTAGGGTGTATGACCGTTGTAATTCCTCAAATTTTATATGTTAGTAATTAGGATTGTGATAACCCTAGTTAGTTAACGTAATAAGCCATAGGTTTTAATTTTTGGATGGAGTCATGTCTTGTTCTTGTTCTTGTTCATGTACCTGATTACTAATATCTTTGTTCATATACATATTTGTCGTTTATTCAATTTTTAGGATCCGATACTTACATGCTAATTATGACATATTTTGTCATATATGCTCATAAGTGGATAGAGGCTAAATTCTGCTCAAAAAATGATCTATAACCTCTATTCTGGTTTGGTTTAAGGGTTGTGGATCCGATTTTGAGATGTTTCTAAGCTTCTTTATCACTCATCTGCTTATCCTTCTATATAATTGTTGTATTCATTTATTATTTCTATTGTTCCTGTATATTTTTACATATCCACATTTATTTTATATGTTCCATATTATTTTATGTTACATGTTATTTACCTTATGTCACATGTTATTTGCTTACTGTCTTTCATATCAGTTTACTTTATGCTATGTATGCTAGTTTTAGTTCACCCCTTGTCTTCCTTGTGGTACTTTACTATTTAGGATTTTGACCCCATTGGTTTTGCATTAGCCAGATCTAGTAGCAGAGCCCGTGGATCTACCGTATCCCCAACTTAATAGTGGGCATCCGGAGGACCCCAACCGAGTTATTGAGTGATTTTTCCTTCTTTCTACCTGTGGTGGCCCATGCAGGTCAAGAATATATTGTCTTGGTTACGTTACTGTATCGAACAAGCCTGCGTATAGGAATAGAGTATAGGATCTCATCCACACTTGACAAAAACTCATCTCCCTTTTCAACTTTCTATTTAAATGCTTGCATCCTGTTTGATTCCTGTACTTCTTCTAATCGTTTCGTCCACCTCTTGCAGAGAGATGGATTCGCGTAGTGGATGTACTGCCGCTGATGGCGATACACCATCAGGAGTCAATGGCCAAACTCGAGGGGATACCTCGACAACTCCTAGACTTCCGGGGCCTGATGGACAGACTCACAATCCAGTTCCATCTAATCCTTTTGCATCACCTAATGGGACCCTTCCAGCATCATCGACACCGCAGGATGGCCAGACACAGATGTTCCAATTCTTCCAAATGATAATGTAGGAACAGAGACAACAGGCAGCCGTACTAGCTGCAGAGCAGAGGCAACAAGCGGCAGAGAGCAGAGGCAAGAATTTCTGGCAGTACTTGAGAGAATGGTTGCACAGGCAACTGTACCAGGTGTCACGCCCCGATATTCCGCAGGCAAATTGGCCGTTCTCGCTAGGCGGGAATCACCCTCGCCAGCGCTCCCGCGGAACGATCGCTTGACCCATCCGGGCGTGATGTCGCACGAGCGTGATCCACGCCCGTGCAAGGCCATGGTTCATTGGCTGGCGGCAAGAGTTCTAAGCCACAGAGTCACACAGATTATCCGAGTGCAGCGGAGTCATGAACGCATAGGCGATCGGTAACAGGTTCATTGAGTCAACAATATAGCGAAAGCATTAAAACACAAGTTGAAGTAAAGCAAGCTCTTTTATTGATATGAACAAGTGTTACAGGCGGCGTATAGCCGAGATTACAAGTCGCTCAAGCCTCTCTCTCTGAAACAGTAAAAGCGTGCCAAGTGGCTACAACTGTGGAATGATTGTACAGGCGATGTCCAGGCGAGTTTGGGCTATATTCCAATATTATGTCTTGAATATGTGCTTCTGTTCCGGATGCACCGTTGCAAGGCTTCAGAGGGAACTCTTGGCCTTAGCACGCACGAAGGAGGCATCCGCACCAAACGAGGTTCGCCCGCACCCTGCATACAAACTGGTGGATTATCAGCACATTGAATGCACTGGTGGGGAAGCTACTCGCCCGCTCGACAAATCCAAACACGTAATACAGGTTCCGTGCACCAACTATTAAGTTGTCTTTCTAGTTGCCTTAGGATCAGTTTCATGCAAACATTGAATAGCCTATTCGTGTGGCCGTGTGCCGTGCAACATGAGAGAAAACACGACAAGACTTACCAACTTACCATTTGTCCTTCCCTGTCCAAGGCAAATATTGTTAATTCGAGCATGGGCAAGTATAAACATTCAGGAGCATAGCATATGCAAACACGAGTATTTATTTCAAGATCGTTCAGGTGTTTAGTTTAATTGTTTCATGCGATACAATATCTCGCATGCGGATAGCCTCTAAGCGAGGATGACTTATTATCTTTTGTTTGTTTTTACCAGTAAGCACGCAATAAGTTAAGTACAAGGCGATCACTGGCGTATGCCATAATGGACGGTATAGTCTTTGACGAGAATGGTGTACAACGAAAGTACAAGAGGCGCTGCAAACCATTCCGCCAAGAACAAGAGACTAAAACAATTGGTCTCGCCCGGACCGGGACGATGCCAGTGCCCCAGCATCGCCCGCTAGACCATCCCTGTGCATAAGTTGTCCGTGATCGAACGGCGTCTCGGTAAGTTATCCATTTACATGGTTGGGACAACAAGCGTACAAGACAAGAGTATAAGACAAGAGACAAGCTGTTGAGGCAACAATAGTACAAGACAAGAGGCATTGCCTGATTTCCATTCTCATAGTCGTTCTGAACAATATCCTGTATAACAGGGTGTTGGCCTGGCTTATGTTACAAGTATTAAGTCAAGGCAATGTACAAGCAGACAAGAGTGCGTTTCTAAGGAACATAAGCAGCACGTTTGCTCGGGCCCGAAGGTAAGCCGAGAGATAAAACCGTTAGGGACTTAGCATGCGAGGGTCTGAATACAAGCAGTATTTTAATTTTCATATTCTAGCATAAGCAATACAAGTTGGAATTATTTTCTTAGCTAGGTGCGTTGGATTTATTAGCATGCATGGGGTGAATCACCTAGCGACTAGCATGAACATTCCAGATTTTATGTGTGCTGGCTAAGCAAAGACAAGTTCACCGTAGCCACCCACCTTAGCGATGATTCACCTTGGTAGAGCGATACGTCAAGCGAGCCTCTGAAAGCCTAAGCTGATTTCCTGTAGGGACAAGTCCGGATATCCTTTGCTTCTCGTTTGAGGCAAAGCGGGTCGGAACAGTTGCACTTTTGCCGATTGAGTCGGCAGTCCGCTTGAGCGGAACGGGGTGTTATATCCTACCCAACTCAGAAAAAGTCTCGTCCTTGAGACTTACTGAGGACACGCAGTAATCTAGGGTTGAGGCAATCCTAGGCAAGTCGTTGTACTTGTTCATTTGGATATTCACTTGCACAAGCGTCGAAATCAGCATATCGCTTAGACTGGATCGTGCGCACTTTCGAAGGGCCCCTCTAGCGTGAACATGTCAACCAGCTTAGTGATAGCGAAGTCTTAGCACTCGAGTTTCACCTTTTCTTAAGTCTTGGATGGTGCACTAGTTCAAGGCGTCCCTCGAATAGATGCATTCAACCAAACTTAGAGTTAGTAAAATCGGACAAGCTACTAGTAATACTCTCAAGGGTTCACACATGTTGGCACAAAGGCCACTCGCAGCACAGTAACATACAAGCAAGCATACCATAGCATTCAAAACGCATTTTGAAAGTATTTAGACTTATTATTGGAATATCCCATCGAGGCATTGAGAGAGAGCGTGCACATAACCCACGAACGAGCTTTCAAAACAGAGATATCGAATCGAAGTCCAAAGACGTAGAAGCCAGGCTCTGATATCAACATGTCATGCCCCGATCTCCCGCAGGCAAATCGGCCATTCCCGCTAGGCAGGAATCACCCTCGTCAGCGCTCCCGCGGAACGATCGCTTGACCCATCCGGGCGTGATGCCGTACGAGCGTGATCCACGCCCGTACAAGGCCATGGTTCATTGGCTGGCGGCAAGAGTTCTAAGCCACAGAGTCGCACAGATTGTCCGAGTGCAGCGGAGTCATGAACGCATAGGCGATCGGTAACAGGTTCACTGAGTCGACAATATGGAAATATTGAAACACAAGTTAAAGTAAAGCAAGCTCTTTTATTGATATGAACAAGTGTTACAGGCGGCGTATAGCTGAGATTACAAGTTGCTCAAGCCTCTCTCTCTGAAACAGTAAAAGCGTGCCAAGTGGCTACAACTGTGGAATGATTGTACAGCCGATGTCCAGGCGAGTTCGGGCTATGTTCCAATATTATGTCTTGTATATGTGCTTCTGTTCCGGACGTACCGTTGCAAGGCTTCAGAGGAAACTCCTGGCCTTAGCACGCATGAAGGAGACATCCGCACCGAACGAGGTTCTCCCGCACCCTGCATACAAACTGGTGGATTATCAGTACATTGAATGCACTGGTGGGGAAGCTACTCGCCCGCTCGACAAATCCAAACACGTAATACAGGTTTCGTGCACCAACTATTAAGTTGTCTTTCTAGTTGCCTTAGGATCAGTTTCATGCAAACATTGAATAGCCTATTCGTGTGGCAGTACACCGTGCAACATGAGAGGAAACACGGCGAGACTTACCAACTTACCATTTGTCCTTCCCTGTCCAAGGCAAACATTGTTAGTTCGAGCATGGGCAAGTATAAATATTCAAGAGCATAGCATATGCAAACACGAGTATTTATTTCAAGAACGTTCAGGTGTTCAGTTTAATTGTTTCATGCGATACAATATCTCGCACGCGGATAGCCGCTAAGCGAGGATGACTTGTTATCTTTTGTTTGTTTTTACCAGTAAGCATGTAACAAGTTAAGTACAAGGCGATCACTAGCGTATGCCATAATAGACGGTATAGTCTTTGACGAGAATGGTGTGCAACGAAAGTACAAGAGGCGCTGCAAACCATTCTGCCAAGAACAAGAGACTAAAATAATTGGTCTCGCCCGGACCGGGACGATGCTAGTGCCCCAGCATCGCCCACTAGACCATCCCTGTGCACAAGTTGTCCGTGATCGAACGGTGTCTCAGTAAGTTATCCATTTACATGGTTGGGGCAACAAGCGTACAAGACAAGAGTACAAGACAAGAGGCAAGCTGTTGAGGCAACAATAGTACAAGACAAGAGGCATTGCCTGATTTCCATTCTCATAGTCATTCTGAACAATATCCTGTATAACAGGGTGTTGGCCTGGCTTATGTTACAAGTATTAAGTCAAGGCAATGTACAAGTAGACAAGCGTGTGTTTCTAAGGGACATAAGCAGCACGTTTGCTCGGGCCCGAAGGTAAGCCGAGAGAGGAAACCGTTAGGGACTTAGCATGCGAGGGTCTGAATACAAGCAGTATTTCAATTTCCATGTTCTAGCATAAGCAATACAAGTTAGGATTATTCCCTTAGCTAGGTGCGTTGGATTTATTAGCATGCAGGGGGTGAATCGCCTAGCGACTAGCATAAACATTCCAGATTTTATGTGTGCTGGCTAAGCAAAGACAAGTTCACCATAGCCACCCACCTTAGCGATGATTCACCTCGGTAGAGTGATACGTCAAGCGAGCCTCTGAAAGCCTAAGCTGATTTCCTGTAGGGACAAGTCTGGATATCCTTTGCTTCTCGTTTGAGGCAAAGCGGGTCGGGACAGTTGCACTTTTGTCGATTGAGTCGGCAGTCCGCTTGAGCGGAACGGGATATTATACCAGGACAGGCACTAGCCCCAGTACCGCAAGCTAGAGTGGGTTCAGTCAAGGACTTTATACAGATGGGTCCCAAGCCGTATAAAGGCACTGAGAGCCCAGAGGAGACCACAAACTGGCTTATCCACACCCAGAAGTTATTAGAAGCATCACAGCTACCTACAGATCTATGGATGACAGGCGTAAGGACGCTGCTAGATGGTAACGCTCATCACTGGTGGGAATCAATGGAGTGCCAGTTGGTACGTATCAGACTTGGGATCAATTCTTGGAGTGCTTTAAGAGAAAGTACTTCCCGGACACTATTAGGGACATGTTGTACGATCAGTTTCTTCATCTGGAGCAGGGAAACAAGATAGTTGACGAGTATGATGTAGAGTTTAGTCGCCTTAGTAAATATGGCGTTGTCCTGATACCAAATGACTTGGCTAAGGCTAAAAGGTTTCACCGTGGACTGACTCAGGAGCTCCAACACTACACTAGCTCACAGTCCCAGATCTCTTATGCCAAATTATTGACAGAAGCAAGATTTCAAGAGGCCATCAACAGGGGAAAATGAGGTCAACTGAAGACACAATAAGGACCAACAAGGATACAACAAGGACCAACAAGGACACAGCAAGGAGGGCCTATTAGACGTCATTTGTCACAGCATCAGCACAGAGCAGGACCGTACCAGATTTTGAAGAAGCCCCACTGAAGTTATTGTGGGAAACACGGACATATTATAAGAGACTGTCGGACTCGCTTAGGACAATGTATGAGATGTGGTTCCGGAAAACATATGGTGAGAGACTGTTCGATACAGCAGACATTGACGCTTTCACCGCCAATACAGAGGCTAGCACTTCCAGCACTGAAGCCAGTTCAGCAGATGACTAGACCAGGAGCACCTCGACCTCCAGCAGTTAGAGGATTTCAGCGAGGACCACCTCTATCTACTCAGGAGGATCAGTACACGAGGTCCAGTCATGGACTTCTACAGAGGAATGGACAAGCTTTTGTACTAGAAGTAGATGACATGGAACAGGAGGTTAATGTTATAGCAGGTATTACTCTTGCTTTTACTTTTCCTGCTGTGACATTATTTGATACGGGAGCCACCCACTCGTTCATATCATCTAGTTTTATTGCTAAACACAATATTGCCACTACACCTTTACCTAGTTGTGTTAGAATTCTCACCGGAGGAGGAGTTGTATCTGTTAGTCGGATTTGTAGATCGTGTCCTGTAGTGATTCATGGCAGAGAGATGAATTCCTGACTCTTAGTCCTTCATATGCCAACTTTTGATATTGTGCTTAGAATGGACTGGCTAAGCAAGTATCACGCTTTCTTCGACTGTTTTGGAGGAAGCATTCTTTTTAAGGTACCAGGCCAGCCGAAACTTGAGTTTGCACGATGATCCACCGAAGCCCTTGATGGTGTTCAGCTTGCAATGGACGATATTATCTATCACCCCATCATTTCAGAATTTCAAGACATCTTTCCAAAGGAATTGCCAGGACTACCTCCAGACAGAGACGTAGAATTCTCAATTGAATTGACACCAAGAGCAGCACCCATAGCGTCACATGTTTATAGATTGGAGAAGAAGGAGATGGATGAGCTGAAGGCAAAGTTGAAAGAAATAGAGGAGAAAGGGTTCATTCGGCCCAGTGCATCACCCTGGGGAGCACCAGTGTTATTTATACCAAAGAAGGATGGGTCAGTACGTATGTGCATTGACTACAGAGCCTTAAATGCAGTGAATGTGAAGAATAAATATCCATTGCCACGCATTGATGACTTATTTGATCAGCTTAGTGGAGCCAAGATATTCTCGAAGATAGACTTAAGATCGGGGTATCACTAGGTGAAGGTACGGAAACAGGACATCCCGAAGACCGTATTCAGAACAAGATATGGACACTAAGAGTTTATGGTCATGCCATTTGGATTGACCAATGCTCCAGCTATCTTTATGGACTTAATGAATTGAGTCTTCCATCAGTATTTGGACTAGTTCGTGGTCGTCTTCATAGATGACATACTTGTCTATTCGAAGAGCCACGAGGAGCACTAGAAGCACCTGCGGATCGTCCTAGAGACCTTGAGTAGAGAGCAGTTATATGCGAAGCTCAGTAAATGTGAGTTTTCTTGTACAGAGTCTCGTTTCTTGGGCATGTCGTTACGGGAGATGGTATTTCTGTTGATCCAGAGAAAATCTCGGCAGTCGAGACATGGCCCGTTCCTAAATCAGCATCGAAGGTGAGAAGTCTCCTTGGACTTGCGAGATATTACCGACAGTTCATGGAGAACTTCTCAAGGATAGCAGCACCTATGACTCGGTTGACTTGCAAGGATCAAGAGTTCGTATGGACCGACGAGTGTCAAGCCGCTTTCGAGGAGTTGAAGAAGCGACTGACCACAGCACCAGTATTGACTATTCTATCAGGATCAGGAGGTTATGTGATTTATAGTGACGTATCAGGGAAAGGCTTGGGATACGTGTTGATGCAGCATGGCAAGGTAATTGTATATGTATCTAGGCAGTTACTAGTACATGAAAAGAATTATTCGACTCATGACTTGGAACTTGTAGCCGTTGTTTTTGCTCTGAAGCTATGGAGACATTACTTATATGGAAAATGAGTGGAGATCTATACAGACCACAAAAGCCTCAAGTATGACTTCACGCAGAAGAATCTAAATATGAGGCAACGTCGATGGCTTGAGTTGATAAAGGATTTTGAGATAGAGCTACATTATCACCCAGGCAAGGCTAACAATATAGCAGACGCATTAAGCTGGAAACTAGCAGCTTACTTCTTGATGACACAGAAGGAATTATTGGAGGACTTGCAAGAACTTGGCATAAAAGTGATATTATCCGGAGCAGATGGGACATTAGCCAACTTAAAAGTACAGTCATCACTAGTAGAGAGGATCAAGGCAGCTTTGCCTACGGATGCCATATTCAGGAGATTGAAAGAAAGGACAGAGGCCAGAGAGCAGAAGGGATTGTGCATTCATGATGACGGGATATTACGATGTGGTGATCGTCTATATGTTCCCAATGGGAAGATTTGACAGGAGTTGATGGCAGAAGCTCATAGTTTGATATATTCTATACATCCTGGAGGCACCAAGATGTACCGTGACTTACGACAAAACTTTTGGTGGCATGGGATGAAAAAAGATATAGCTCGCTTTGTAGCTAAATGTCTAGTATGTCAGCAGGTGAAGGCAGAGCATCATAGAACAGCAGGGTTATTGTAACCACTTCCGATTCCTGAGTGGAAGTGGGATCACATCACTATGGACTTTGTCACGGGTTTTTCCAAGACCCCAAGTGGGAGAGATGCAGTATGGGTAATAGTGGATCGACTCACCATGTCCGTACATTTCTTGTCTTTTAGAGTTGGCCAGTCTACAAAAGCTTTGGCTGACTTATATATAAGGCAGATCGTGAGGTTGCACGGCATTTCGGTCAGCATTATTTCAGACAGGGATTCGCATTTTACATCACACTTTTGGAGAAGCATGCAAGAGAGTCTTGGGACTCGTATAAAGTTCAGTATATCTTATCATCCGTAGACAGATGGGCAGTCCGAACGTACTATTCAGACACTAGAGGATATATTGAGGGCTTGTATGTTAGACACTACTAGAAAAAGCGGGATTAGCGACGCATTTTAGCGACTCCGAACGAAAACGTCGCTAAATCAGCGACTTCGTTAAAAATGTCGCTAGACGTCGCTGAATGGCGACATTTAGCGACGTTTAGCGACTTTTATTAAGATTTAAAAATATTAGTCGCTATAAGTTTGATTAAGGTCGCTAAACGTCGCTAATATGTATAATTTAGCGATGTTTAGCGTCGTAATTAGCGACGTATGTATTAAAAATATTTAGCAACGTATTTAGCGACGTGTTTGACGTCGCTAAATTTTTATTTAGCGACATTTTTTTATGTCGCTAAACGTCGCTAAATTTTGGTTAATTAGGGCTCAATTTTCATAACCTTTCGATTTTCCCCACCCCCCTTCTCCGGCGACCGACGACCGGCTCTCCACGGCTGCGGCTACTCCGGCATCCCCCTCTTCCTCCTCGAGCTCTAGGTAAACCCTAACTCTCTCTCTCTCTCTCTCTCTCACATGTGACACTGACACAACACACACTTGACAGACACAACACACACACACACACAGACGCACACGACACACACACACAGACGCACACACACACACACACAGACGTAGACACACACACACACAGACACTGACACACACACACGACACCTAGGGTTAGGGTTAGGTTTTTTGACCTGGGGTTAGGGTTAGGGTTAGGTTTAGGGTTTTTGATCAGGGGTTAGGGTTAGGGTTAGGTTTTTTGACCTGGGTTAGGGTTAGGGTTAGGTTTTTTGATCTGGGTTAAGGCTGGGGATAATAAGGAAAAAAATCAAGATTTACATAAAACAAGAAATGTACAAGGAGAAAGCAATAAATTTTGTTTATGTTTCAAACTGTTCTAATGATGGATATCCATTTCCAGTAAACTAATAACTAATTAGACAGTGATTAATTTGGTGGCTTGTTATTTAACTTTTTAGGTCTCTCTTACATGCTTCATTCCAATATACAACTTTACAGGCTGATTAATAATGCATCTTAATAAGTCTGTGTATGATCTATAATTCTTTAATAGTATCGTGCTCTTATGTTTCGATATTGTGTTTTGCTAATTGTGATATTCTCACATCATAAGTCAGAACATTACTTTTACTTGATGTTCATGTTTATGGTTGTCCCAGTTACATTAGTTGTTTGTGGCACTTCCTTCCCCGGTAATATAGTACAACTTAGTCCAAGAGGAAATATGGTAGTGAGAATGAAATTATTGTTATGTAAGAAAATTAATGGATAATCTAATGGGATGATGAATCAGTATTATGCATAATGATGTATGGTACTAACAATATATGGACAGTTCTTTCTTTTCGATTATATCTGAGAGGAATATGTGCATGTCCTCTGACAAAGATGTAACAATAAAAGTGTTCAGTAGACATGAAATTGATTGAACTCTCTTTATTAAGAGAGCCAAAGTTGTGGGCTTTTCATATTATTGGTATGATATGAATCGACTAGTAGTTTCAGCTTGATTTGAATATGAGGAACCTATTGTATCCAGTTTTGTTTTACTACTTTTTCCAATGTTATGAGAAGTCACTACTAATAAGTTTGATAGAGCTCTAGTGATAGTTGACCAAACAATTTATTTAGCGAAGTGAGATATAGTTACTTTTTTTTAGTCTTAAAATCATTAAGAGAATGTTGCACATTTCTATTTACCAAATTGTTGAATAGTACTTTCGTACTTGGGTGATACTTATGATACAAAAACTATGATACTTCATACTTATCTTATTTTTTATGGAGAAAGATTATGAGTTGTTAAGGCTAACTCTCCTCTAGTTCTGCTAACCTTCTCATGAACTCCATCCATAAAGTAAAGGCTTGGACTTGGTTGCAGTAGCAAGATTTGGGCAACAATGGTAGCACTGATGTGGAGGGGTAGTATGTGTGTAATTCTAAGGTATTGAGGGTTGATTTGATATGTGTCTAAGAGGGCACTGCAAATGTGAGTGCAGGTGTCCATGTGTTGTGTGAGTTCAGGTGTGTGCAAGTGAATGAGGATAGTACTAGAGAGGTAAGTAACAGTTAAGTGTTGAGTACCAAGATAGATAGGTAATTGGTTAAGATAGCTTAGATAGTAAGATATTGGTTAAAAGAAGTTGATATCAGTTAGAATAACAATGTGGAGTAGTGTTATAAGTTGGGCTAATAAAATAGAAGACTTGACAAAACCCTAATAATCATCATCATTCGTATTATCATCTCCATCATCAACACTACCAATAGATTTGTATCCGTTGGTTGACTAGATACATCTTATAGTGTTTTTATTGTTAGGACAAAATATTGAGCAATAGATATTATGGTATCATTATTATACTGCAACAAACAGCTAATTCTTTGTGAGTCATCTAATTCTTCCATTCCACATTATTAAGGATATGTCTTAAGTAATATCTGTTATCAATTATATTCTTTGTTTTCATCTATCTTACCAGATGGCACCAGATGGCACCCAAGAGAGCGACACCTCCTACTGTTAAGGAGGAAGTGATGCCTCCTACTGTTAAGGAGGAAGAGATATCACCTGCTGTATCTCAGACGGGGAGTTCCAGTCACCCAGCACCTATAGCGGCTGTATCTCAGACGGGGAGTTCCAGTCACCCAGCACCCATAGCGGAGATTGATAACATAAATGATGTTTATGCGCAGTATTTGAGGGACTGGTATCTGCCCCAGCATACTGGATATCCTCGAGATTGATACTGTGATATTTCATATACTTATATATTATGCATTTTGTGTGACTGTGATAATATATATTGTGACGCTGTTTATGCCCTGTGATACTGTGATAATTATATATTATGCATTGTGTGACTGTAATATTTGTGTGTATTAATTATATGACTGTGATATTTGTGTGTATTAATTGTATGACTGTGATACTTTTATTCATATTAAATGTTGTTAATCCAGTGTTGAGTGTTCCACCGAAGGGATCGACGAACCCAGAGAATTCAACGGAGGGTTATTCCGGGTCTATTTTTAATTAGAAATTTATAAATTGCAGTTTGGAACAATTCAGTTTTTTTTGTAAATTTAGCGACGTATTTAGCGACATTTTGCGACTCCTAGCGACGTTTTTTATACGTCGGTAAACAAGTCGCTACTTAGCGACGTCAAACGCCGTCACTAATGACGTTGCTAAACGTCGCTAAATACGTCGTTGTACGTCACAAAATGCTGACATGGCAGTACTGCCAGGTCATTAGAGACGTCGCTGTTACGTCGCTATATAAGTCGCTAATTAGCGACGTTTAGCGAAATTTAGTTACGTCGCTAATTAGTGACTGAGAGTCGCTAAACATCGCTAAGTTAGCGACACGTTCTAAGTCGCTAAAAAATGTCGGTATAGCGACGTTTAGTGATGATTTTTCTTTCAGCGACGTTATTATTACCGACTTCTGTAAAACGTCGCTAATTACGTCGCTAAACGTGTTTAGCGACATTTTTTTGTCATTTAGCAACGTTTTTGTGCGTCGCTAATTTGACTTTTTCTGGTAGTGAGACTTTAGAGGATCATGGGAGGATCACCTACATCTTGTGGAATTTTCTTACAACAATAGCTATCAAGCGAGTATCCAGATGGCTCCGTTTAAAGCATTGTATGGAAGGAAGTGTAGGTCTCCCGTGTTTTAGAGTGACATGGGAGAACGTCAGATTCTGGAACCAGAATTGGTAGTCAACATCGTTGAGACAGTGAAGAAGATACAAGGGCACTTGCGAGCAGCGCAAGACAGGCAGAAGTAATGGGCAGACCTTCATCGTCGTCCCTTGGAGTTTAAAGAGGACGATCATGTCTTCTTGAGGATATCACCTACTAGAGGCACTATTCGATTCGGAGGGCGAGGCAAGTTAAGCCCAAGGTATATTGGACCATTTGACGTGCTAGAGAGAGTGGGAGAAGTGGTGTATCGACTTGCGCTACCACCTTCACTTGAGGGAGTACATGATATATTCCATGTGTCGCAACTTAGGCGATATGTGGCAAATAGCAGTCATGTTCTCGACCATTCTGAGATCACCATTGGGCCGAGCTTGTCATACCAAGAGCAACCCGTGGAAACCCTTGATCGTCGAGAGAAAGTGTTAAGGAACCAGTCTATTCCCTTGGTCCGCGTGGCTTGGAAGCATCACGCGCTAGGAGAATCCAATTGGGAGCGCAAGGACGACATGCGCAAACATTTTCTGTACCTATTCGTAGACCAAGGTATGAATTTACTTTGTTCATTTATACCTTATACCATCCTTGACTTTCTATCGTGGCTTAGTTTTAATTTCGAGGACGAATTTTTTTTTAAGTTGGGTAGAATATAAAACCCATAATTTTTTAAAACAGTATTAATTATTTAATTAATCATTTAATTGAATTATATTATTACGTAGTATATTAGAAAATATAATTTATTGGATTTAATTACTAGGTAAATATTTAGCTAGATATTATGGAGGAGAACTATTATTTTACCATAATTTATTTCATGTAGGAGACTGTGTGGACGGTTGATAGATTATTTGTATGCACTAATATTTTTTTTTGATATATATATATATATATATATATATATATATATATATATATATATATATATATATATATATATATATATAGGTTGTTTAGTAAAAGAATAAAGAAAAAAAATAAATGAAATCAAAACAAAAACTTTGCTAACTTAAATCCTAAGCCCAGCAAATCCCTTAAGCTAACCCCCCCCCCCCCCAACTAATTTCCTAATAACCAAAACCCCTTTCCCTTAACTAACCCTAAACCCACCTAAAACCCCTAAGCCCAGCAAACCATCACCAATTCCCTAACCACTAATTCCCTTAGCAGCAGCTACACTCGCCCCTTCACCCACGCGGAAGCCCCCCCGCTCCCTCGTCATATATATATATATATATACTTGATAAAAACCCTAACCCTAAACTTACCATCCACCCTCCTCCTCGACCCAGCACCGCAGCCCAGCCGCCCAGCACCGCCGCTCGCCCCGCGTCCGCGATCCCTCGCACGCTGCGGAGAAAGCTACAGCAGCGTACCCCTGTTCACGCGTTGATTCTCGCTCCATCGCTCGACCAAATTCGACTCCGTCTTCACCGGTATGTTCACGACCTATCCCTCTTCCAACTTTATGTATTAGTTTCCTTCGATCAACGCGTAATTCTAGGTGAAAACCGAGACCAAGTTGGAGAAAAACGATAACTTTAATTTCAAAAAAATTGTTGTAACCACCCCTGTTTAAGGACTCATATCTCCCACCACAGAGATCCAAACTTAGATTTTATTTTTGCTATGTGAAGACCATGTAACCGAGATTATTTTTGTTAATTACATTATTTTATTTTGGTGTTATATGCAGAATTAAATTGGGTTAAAAATCATAAAAAATCATTTTTAAACCGTCAAAATTTGTGATACGGAGTACGCTCCGCCAAACAGGACTGCCCTGTCGCATACCAAGTGCACCGAAAGGTGCACATGGTATATCCTGACGTGTGAGATTTCACAAAAACTGATTCGGACGTGTGTGCGCGTCGGAATCAACCAGTATCCATGAAAAGTCCCTATATCGTGACTTTTGCAAAACTCCGTACTATTTATTGTACACTCGTCAGAATATGACGAAACTTGTGTCATTGGACTCATGGTATCGCGCTGGTCCTGTGACCCAAGTTTTACGCAATTCTGAGACAGTTGACCAAGCCGCCTATTTGTGGGCCCATGGTAGATTTTTTGGGCAAATTTGTGTTCGGCTCACCGGAATCCAAAATTGGATATACCGTTGAGTTCGTATTGACGTTTAGAATTTGTTTAACCTATAATTTGTCCTATTTAGATACCTTTACCTTTGGCACGTATTTCGGTACAAAGTTGGCCATATGTGGACCCCGTTTTAACCTGAAATTATCGTTTTGCCCCTGTATCCAAATTGGATGAAAGGTTAGTATTTTTTAGCTATCTCACTGATTCCGGAAACGTTGTTGATGTCTATTTCAGCATCCGGAGACGTTTATTCGGAGGCCTTAGTTCCTGATCATGTGTACTTGACATCGGGACGCTTACACTATACTGATTGCCTGCCAGGAAAGTATAGCTTGCCATTGTACTGTAATTTACATTCTATATGATGCATGCATTTATTTCTGTCTATTTAGTTTATTTTAACTTCTATATAAACTGCGCGCCCAAGAAAACTTGGGTGCAATGACGGCGACGTCGTATTCTGTTTTTTATTTATATATATGCATGTTGACCTAGTTTATGAGACCACCCTATTATCAAGAGACATTTTATGTTTCATTGGCCATGACACTGTTCTTACGCGAGTGTGAGTCACATGTAGGACACGGTCTTGCGTATACCGGTACGTACAGGTCATGCGACGGATAGGGATAACTGTCAATAGAAACTTTGCATGCTAGTAGACCTGGCAGTTATTTAGAGGTATCATTGTGTCATGGATGTGACATGCTTAGAGCATGGGGTAGGGAGAACAACAAGTAAGGCGTTTGGGCTCCTTTGCACTTTCTTTTTTATGTAACCCGCACGCTCAGCCGGAGATGCGTGGTCGTGATTACCCCTATATTACCTGGTGGCCTCTGAGGTTCAAAAGACGTCATGCTTTTTAGGCCCCTGAATCTTCAAGAGAATCATGCCAATCCTATTTTTGGCCAGATAGCCCACTTGTTGGAAAGTTGTTCTCAAACTACATTCACTTAGATAGTTAGGCAACCCGTTAGATATTTATTTTCTGTACTTTATTGGCATGTTTATATGTATCTTGTTACGTCTCTCTGAGGACCTGGTACCTTTCTAGATATAAACGGACAGGAGTATCCACAGGAGTATGGACCCGGACCTGACACTTTATTCCAGACTGAGGAGGTCTTATCTTCAGAGTATATTTGATCCATCGCAGCTGATGGATATTCTAGTTGCTATTTCTTTTATAGACATTTATCTTATCTTAGAGTTTGATCTCTTCTGTCATTTAGTAGTTTTTAGTATAGTCGATTTGCAGCAGATTTATTTCCATCCGACTATCATACTTTGAGACTTTCTATTTGATATTCAGTTATTTATTTCTTTATTTATGCTATGGATGAGATATAGATTGCATGTGACTTATTGACAGTATATTATCACCTGTGGATTTGATATTCATGTACAGCATACGTGTGTGTATGGTTTCCATATATTGGAGTTTGTATACATACGGCTGGCGTGTTACGTATTCCTAGTCCTACGTATTTTGGGACTGGGGCGTGATACTACCCACTGAATCTGTATATTCTTTTATTGCATTTAGCCAACGACTACCTATTTAGCTCGTATTTTATTTCTGACATTTCTGTAATAATGGCTTACATGTTCTATTTATTCTAGATTGTTGCTAGATTGATCATGTACTATTATTACACTCTTTTTATTATCTTATTTTGTATTACTAGCTTCATGATCATCTATATATTATGGTTTGGGACGCTTTAACATTTTATATGTCTTGATGATCATTATCTTGCTCTTTACTTATTTGTTGATGATTGAGACACATAGGATTGCTTGACCTAGGATTGACTGTTGGTTTGTAGTATAATCTCCCATATCTTTCACAGTCATGACTGTATCTCAGGGTATTGGTGTACTACGGTATATGTAGCTAGCTTTGTCTGCCCTCTCTCCAGTATTTTGGTTCTAAGGTGTGACATTATTTTAGTGGTGGCCTATGCAGGTCTGATTTATCAGACATGTAGGGGTTATTAGAGTTTAGATGTCTCAATCCCTAACATGACCCCTTTAATATCTTTTGCATATTCCCTTTCCTTTGCCTGATATTTGATTCCATCCTTGCTCTATCCTGTCCTCTGAATTGATCTCGTGTCCTTATCTTTCAGGGCCCCTTTTTTTGTCCTTCCAATCAGTTAGCTACGGTTTTGCCGATGGCAGGGCAGCATTCATCTAGTCAGCAGATCCAGAAGGTTCAGCCTCAACATTCAGGGCTAGGGTCAAGAGTATATCCTGGAGCAGAATATTAGGTTCAGCCAAATCAACCAACAATGCCAGTAGTTCTAGTGTAGCTGATGCAACCAGTACAATGAGTATAAGGGGATATCCATGCACTTTTGGAGGTTCTCAGGGACTTTTTGACGATCCAGCAATACCAGAGTAAAGTTCTTATGCATTCAGTTCAGGCATCCCTTGATCGAGGTGGCTATCAGATGATCAATTTTACGAGCAGCTCCAGGCGCCTCTATCTCCCATACTTTTAAGGTACAGAGGATGTGGTCGCATCCGATTACTGGCTTTAAGGTACTGAGGCCATACTCGAAGCAGTAGGGACTCCGGCTAGGGAACGAGTAGCAGTTGTCAGGTTGCAGTTGCGATAGTTGGCCCACGACTGGTGGGCATCTCAGGAAGTTTCTCTTCCAGTTCCCGTCCCGTGGGCGAATTTCAGTGATAGATTGCATACATAGTATTTTGATACAGTTTTGCGTCATGATATTCAGCAGAGGTTTAACAACCTCGGACAGCAGGGGAGGTCAGTTGATGGCTCTGCGGTAGAGTTTAGCCACTAAGCCAATTTTCTCCCACGTTGGTAGCGACCGAGTTGGATTGTGCTAGGAGGTTCTAAGAGGGCCTTCACCTGGAAATCATCATAGAGATAAAGAAACATGAGTTTCAAGTTTGACACCGTGGTGAGGGCATCGAGGAGGCATGAGTATACCTCCCAGAGGGTTTCTGAGAGGACCGGGGTCAGAAGAGGACTCACATTGTTGCGAGAGGCCTTCTCCCGAATTAGCAGCACCAGCACTAGTCGCACGGATGTTGGAGATTAGATGTCCGAGGAGTCCATCACCAGTGTCTTCTTTTCAACATTCATCTCAGGCATATCCTCAGCAGCAGAGGTCATCTTCTTCAGTTGGTTGTTCCCATTGTGGAAAGGATGGACATATTCTTTTTAAGTGTTGTAGGGCACATGGGTTATGCTTGGTTTGTGGAGCTTCAGACTATATGATGGGGTCTTGTCCACGTAGAGCTAGTTCTTTATCAGTTCATCCAACTTTATCGTCTACCCCGGCATGTCCACAGTATATGGCTCATGTATTAATTTAGCAATATCAGGGTCTGAGGCCTTTGCCAAAACAGTCCCAAGCATTCCAGCAACACATGCCACAGTAGTATGTGCAGGCTCTAGTTCATATTCAAGTCAGAAAGATTGGTCAGCAGTAGAGGGGACCATCACCTAGAGGATAGGGCCAATAGCAGGTCAGAGAAGCAATCCCGAGGTGTGGGCCGACAAAGTTGGGCATATCAGAGCAAATGTTGGCTATGTTCTGAGCTTCTCTTCAGTCTTATTATTTCTTTGGGTTCCGTATATTCGGCGAGTGAAGGCGAGTTTCTCGTCCAACTCTTCTACCTTCGTATCTTGTTATATGTGATATCTATCATGTATCTCGATTACGAAAGTACATCCTGGGCAGAGTCATGTCTTTCACCGAGTCTTTGGTACTGACTTACCTCGAGACTTGACTCTTGTTTATTTTGGGAGTCAACGTAGGCCAGCGAGGACGGATCCCTACCCAGCTGACTCAGGAGACATATTTATTCATATGCCTCCATCAATTCTCATATTTGGTTGAGTTATTGCTTACGCATTTGTTCATATTATTGTTGCTTTTATTACATGTCTATATGTCATGCCTTGTTTTGTTGATCTAGCTATGTTTTCTTGAGCTTTGTAGTATTAGGTTCCAGCTCGACTAGCCTTAGTAGAATTTTAAGGATAAAAATTTTTTAAGGAGGGTAAAATTGTAACCTTCGTTATAGAATTTCATATTTATGAATTTTAGGCATTTAATTTTTTTTTGAAAATTAACCTTATACTGTGTTTTGTATTTTTATGTATCATGTTTTTTGTATTTTTTTGATTGGATTTCACTTTGATATGTGAGACTATCCTTGACCAGTAGAAAACCTATTGGAAATTCTATAGGCTCGTGCTAGTATCGGTATGTAGAATGGATTCCTAAAAATTTTGAAGTTGAGAAATTAGAGTCAGGCCAAAAAATCTGTAGAACACCGACAGATCTTTCGCCTGGCTACTAATATCTCATAATCGGGTGATTACCCGGTTAACTCTTTGGACCATTAGACAATTAGTTTTCTTTGGATGGTGGAGATTGGGTTTAGAATGACTTGGATGGGTGACTTGGCATATCCTATGGCCAATATCAACTCCCCCTTTCATATATACCCTTCTCTTTTCTCTCTCATCTCATTTCGATATTTCCTTCTTCAACTCCTTTTTCCTCTTCTTCAAGCTAGATATGGAGCTTGGCCTTGAGGCCTAAGAGTGTGGTTTCGAAATCCCTCTGGGTGATGGAGTTGAAGACTAGGCTTGGAGCTTGACCTAGGCAAGTACATATTGCCATGGATTGAACATAAGTTTTAGGGTTTTCTTGTATTATTTTATTTTCTCAAATATTATTGCATATACATGTTTTATACATAATTCTCTTCCACTTTAGTTCTTGGCTTGGTGTATTTTTATGAGTTTTAGGCACGTTTATGCTCTTATCTATTTTTAGATCTAACCGCGAGATACGGAGCTTGATCTTGGTATCATATAGGATAAACATATTTTCTTGTGTTTTTGGTCCCATATACTATATGAGACCCTCACGTAGCCTTGTATCTTGTTAGTTATGAGTTTGGTGGAATCCAGACACGTTTTGGCTTCCCAAGAACCCATTTTTGGAGTATTTTATGGTTCTGATCTATTAAATCTTAGAATTTATGAAATATAATACTCCAGGTTTTAGGAAATTTTATTTTGTTCAATTTTGACCTTTGAAAATCCGAATTTTGAGTTAAAATAAAATTTTTATGGCCGAAACATTTTAAATTTTTCATAGATTTTGGCTGTTGCGACCATTCGGAAATCCAACAATAATCCGCAGAAATCCATCGATAATCCAAATTTCCACCCAAAAACCTATTGTTTCATATCGGATCATCCATCGGTAATCCGAATTTGGCTGAATTATGTTGTTTTCGATAATTTTTGTCCATTTTTTCTATTTTTGTCTGTTTTTGCTATTTTCTTCGAATATTATGATTCCTTAACATAATTCTATGACATTGTATAGTTAGGGAGAGATTGTACACCCTATATATTTAACACGAGCACATGTCCTTCATTGACCCATGTTATTATAATAACTTATTTTATATTATGGCTCGTAGTAGCGAACCCATGTACTATTTTTCGTATTGACTTCTAGATAGTTGCTCGTAGTAGCGTACTCATGTCCATTGTATTTATTCATATCTTGATTCCTGATTGTGGCTTGTAGTAGCGCACTCACATCTATGTATTGACTCATGTCTTGATTCTCAATAATGGCTCGTCGTAGCACACTAATGACTCTAGATTCATGTATTATCCTTATTGTGACTCGTAGTAGTACACATATCTGATTATACACCGTGGTTATTTTCTATCTTATGTGCTTGTTAAACTATTGTCCAGTCTTATATTTTCTCCAATGGAGAAACCTCATATATAGGAAGAATTCCCAGATACCATGACCTAGAATTCTAAATGAAAATATTAATATTTAATGACTAGATTGATAATATAGATGCATTAGGAGAAAAGATTTTTAAGTCACATGCAGTCCTTTATCTCGGCCTCCATTTGGATTTGTAGCTCTCCATGGTGAGGGGCACACTTTCAGCTCACTGTCGAGTGGAGCACTACTGTCACTATTATTTATTAGCACATTATTGAGTGATGCATTATCATATTTCAGTATTCGCTCACCGTTGAGTGATGCAATCCACTGCTAAATATTGACTTATTGATTTTTCCTGGGTAATTTGGACAGAATGCATGGCATATGACCCTTGGAATTTCTCAAATTATATATATTAGTAATTAGAATTGTGATAACCCTAGTTAGTTAACGTAGAAGCCATATATTTCGATTGGACATGATTTTTTAGATGGAGTCATGTCTTGTTCTTGTTCATCTACCTGATTACTCATGTCTTTGTTCATGTACATATTTGTCCTTTATTTAATTTTTTGGATCATGTACTTACATGTTAATCATGACCCGTATTGTCATATGTGCTTGTAAGTGGCTAGAGGCTAAGTTTTGCTTAAAAAAAGATCTACAACCCTAGTCCTAGTTTGGTTTAAGGGTTGTGCTCCAATTTTGAGCAAGTTCCTAAGCTTCATTGTCGCTCGTTGGCTTATCCTTCTCTATAACCTTTTTATTCAGTTATTGTTCCCATTGTTCATGTATACGTTCACATGCCACATTTATTTTATGTTTCATGTTATTTACCTTTTGTCACTTATTGTTTGCTTAGTGTCGTTCATATCAATTTATTTTATGATATGCATGCTGGTTTTAGTTCACCCCCTTGACTTCCTTGTGGTACTTTGCTATTTGGGATTTTGACTCCACTGGTTTTGCATTGGCCATATCTAGTAGCAGAGCCCGTGGATCTACCATATCCCCAACTTGATGGTGGGCACCCGGAGGACCCCTAGCCGAGATCTTTAGTGGGTTTTCCCTCTTTCCACCCATTGACTATGTATATTCTTTTGTGGCATTTAGCCAATGAGTACTTGTTTAGCTCATATTTTGTTCCTAACATTTCTGCCACGATGGCTTACATGTTCTGTTTATTCTAGACTGCAGCTAGATTGATCATGTATTATTATTACACTCTTGATAGTATCTCATTTTGTATTAGTAGTTTCATGATCATCTATATATTATGATTTGGGACGCTTTATCGATTTTTATGTCTTGATGACCATATCTTGCTCTTTACTTATTTTTTGGTGATTGAGACACATAGGATTACTTAACCTAGGATTGACTATTGGTTTGTAGTATAATCTCCCATGTCTTTCACATCCGTGATCGTATCTAGGGGTATTGGTGTACTCCTGTATGCCTAGTTAGCTTTATCTGCCCCCACTCTCTATTGTTCTGGTTCTGGGGCATGACGGGACAGCACATTGGGGAATGCACTGGTGAGCGGTCTCTAACCGTCTTACTAAATCAACATGGTAGTTATATAAAAATATGTAAATTTGTTATATGATCTTTCTACTCATACCTTAGGATCAATTAACAATTTGTCACTCCATATTTCTAATATCAATATTTATATGTATATTTGTTCATGTATTATATATTTTGTGTTTTCTGTATTCGATATCAATACGATATCATGCACATGTTGTTAGTACCCGTGTCCATTTATGGATCCATGTATCATGTTATTGGTTTTTCTGTGATAGTTTTGAGAGCTGTACGAGCAGGTCTCCCATAGGGTGAGTAGGTCTAAATCGATTAACTGACTTATGCAACCATATTTGGTTTCTATTTTTTGCAAAATAATTATACATTAGACTATACCATACACCTAGATTATATATTGACATTGCCATAGACTCATACTAGATCACGTACATAGACTAGCGTACCATTGAATTGCCCAAATTGGAAATTTACCCAGATGACCGGCATATTATCGGTATACCGCCAATATGTCGTTAGGGTGCAATGTACCCAGTCAGCAGATCTGACTGGTCAACTCTATTATTCATCGATTACTTGGTTTTATATCATTCGGCTATGATTGGGTAGGGGCATGGATTGGGGAGGTAGATTCCATCCTTTGGCTTCTTGTCTCTCTCGTCTCTCTATTAAACCCCTGTGTTTCTCTCTTCCTCTTTTTCCCTCTTCTTAATTTATCTTTTCATTTTTTCCTTCACTTTCTCTCTACTTGGGCTGAACTGAACTAGAAGCTTGATCTTGAGATCTAGGGTATGATTCATGATTCCCAAAGAAGGAGGAGTAGGCCACACATAATAGATTCTTACCGTGGGACCGTGGGTTGTGCTTAACACTTCTCTCCGCATGATAGAATTTTATGTTAAATTGTTGTGGATAAGTTGTTAGCTTGCATTACAATTTCAATGTATTCAAGTTTTAGCGTATTTGATAGTTCAAGATTACGAAGTTGAGACTCGGATTGTCTCACATGAAATAACTCGGATTGTCTCACATGAAATATAATTTCTGCGAAAATTAAAATTTTAAAAACTATGCTTGTGGTTCTTCTTCACAAAGATCTATCCTTAGGGTTTAAACCTAACTCCAATGAGTTCAAGTCCTCTGCATATTCATTAGTTTGGCTCGTCCAACAGTTCAAAGTCCAGCAGATTTGTCATTGCATGAAATATAATTTCTGCAAATATCAAAATTTCCACAACTATGTTATCTATCATGTCCCAATACTGGAATATAGAGAATGAGGTATAATATGGCTTGCTATGCACTGCATGATATACCAATACTTTGTAATACGGTTATGATTGTACCTAAACAAGGGGTTATATTTACAATACCAGTCACCTATGGCCTCACAAGAATATACTATGTCTCAATCATTCAATGCAAGATGCAGGAAATACGAAATATATAAGATTAAGCAATAAGACATCCTCGATGCTCTGTCAAAATGATCATGAAGCTAGCTAGATTCATCTTGAGCGTAGACTTCAATATTTAATACACAGATAATATTCTAGCCATGCTACAATCATTGACCAACTACGATGGTACCTGTATAGAAAATAACATAATATGTTATAATAACAAGAACATGAGATAGCACCTCAGTGCATAGGAAACATGAATGTCGCCAAAGTGTACAGAAAATATGAGTATTACTACAATGCATCAGTGAACAGGAAGCACCATCAATGTGATAACATAACTATTACCTCAAAGGGTAAGCTAAAAATCATAGTACGGATACAAGCATTCATGTCAGGAACAGGGAAAATCAGTCAGTCAATAAGTCGGATTAGTCTATCCATCAAGTTGATCTATCAACCGAAGCAGTTTATCAATATTTCCTCCATCAATAATGAAACATATATATCAGGTCAAGAAAATTATCATCAAATATTATGCTAGCTAACACAATAATACTAGGCCCTCATGCTCAAAGGAATCCATCAAATAATAATTGCAGGCTATCGGTCAGTAAATCTAGTAACTCTCGGTATATCACAATAGGCATCACAGATACAAAGCTAACACTCGACAGATACTAATATTATAACATAGTAGGAAATTACTAGGGTAGTATGCATGAATAACTAGACACTCGCATTGTAAGTCGGTACTAAAAACTAGGTAAACTGGAATATGTGTATTAGATATGTATACTAGTGTTGCATCGGTGGTAGTATGTCGCTAGCTCTAGAAGTTAGAACATAACCTAATTCTGGAAAAATTTAGAGAAATGGTATATCAGCGGTATACCGAACTTGGTAGGCTGGCACCTCAACACTCGATCACAACAACTCAAAACACTACAGAAATAGTATATTGGCGGTATACTGTCTGTGTTGAATGAGCATAGAAATGGCTCAAGAAATAAAATTTTGGAGCGAAAACTAACTCTCAATTTCACCCATTCTAATTCCAATAAATTATAATGCTAGTTATAGGTCTCCTATATTATTAATGATTGGGTTCAATAAACAAAACCTAGGTATCAAAATCGATACCTACTTTTTACCACGATAAGACAAACTAAGACCTAGAAATCAAATCTAGGTCAAATCACAACAAAAATTCATACAACGCCATAAGTAAATGATTAAAAAAAATTAAAAGAATATGCTTTGGATATAACTAAGTAACAAATGCATAGGGAATATAAATGCAAAGAAATCATATGTTTGTTCACTCTTTGCAAGATGTACATGGCTAGGTTAGCTGGCAATTTGGCTTCTACACCACCTCCAAGGGGATTCAGAAATCACACCCTTAGATCTCAAGATCTAAGCTCCTATGGTCAGCCCAAGTAAAAGAAGAAAAAGAAAATAAAGAGACAGAGAGAGAGAGAGAGAGAGAGAGAGAAGAAGAAGAAGAAAAAGAAGAAGAAGAAGAGGAAAAAAAAGAAAGAGAGAGAGAAAGAAAGAGTTTATATGGATAGAGGAAGAAGAGGAGAGCCACTGGATGGTTGCCTCATAGGCATTCTGTGGCACTCTCCCCCAATTGCATCCCCTAATGACTAACACAAGGGACCTATGGGTAAGACCTGGGCCTCGACGGTATGTCATGATAAATCGACGATGCACCAGTTTGATGGGTAAATTCCTATTTTGGATATTTTAGGATACTCTGATCTAAGTACATGTCCTAACACGGGTCTATGACAATGTCAATAGGTATTCTATAAGTCCATGGTAGTCTCATGCATAATTATATTATTATAAAACCAGTAAAACAAATACAATTGCATAAGCGAGTTAATTAGTTCATTCATATCGATCACTCTATGATGATCTGCCATGCGGCTCTCGAAACTACAAAAGAAAATCAACAACAAGATACATGAACTTGCTAATAGATACGTGTATTCACATAATGTGCAGAATACCATATCGATATAGGATACATGAATACAAAAACATGTGATACAAGAATAAGTATACATATAAATACATATAACGAGAATGGGGAGTGACATTATCCCTTCTCCATTATTGGTATTACTTCTCACGTAGATCAATAGTTATGGAAAGCAACAAAATAATTAGAAAACTAAAGTTTTGAAACCTGAGCCCTATCAGCCATTAGCGGGTGAGCATTTACAAGAATAACAGGCCTTGTTCACACTACGACATTGGGAAATGTGGTGGTTTTCCCTGTGGACTTGTCTGAATGTTTAGAGGATGATGTATTCTTGGGAGCCATTGCTCGGAGAAGAAAAGCTTGGAGATAGACTCGGAGGGGCAAGAGAGTTTTGAAATCTAAGAAGCTTAAAGAAGACTCTCTCTTCTCTCTCTCTCTTGTTTACATATATATATATATATATATATATATATATATATATATATATATATATATATATATATATATATATATATATATATATAAGGGAGACTATGGTTCATTAGCCCAGGAAAGATTAAATCATCATTTAATGTTGATGACAGGTGATGGTGCAAGATTTGTGATGACGGCAAGGAAGATTGGGCATATAATGCAATATTTCTGAAGCGATGCAATTTTTGCCCTATTACAACTTTCGCAGTACCATAGTTTTCGTGCCATTGAAATTATCATACTATTGTAGTTTTTTGTGTTGCTTAATTTTTGTGACCACCATCCAATTTTATGCAACTTTGATGACATTGTTGTTCTTATCCTTCCATTTCAATATTTTGAGTCTAAATAGATCATCCAAAACTTTGAAGGTAGTTTTGTAGATGCATAGAAAAATATAAGAATAAATGAAGTTCCCTACGCGAAAAAGGGGCCCCCTGTATGAAAATCAATTTCCTTGTAGGAAGCCTCTGCGCAAAAATCCTAATGCATCCAACCACTAATAAATAAAGAAGTAGTGGCGGTCATTACAGATCCTAAGGTGATTCGTCTATTACTGCAAATTATTACAAAAGATAAGGCATCGATCATGATTATGCTACAGTAATCATTACCCTAAATTTTACTTGTGTAACAACAAGAAAATATCCCAGTGACAGTGACTCACACGAAACATTAACGACAATTACGCAAAGGAAGATGAAGCATCACAAAAATTAGATTCCCGTATAAGAGCATCATGCATGGAAATAAGCAAAATTATGTAGAATTGCTAATTTTAGAATTGCTAATTTTTGTGCAAAATTTATTTAGTCAGCAATTTTGATGATTTAGCTTTAAATAGTCGTGATTTTTGTGCAACCAAATCATCATACCTAAGCATTCAGTGCATACTTCTCTAGAGCACTCTATTCCAATAGTGTTTGTGAGCACCGAAGCAGTTAACAACTTTAATTTCTTTATATTGATTTGTTAACGGGGGAAAGCGATCAAGCATCGATCAAGCTTTCCACTGCTACACATACTAAATCATTTTTTTCTTGTGTTATAATTCTTATGTAATTACAAGTATTATAATAAGAATTCTTTCCCTACAAGTTATAAAGTTTTTATTAAGAAAATTGTTTATTTATTTTGCTTACGAAGGCAATACCTTCTTTAGATAGTTTATTCTGGAGACTTCCAATGTGGTGAACTCGAGCTTGTGTTGGGGACTCGTGTGTGACTCGAACTAGATTCGGCCACTGATACGGACATGGAAGTGATACCAACCTACATGAAGATAATGAACCAATCTACCACGAATGCCAAGATAGATCAAACACAGTATATGGTTCGGTGACTACGTCACCTGGACAAATCACAATCTTTATAATTTTTGAAAAAAGATACATGATTGATAAAAATTATGCTGAACCCTTTTTCCCAAAGGTTCAACCCCCTCACCAAAGTCAAGAAGAAAAAGAGAGATTACAACTGAAATCATTCACCCAACTTTGTAGAGATTTTCCTATTCGAAGATGATGACTCTACAAACAAATCTCCCATTTATGTTGTCTCGAACAGTGAGCCCTAAGAGGAAATTACAGACTTTCTCTTAGATTTCTATAGAAAAGCTCCATGAATCTTCTACCTTATATTATTCTTAGTGCCTCTATGTAAAACCCCTATCCCTAAAAACAGTATATACCTTTTTTTATTATTTATTATTAATTTAATTGTAGTAATTAGTGGCTAATTAGGAAAAATAGATTTTTAATAATTTTTATTTTAGGTGTTGGTGCATTTAGAGGATTTATAGGACCATTAAAAATTTTTCAGAATTTATTTCATGTAGGAGACCCCTTGAGCAGTTGCTAGCTTAATAGTGTGCATTAATATAATCTAAAAAATTTCTTATGAGTATATATATATATATATATATATATATATATATATATATATATATATATATATATATATATATATATATATATATATATGCATGTATATATTTAAATAGAAAAGGAAAAGATTAAGAAAAGAAAAGAAAATAATAAACTAATAATAATATAAACTAATACAAATAAATTAATAACAAAGCACAAAAGCAAACCATTACAACTTAACCAATTCCCATTCCAACAACTAAAGCAAACCATTACACCATTCCACTACTTAGCCTTCAGCCAGCAAGGGACCGCCCCTTTAATTCCAACACATCCAGACCCCCCCCCCCCCCACGGCTTCAAACCAAATCCTCTCTCCCTATATATATATATATATATATATATATATATATATATATATATATATATATATATATATATATATATATATATATATATATATTCCTCTAAAATCCTAACTTAATCATCCAGACTCTCCCTCTTTCCATCTAGACCTAGAGAGCGCCGCCACCGCAGCCGGAGAACCCCGCCAGGCCATCCAAACCAATCCTGACGACCGCGACCCCGCGCACTGCAGATTCCCACAGCGAGGTACCTGCGTTCTGGAGTTGTTTTCCGTCGCCTCGCTCAACCAAACGCCACTCCGTCTTCACCGGTATGCTCACCCCTTAACCCTCTTCCATATCTGTGTGATAGTAGACCTAGAACAACGCGTAACCCTAGTCGAAAACAGCACCAAAGTTGACGGAAACAGACCGAATTCTAGGATCGTAGAAAACTACGGTGACCACCCATATTTCCGAGTTCGTACCTCCCACCACAGAGGTCCAAATTCGATAATTCTTTTTGTTATGCATAGACCACTTGACCTAGTTTAATTTCTGTTAACCCTAGATTATTAACTGCTGTAGACAGAATTAAATTCGTTGGAAAACTCCGCGAACCCACTTTTCCCAGATTTCCAAAAGTTGTGAAACAGAGCGCGCCCCGCCAAACGGGATCGCTCCGTCATGTACCAAGTGTACCGAACAGTGCACGCAGCGTAACTGGACACGTAAAAATTTGCGAAAACTGATTCGGACGCGTATGCGCACCGAAATCAGCCCATATCCGCGGACACATCCCGTGTCACAACTTTTGTGGAAGTCGTGCATATTTTGTGCACGCTTGTCAGATTATGACAAAACTTGTGCCACTGGACTCATGGTAACGCGCTGGTCCTATGACCCAATTTTTACGCAATTCTGAGATAGTTGACCAAGTCGCCAATTGGCGGGCCCCACGGTTGACTTTTTAGACGAAATTGTGTTCGGCTCATCGGAATCCACATTTGGATATACCGTTGGGTTCGTATTGATATTTAGAGTTGTTTGACCTATAATTTGCCCTATTTAGAGACTGTTACCCTTGGCATGCTTTTCGGTACAAAGTGGACCACATGTGGACCCCGCTTTGACCCAAAATTACCGTTTTGCCCCTGTGTCCAAATTGGACGAAAGGGAAGTGCTTTTTAGCTATTTTGCTTATTTTAGGAATGTTGGTGATGTTTATTTCAGCATCCGAAGATATTTGTTCGGCGTTCATAGCTTCTGATCCTGTGTGTTGGACTTCGGGACGTTACACTTTACAGCTTTCTTGCCAGGCAAGATACCTTGCCAAATTATTTACAGTACTTTTGCATGCTATTTATATTTTTGTATATTCATTGTATTTCTGTATATTTCTTGCATGTGTAGTTCTCTTTCAGTCATTACTATATATTAGATATGTTGACACATACTTGACACCTAGTATCATGAGAGGAAAATTATTAGGCGTATGGACTTTTAACCACTCTGGTAAACCGTAGTATATAGTTCGCACTATGGGCGTGTGTCGCGCTGGTCGCTACCCCCGCGGTATATCGATTTCTGGAGTCTCGCTGGTCGCTACCCCCGCGGTATGTCAATTTCTGATGTCCATTGACGAGTGTGTGAGTTGTGAGGTAGATCGAGTAGCCTACCCTTGCCCATACGTCGAAAAGTTGTCCTCATTTTCATTCATATAGATTGTCTTGTACAGCGTACTTATTTATTTTCAAATATTATGTATGTTTACTGTATTCAAATTGGCTCACTTTTCTGTATCTTGTTACGTCCCTCTGAGGACCTGGTCCCCTGCCAGGTGTATCTGTTCTTGAGTATTTGCAGGAGCGCAGATTTGGATGATTATATATTTTTTGTGGATGTCTTCTCTTCGAGCCGTGGTCGTTAGCTGGTATTCTTATATTGTGTTTATTGTGTTGTACCTTTCCTTTCGAGTTGGTAGTGGATTTATTTCCATCCAACTATCATCTTTAGATACTTATATTGAGATCTAGTTTCATAGACACTGGTTATTTATTTATATTTAATTTTCGTGGATGAGATCTAGATTATATCCTGTGACTTGTGACATATGTTTATACCACTTGTGGATTTGATATTCATATTACAGCGTACGTATGGGTTATGGTTTCCATATATTGGAGTTGCCATATCCATACGGCTGGCATGCTTACGTGTCCTAGTCCTACGTATTTTTGGGACTGGGGCATGACACTCTATCCTCAATCTATATATATAGTTGATAAATCATATTTTAGTTATAGGATTTCCTAAAATAGGAAATCCTAAAATAGTAAAGCAATTACCTAAAATAATTTAGCATCAATTAAGGACGTCCAAATCTAGTCGAAGATTAGATTTGATGCAGATTTGGGACACTCAACAGAGCTGGCCGACGCCAGAAGTGACTCAGTTCCGACTGAATCAAACTCGGATCGAGTTCGTTTGGTCCCTGCCAAATATGTTTAGACAGCAAAACCACCAAGTTAGGGGCGAACTCTAACATGATCGAACTCAGCCCGAGTTCGGTCCCTGTCTCTCCAGAACCTCCAGACTGACTGGACTCCCAATAATCTCCTCCTCTAGTCTGATGAGAGGTGTTGGCCCATATAGCTCCTCATCTGGACTCTATGCATGTCGTTCCGTGATAGAGTTTATGCCCCCTAGTCACTGATCTCCAATCTTTTGAGATACTTTGCATCTTCCTTCGTCTCCAGCTCCTCGACCATAACTTTTACGGTAGCTCCAATATGTAGCACCTTCTGTACCATCGAGATCTTGTCAACATCAATAAATCAGCCAAGACCGAAGTCCCTGACTATCAGTCTCACCTTAAATCTTGGTTGCCTGTCCCCGAGTTCTGTTGTAAACACCCTGATTTTTTAGAATAATTTTAATACAATTTCCCCCAATTTTTTGGTATTTTCTGGATAAAGAACCAAGGTAATTGTGATCAAAAGATTTTTAAATGCAGTTTAATGATGTTAAAATATTATGGAAATAATATTTTATCGTGTAAAATGGAAAACCGGACATGGAGTATTTTTTGGTAAATTTATTGGACTCCGGAGACGCGTTTAAAGCCTTAAAAACTATTGGATTGATAAACCGAACATAAACCCAAATTAAACCAAACCAACCCTGAGCAAACCAAACCAGCAAATTGGGTCGGGTCAGGTCGGATCTGAGCCAAACCCGACCCGAAACCCATTGGGAACCCTACCCGCCGGATATACTGTAGCACAGTATAAAACCATCTCCCTCGACTTCCGTGTAGACCCCCGCCGCCAGACCTCTATCCCCCCCTCTTCTCGCCGTCGTCGCAGACCCCCGCCGCTCGAACCCCGCCGATCGACTTCATCTCCGTGACCGGACGCGGCCGCCGTCCCCTGTGCTCAACTCCGCAGCCGAGCCGACCCAGCCGTGCTCCTCCCATCCCGAACGACGCCGACCCCATCTCCGCCAGGCCGTCGACCCCTCGACGCCTTCCTCCTTCTTCCCACAGTCCCGCTCCGGCCTATCCCGACCAACTCGACCCGCCGGAATATACTCTCCTCCGCAGTTGACTGTTCCTGATCGGTCAGTGCGTTCCCCGTCGACCCGTCGGCCTGTGCTTCCCCGACTCCACGGGACAGCCACCCGAGCACCGCCCGTTGCCCTAGCCCCGGACGCGGCTAACCCAGGACGCAGCAGCGTCCCCGTGACCGGACACAGCAACTCGATACGGACACGAAGTTGACGCACGGACGCGTGAAAACTCAGATTCACGGAGCCCTGTTCAGGTACAGTTTTCTCTCACCTCATAACTCTATTTTTTATTCTGTCAGTTGCAATGCGTAGGCTGTATAATCCTCTCGGATCCCGTGCAACCTGCTCGGTGTATCGCGTCCTGTGGTGATCGCAAACCGTGATCCAAAAACAGGAAAAATAATGCCCTGTTTTACCCCGAAACTGAGTACGTCCCGCCAAACGGGACGACTTGGTAGCACGCGGTCTTTACCGAAACGTGCGCGTCGTTGATACGGACGTGTAGGATTTCGCAGAAGTCGATTCGGATGTCCGTGCACACCGAAATCAACGCGTATCCGCCGACAAGGCCTCGTATCCGTCAATTCTGGAACACGCTGTAACTTTGTGTACACATGTCGGATCGAGACGAAACTTGCACCATCAAACTTGTAGCAATACGCTGGTCCTGTGACCCAAGTTTGGACCGATTCTGAGAACGTTGACAAAATCGTGTATCGTGGGCCCCACAGGCTCCACTTGACGGACGATTTTGTGATCGGCTCATCGGAATCCAAATCTGGAAGTTTTGTTGGGTTCGTATCCTCGTTCCTGACTTGTAGACATTGAGTTTGAAGAATTTGTAGACCTTTGACCCTGACACGCTTTTCGGTGCAAAGTGGCCCACATGTGGACCCCGCTTTGGCCCAGAAATGTCATTTTTGCCCTTGTGTCCAAATTAGACTTAAGGACAGGCATTTCTAGCTATTTGATATCTTCTGAGACTGTTGGTGATGTTTATTACAGCTTTTGGAGGAGTACCTACAGGATCCACTGATACAGGGACAACTTTTGGTATTCAAACACCAGGCAAGTGTACCTTGCCAAACTCTGCAGTATTGTTACATATTTTTTTTGATTCATTTATATTGCTGTGCATGCTTAACCTAGGACCGTGTGACGTACTTAGCGTCCGATTATTAGTCGGGTGTCAACACCGTACGCGGTGTTGTGTATTGTCATCTAGAGATGGACATTCGTGACACTTATATTCTCGTACTTGTCTTACCAAGTACTCTTTGACCCAGGATACTTGACACTATTCATGAGACAGGATCTTCCTGAGATATTCATGGTAATTCTGTATAGGATACAGGACTTGACAGAGATACTATATTCTTAGATACATTATGACTTGTTGCATTAGCTATGATCCCGTTTGACATGGACATGAGACGTTATGGTCATGATATGCGTGGTTATATTAGGTGGGGAGAGACACACAGGCTACAGGCTGTTTCATATATATCTACTACTATTGTGAGGCCGTAGACTCTCGTAGCAGATCTAGGCATATTTCGTGTTATTACCGCTACCGGCTCCCCGACACAGAGCTTGTAGTGGCTCGGCCTGAGTACTCGTGCTGCTCTCATCTTGCATTTCACATAGATGGTTACTTACTTGCCCTATTTATTTCATTATGCTCTGCATTGCTTATATTTTGGCTTGTATTATTATCTGTACCTTGCTATGTCCCCTGAGGACCTGAATATGGATTATGTCCCAGGATTTGAGGACGAGATCTATCCCGAGGTATACGGGACCGCAGCAGGAGCTGATCCAGGAGCTGTACTGCCATCCGAGGACGAGGTATTAGCCGAAGATTTTCCTGAGCATCCATGTTTCATGCTCAGTATTTATTTATTTCAGTCATTTATATTCTGGTCTGTTGAACCATTGTATTAGATTTTATTAGGTTGTTCCCCGAAGCACTTTGTTGAGACTCGCTGATGATTTACATTCCTTATTTATTATGTGGATCATATTCTATATATTGTGTGGATGAGATTAGTTGTGCCATGTTGTCGTAGACTTAATTTTACAGCTTAAGTATGCCCTGATGGATCCATTAAATTGGGTTTGTCCATCGGTGCGTACTGCTGGCCATTGCCACGTGTCTGGTCCCTCGGTATTTTGGTACTGGGGCGTGACATAGTTTTTGTGGTGGCCTATGCAGGTCTACGACTAAATTGTTCGATTTCAACTTAGGGACCGAACTAGCCTGCCCTAAGGATAGGATAAATTATAAGATCTCATCCATTATTTAAACCATTATTAAACTCTATATCGAACTCAAAATTGTTACTTGATTTGCATCCTGTTTGATTCCTCTGTGCGTTCTTATAGTTTATCTTTTGTTTGCAGAGTAATGGATCCCAGGACCGGAGATGAGACTCCATTGGATACGCCACACGATGCTGTGGTTACTTATATAGACGGAGTGACTCCAGGAAATGGAGGACAAACATCGCAGAGCGATCAGGCCGGTCAGCCTAATCCAAGGTTCCGGAGAGATGACATCCCACCTCCACCACAATTCACTCCACGGATGCCAGTTTTCCCGCCCGGACAAGCCAAGGATGGACAACAGATGTTCCAGATGATGTATGCCATGATGCAAGCCCAGCAACAGACTCAACAAGAGGCACATCGACAGAAGGCAGAGTATCTGAGGACCAGCCTGGTATCCGCATTGGAACAGGCAAATCTACCAGCGAGGCGATCAGCGACGGGATCTATCACCGATTTTCGTCATCTCAAGCCTCGTACATTTTTTGGTAAAGAGGGGCCAACAGAAGTTCATGAATAGCTCACGAACATTCAGCACCAGTAGGAAGCAGCTGAACTTCCGAGAGAGAAGTGGATGACTGCAGTCATAATGCAGTTAACTAAAAATGCACATCACTGGTGGTTAGCAGAAGAGAGGAGCCTCGGACAGGACCGAGTCACTTGGGAAGAGTTCTCCAGACTCTTCCAAGAGATGTACATTCCAGCAGTTGCACGGTCAGAGCTCAGAGACTAGTTCAACCGCCTTATCCAAGGCAATATGACAGTGGAAGAATACAATACAGAATTTATTCGCCTAAGTCGCTTCGCCCCAACCTAGATCTCGACAGAAGAAGAGAAAGCTGAGAAGTTCTTTGACGGACTGAAGTTCGAGCTCCAGCGATTGATTGGCTCGGTCGCACCTACATCTTATACCGATGTCCTTGCAGCAGCACGACGCATGGAGCGCGTCACTAGAAGGGAGTCAAATCTGAATAGGCCAAATATATCAGCACTATCCAAGACAGCACCTGGAGATTCTGCAAAACGATTCCAGAGGAGTATACCAGAGAGAGCAGCACACAGGGCCATATCTCTTCCTACCTGTCACCACTGCGGCAAGGTAGGACACATTGAGAGAGAGTGCAGGCGTAAGCTGGGACTATGCCTGCTTTGCGGATCAAACGAGCATCTATCCAGAGACTGTACTAAACATAGAGAGGGAGCACCGAGACTCTCTTTACCTGCACCACGACCAGCTTATCCAGCAGTAGGAGCACAGCAGACGGGAGTTGGAGGAGTTAGACCGCCAGCCCCAGGAAAAAATCAGTAAAGACCACCCCTGGCACCACAGGTAGCTCTATTTCAGCAGGCTCAGCAACAGCAGAGAGGTCCAGCTCAGGGACGAGGACAGGCATTCACATTAGCTGTTGAGGAGGAGGCTACTGCAGGCGAAGTCATCGCAGGTACTATTTTAGTAGCTTCACTACCAGTTGTAGCTTTATTTGATTCTGGAGCATCACATTCATTTATAGTAGCTAGCTTTGTAGCCACCCATAGAGTAGCTACCGCACTCCTTCCGAAAATGAAGAGAATTCTTACGGGAGGTAGAATTATTCCAGTTAGTAACGTCTGTAGATCATGTTCTGTAGTAGTCTGTGGGAGATAAATGCGAGCTCAATTTCTGATATTTTCTATGCCGGATTATGATGTTATAATTGGTATGGACTGGTTAAGTCAGTACCATGCGACTCTTGATTGCCGACTTGGGCGAGTTATATTTAGACCGCCTGGAGATCCAGAATTCGAGTTTCTTCGAGGAGCAGTAGAGCAAGGAGTTCAGCCTACTCTTAGGGTACTATCTGTAGAAGGGGAGACAGGTTACCCAAGAGTCATATCAGAATTTGTGGATGTATTTCCTGATGATCTTCCAGGTTTACCACCTGATCGGAAAATAGAATTCATAATAGACTTAACTCCCGGAGCAGAGCCTATCACTTCATTAGTATATCGGCTAGCACCTAAGGAGTTAGTGGAGTTAAAAGAACAGGTTGATGATCTTCTGGAGAAGGGTTTCATTCGGCCCAGTGTTTCACCTTGGGGAGCACCCATATTATTTGTGCCGAAGAAGGATGGAACAGTACGGTTATGCATTGACTATAGGGCACTAAATGCTGTGACCATCAAGAACAGGTATCCCTTACCACGCATTGATGATCTACTCGATCAATTGAGTGGTGCTAGGGTATTCTCGAAGATTGACCTTAGATCCGGCTACCATCAGATTAAAGTAAGGAAGGAGGACATACCGAAGACAGCTTTCAGGACCAAGTATGGACATTATGAGTTCTTGGTAATGCCGTTTGGTTTAACCAACGCACCAGCAGTGTTTATGAGTTTGATGAACAGAGTCTTTCATCAGTTCTTGGATAAATTTATGGTTGTATTTATTGACGACATTCTCATATATTCCAAGAGCCACGAAGAGCACGAGGAGCATCTCTGAATCGTGTTAGAGACCTTGAGACAGGAAAAGTTATATGCTAAACTCAGTAAGTGTGAGTTTTGTATGGATAAAGTGCCTTTCTTGGGACATATCATCTCAGGAGAAGGACTTTCAGTAGATCCGGAGAAATTTGCGGCAATAGAGACTTGGCCTACACCCACATCAGTTGCAGAGGTGAGAAGTTTTCTCGGACTTGCGGGATATTACCGAAGGTTTGTAGAAAAATTTTCAAGGATTGCAGAACCGATGACAAAGCTGACACGTAAAGACCAGGAGTTTATAAGGACAGAAGACTTCCAGAAGGCTTTTGAAGAATTGAAGAGAAGATTAACAACAGCACCTGTCTTGACTTTTCCTTCGGGGTCAGGAGGTTTTGTTGTTTACAGTGATGCATCAGGTAGTGGACTAGGATGTGTTTTAATACAACATGGCAAAGTTATTGCTTATGCATCAAGATAGTTGAAGGTCCATGAGAAGAACTACCCAACACACGATCTGGAGTTAGCAGCAGTTATATTTGCATTGAAGATTTGGAGGCACTATCTTTACGGGGAGAAGGTAGACATCTTTACAGATCACAAGAGTCTGAAGTATGTATATACTCAGAAGGAGCTTAACATGAGGCAGAGACATTGGCTTGAACTGATGGTAGATTTTGACATAGATCTGCAGTATCATCCGGAAAAGGCGAATGTCGTAGCAGACGCACTCAGCAGGAAGCCTACGGCTTATTTCTTGACAATGCAGCCCGAGTTATTGAGAGATCTACAGGAGCTTCAGATAGAGGTTATTTTACCAGGACAGAGTGGATTGCTGGCTAATCTTGAAGTTAAGTCATCACTCGTGGAGAAGATTAAAGAGGCATTGCCCACCGATGCTAGATTTCGAAGACTGAAGGAGAGGACGGAAGCAGGCATGCAGACAGGACTTCGCATACACGAAGATGGGACATTGAGGTTTGGAAATTGCCTGTATGTTCCAAATGGAGAATTGAGATAGGAGTTAATGACTGGAGCACATAGCTCTATGTACTCTGTTCACCCAGGAGGAACCAAGATGTACCGAGACTTGAGACAGTATTATTGGTGGCATGGAATAAAAAGGGAGATTGCAAGATTTGTGGCTAAATGTTTAGTCTGTCAGCAAGTAAAGGCCTAGCATCAGAGGACTGCAGGTATGTTACAGCCGCTTCCTATACCAGAATGGAAGTGGGAACATATCACGATGGATTTTGTCACAGGATTTCCAAGGAGCCCCAGCGGAAGAGATGCAGTATGGGTTATCGTGGATAGACTCACTAAATCGGCATATTTCTTGCCATTTAGAGTTGGACAATCCATAGAGGTACTAGCCGATACGTATATGCGACAAATCGTCAAATTACATGGAGTGCCGGTTAGTATTATATCAGATCGAGATTTGAGATTTATATCTCATTTCTGGCGAAGCATGCAAGATAGTCTGGGCACCAGACTCAAGTTCAGCACAGCTTACCATCCACAGACAGATGGTCAATCGGAGCGCACCATTCAGATCTTGGAGGATATGTTGCGATCGTGCATGCTAGACTTTGGAGGATCTTGGGAAGATCATTTGTACTTAGTAGAGTTCTCCTACAACAACAGTTATCAGGCCAGCATTCAGATGGTACCATTCGAGGCATTATACGGAAGAAAGTGCAGATCGCCTATATGTTGGAATGACATTGGTGAACGTCAAATACTGGGTCCAGAATTGGTAATACAGACAGTGGAGAAGGTGAAACAGATTCAGAATCATCTTCGAGCAGCTCAGGATAGACATAAGCATTGGGCTGATACACACAGGCGTCCCCTAGAGTTCAAAGAAGGAGAGCACGTATTCTTGAGGATTTCACCCACTCGAGGTACTATTAGATTCGGGAGCAGAGGCAAGTTGAGCCCAAGGTATATTGGGCCATTTGATATTCTAGAGCGCATTGGTGAGGTGGCTTATCGTCTTGCATTACCACCATCCTTAGAGGGAGTGCATGACGTATTCCACGTCTCACAGCTGCGAAGGTACGTGACCGACCCAAGTCACGTAGTCGATCATTCAGAGATCGCAGTGGGACCTAGCTTGAGATATGAAGAACAACCAGTTGGCATCCTCGACGTCAGTGAGAAGACATTGCGAGGACAGACAATCAGACTAGTTCGTGTAGCTTGGAAATATCATTCTCCTGGCGAATCAACCTGGGAACGAGAGGATAGTATGCGCCAATGTTATCCCCACTTATTCGCGGAGGCAGTTATCACCTAAGCAATCTTGTAATTTCCATAATTCTTTCTTTAGTAGCTTATTCTTTGATTGCGAGGACACAATCCTCTTAAGGGGGGTAGATTGTAAACACCCTGATTTTTCAGAATAATTTTAATACAATTTCTCCCAATTTTTCGGTATTTTTCTGGATGAAGAACCAAGGTAATTATGATCAAAAGATTTTTAAATGCAATTTAATGATGTTAAAATATTATAGAAATAATATTTTATGGTGTAAAATGGAAAACCGGACATGGGGTATTTTTCGGTAAATTTATTGGACTCCGGAGACGCGTTTAAAGCCTTAAAAACTATTGGATTGATAAACCGAACCTAAACCCAAATTAAACCAAACCAAGCCTGAGCAAACCAAACCAGCAAATTGGGTCGGGTCGGATCTGAGCCAAACCCGACCCAAAACCCATTGGGAACCCTACCCGCCGGATATACTGTAGCACAGTATAAAACCATCTCCCTCGACTTTCGTGTAGACCCCCGCCACCAGACCTCTATCTCCCCCTCTTCTCGCCGTCGTCGCAGACCCCCGCCGCTCGAACCCCGCTGATCGACTTCATCTCCGTGACCGGTCGAGGCCGCCGTCCCCTGTGCTCGACTCCACCGCCGAGCCGACCCAGCTGTGCTCCTCCCATCCCGAACGACGCTGACGCCATCTCCGCCAGGCCGTCGACCCCTCGACGCCTTCCTCCTTCTTCCCACAGTCCCGCTCCGGCCTATCCCGACCAACTCGACCCGTCGGAATATAATCTCCTCCGCAGCTGACTGTTCCCGACCGGTCAGTACGTTCCCCGCCAACCCGCCGGCCTGTGCTTCCCTGACTCCACGGGACAGCCACCCGAGCGCCGCCCGCTGCCCTAGCCCCGGACGCGGCCGACCCAGGATGCAGCAGCGTCCCCGTGACCGGATACAACAACTCGATACGGACACGAAGTTGACGCACGAACGCGTGAAAACTCAGATTCACGGAGCCCTGTTCAGGTACCGTTTTCTCTCACCTCGTAACTCCGTTTTCGATTCCGTCAGTCGCAACGCGTAGGCTGTATAACCCTCTCGGAGCACGTACAACCCGCTCGGTGCATCGGGTCATGTGGTGATCGCAAACCGCGATCCAAAAATAGGAAAAATAACACCATATTTTACCCCGGAACTGAGTACGCCCTGCCAAACGGGACGACTTGGTCGCACGCGGTCTTTACCGAAACGTGCGCGTCGTTGATACGGACGTGTGGGATTTCACAGAAGTCGATTCGGATGTGCGTGCACACCGAAATCAACGCGTATCAGCCGACAATGCCCCGTATCTATCAATTCTGGAACATGCTGTAACTTTGTGTACACACATCGGATCGAGACGAAACTTGCGCCATCAGACTCATAGCAATACGCTGGTCCTGTGACCCAAGTTTGGTACGATTCTGAGAACGTTGACAAAATTGCGTATCGTGGGCCCCACAAGCTCCGCTTGACGGGCGATTTTGTGATCGGCTCATCGGAATCCAAATCTGGAAGTTCCGTTGGGTTCATATCCTTGTTCCTGACTTGTAGATACTGAGTTTGAGGAATTTATAGATCTTTGACCCTGACACGTTTTTTGGTGCAAAGTGGCCCACATGTGGACCCCGCTTTGGCCCGAAAATGTCATTTTTGCCCTTGTGTCCAAATTGGACTTAAGGACAGGCATTTCTAGCTATTTGATATCTTTTGAGACTGTTGGTGATGTTTATTACAGCTTTTGGAGGAGTACCTACAGGATCCACTGATACAGGGACAACTTTTGGTATTCAAACACCAGGCAAGTGTACCTTGCCAAACTCTGCAGTATTGTTACATATTTTCCTTGATTCATTTATATTGCTGTGCATGCTTAACCTAGGACTGTGTGACGTACTTAGCGTCCGATTATTAGTCGGGTGCCAATACCGTACGCGGTGTTGTGTATTGTCATCTAGAGATTGGACATTCGTGACACTTATATTCTCGTACTTGTCTTACCAAGTACTCTTTGACCCAGGACACTTGACACTATTCATGAGACAGGATCTTCCTGAGATATTCATGGTGATTCTGTATAGGATACAGGACTTGACAGAGATACTATATTCTTAGATACATTATGACTTGTTGCATTAGCTATGATCCCGCTTGACATGGACATGAGACGTTATGGTCATGATATGCGTGGTTACATTGGGTGGGGAGGGACACACAGGCTACAGGCTGTTTCATATATATATCTACTACTATTGTGAGGCCGTAGACTCTCGTAGCAGAGCTAGGCACATTTCGTGTTATTACCGCTACCGGCTCCCCGACACAGAGCTTGTAGTGGCTCAGCCTGAGTACTCGTGCTGCTCTCATCTTGCATTTCACATAGATGGTTACTTACTTGCCCTATTTATTTCATTATGCTCTGCACTGCTTATATTTTGGCTTGTATTATTATCTGTACCTTGCTATGTCCCCTGAGGACCTGGATATGGATTATGTCCCAAGGATTTGAGGACGAGATCTATCCCGAGGTATACGGGACCGCAGCAGGAGCTGATCCAGGAGCTGTACTGCCATCCGAGGATGAGGTGTTAGCCGAAGACTTTTCTTGAGCATCCATGTTTCATGCTCAGTATTTATTTATTTCAGTCATTTATATTCTGGTCTGTTGAACCATTGTGTTAGATTTTATCGGGTTGTTCCCCGAAGCACTTTGTTGAGACTAGCTGATGATTTACATTCCTTATTTATTTTGTGGATCATATTTTATATCTTGTGTGGATGAAATTAGTTGTGCCATGTTGTCGTAGACTTGATTTTACAGCTTAAGTATGCCCTGATGGATCTATTAAATTGGGTTTGTCCATCGGTGCGTACTGCTGGCCATTGTCACATGTCTGGTCCCTCGGTATTTTGGGACTGGGGCGTGACATCTGTCTTCTACCGGAACGTGCTACCATTCCGACGAACTTCTTTATCCTTGGCTGGCCTAACCAAGCGGACGGTGCGATTATCCTGAGGTTCGGTCTCATGAACTTGTCCACCTTCGTGTCCTACATTGAAGCTCTTCCATACAAATATATCCTCGAGTAGAATATCATGCATTGTGCATGCTATCAATTACCCACAACTCCCTCGAAACTGTGCAAATAAAGATGTACTTGCCTCTGGTTAATTTTGTTGCACACCTTGATTTCCTTCCTGGCTTCGAACTCCTAAAACCAAAGTCGCTCGGCAAACCAACAGTCACTAAAATTGGATCCGTAGAACAACCCCTACTTGGAGACAGTATCATGGGACTGACAGACTGACCCTTAAGCTTTGACTCACCTCCATTCGTCACTTTATCTCGATGAACTGAATCCTCTGTATCCCTCAAATTATCTTGAAGATCATCCAAGACAAGTACCTGACGATCCATAAACTCATATCGAATATCCTTCAAGCCTCCATCCGGTGTCTTTGGCATGCCTGTATATTTTAATAGTTTGAGCCTATACATGCCCTAACATATATCTCCTTAAGCTAGCATTTGGAAACCTTTCGTAAGCTTCCAATCTTTGTTCCCAAATAAACTACGACAGCCATCATCTGCCAGCCTCCCTACTAAAACCAACTTTTAGCGTAAACTCGGTACATGTCATATCCCTTGAGAACAAGATTCTCACCAAGCTCCGTTGTCAAATGCACATCACTGATGCCCACAACTACAGTTGTCTCCGTGTTTCCTATCTTTACACGTCCAAACCTACCATCTCGATATGATGTAACATGATACGATGCCCTTGTATCCATAACCCAATCACGGTCATGACAAGTGCCACAAGGTTCCTCTACGTCGATTGCTGTGATGATGAGATCTCCCATAGCCGTGATATCTTTCTGATCATTCTTGCCTTTGGCCTTCTCAGCTTTAAGTTTCGTGCAGTTCTTTTTAATATGACTCATTTTGCCACAGTGATAGTATCCTCCTTGCGGTCCACAATTGCAAGATCTCAAGAACTTCTTCTATTCTCACATGTGACTTGAGTCTTCCATTCCCGTAGAAAGCAACCAAAGAGGACTCCTGGGATGATTCAATTTTCTTACGCCGGACGTCCTCGTTCAACAAACTACTTTTGACTGCCTCCATCAGGACAATCCATCTGGCACGGAGTTGCTCACCAATACCACCAATATCTCCTAGCTTTTCAGTAGAGAACTAAAAAGCAGAAGGGCCTGAAGCTCATCGTCAATCACCATCTTTATTTCAGATAGATGATTGATGATATCTTGAACCTTGTTCAGATATTGCGCCACTGGGCACCCTCCGTATACTTTGAGTTAACGAGTTGGCGAATAAGAAATGCATTGTTCCTAGCCATCTTCTGTTTGTACAACAAAATACAACTTCTCCCACAATGATATTGTCGAACTCTCCATGGACAAGTGGTGAAACACCAAATCGTCCAGCCATTGGCGGATGAATCCAACGGCCTTTCGAACCATTTTTAATCATCAACAGTTTTAATCGATGTATTGGCTATCGCCTTCCAACAGACCATGCAAGTCCTTGCACCAGATTAGATCCTCCATCATTGGATTCCAAATCATCCACTTCTCCCATTTGAGGGTGATCATATGTGTATTCATCTGCTTCATAGACATGGTTGCACCTTCCCCCTGGAGAACCTGAGAGCTTTGCTACCACTTGTTGGGATCAGAAGAGCCAATACCATGCTCTGATACCACTTGTTGGAAACCTATGCATAGGGGTGAGTATTCGGTTAAATTGGTTTCAATCGAACCGAATTATGAAGAATCGATTAAACCAAACTCATATTTTATCGGACCGAAACCGAACCAAAACAGTCTAAAACCGTTATAAAGCGAACCGAAATAATTTGATCGATTTTTCGGTGTATTCGGTTTAATTCGGTTGGGCCTTTTCCGTTAATGGGCTAATTTTATTTAATGGGCCGACCTTAAAATAGACTAAAAATTGCCAATACCATACTGTTCAGAAAACAGTTTTCTTTCTAAATTCCTTAGCAAATACCAAAATTATTACACAAAGAGTATATAAATTTTAATTCGTATCACTGGCAAATAAGAGTTCACAAAATAATTCACACTTGATTGACAAATAAGAATAGATAATCAAATCACTAGAATGAAAAGTACTACCAAGTACTAGAATGAAAAGTAATACCATACAAAAATACTGGAGCATACAAAATTACTGCTGCGGGATCATACAAAATAATTCACACTTCATATACATAGTAACATAACAAACAATAAGGGACCAAGTTACTTCCAACAACCAACAAATACAGTAGGATAATAGTTTCGATTAACCTACATACAAAAAGAGAGAAGTAGTAAAGAATAACAAATCATATACAAACAAACAATAATCAATCTTAGGAGCTTCTTCTTTAGGTTTAGGAGTTTCTAGTTTAGTTCTGGCTTCCACCACCTCTAGTAGAGGTCCTCTACTTCCATCCATCCATGCAAGTATTTGAATTTCCAGTGAACTGAACAAATAAAGAATCTAAAGAAATAAGGGCCAAAATATATTATTATAAAGCAAAAGATTAACTATTTTCTTTGGCAATGTTTAGAGATAACCTGAGGTCTTAAGCTACATCAAACATAGCTTGAAGCTTCCACATTAATCAACTTTATTTCATCTGCATAATGGAGCAAGAGAAAATATGGTTTAAAATCTTTATAAACTCAGATAGGCATGTGCATCAATAGATACAGTGTAGTATCTGCTCATAACTCATGCCATCTCATCATTGTCCACTTTCTTCAAATTTGTTAGCAATTTCTAATTGAAAGAATTAAAGAACCCAGATAAAGAATATACAGAAACAAGGCCATTGCAGGTATTCGTATTTCTAGAAATTAACTATGGACGGAGGATGCACATTGCAAGTATTTAAATTTCTAGTTTTCTTCAAAGATTGAACTGAACAAATAAAGAATCTACAGAAACAAAGCCAAAATATATTACTATTTAACTACTTTCTTTGACAAGGTTTAGAAATAACCTGAGGTCATGAGCTACATCAAACATAGGTTGAAGCTTCCACATTCATCTTTGTTTCATCTGCATGATGGAGCAAGAAAAAGTATGGTTTGAAGTCTTTGAAGGCTCAGATAGACATTTTGTGCATCAATAGATGCAGTGTAGTATCTGCCCATTTTTTATGTCATCTCATCATTGCCCACTTTCTTCATATTTTTTAGCAAGTTCTAATTGAATAAAACAAGTCAACTATATTGCTATAAAGAAAAAGAAAAATACCTGAATTATCACAGGAATTCAAGTTGCAAGTTGCAACCCATAACCGAACCCAAATTGACAACTGAATAGTGGATTATTAAGAATCGAAAAAGACTCAAATTTTTTTCAAGCCTAAAAAGAAACCAGATAGTCAAATCCAAAATTTGCATGATGAAGCAAGAAAAAGTATGCTTTGAAGTCTTTGAAGGCTCAGATAGGCAATTGTGCATCAAAAAATAACACATTGCAGTATCTGTCCACTTACTAATGCCATATCATCATTGCAATGTTCTTTACATACTTGTTAGCAACTTATAATGGAATAAAAAAAGTAATTGTAATACACAAAAACTATTAAGAATATATTTTAGAAATAACATTGGCTAATTACTACATATAAAGTGCAGTGATATACCAATTTACATATAAAGTGCAGTAATAACCTGGGGCCTAGCTACATATGATGTGCAATTATAAACATCCAAAATGAGGTAGTGCATTGTTTAGTGTATTATGCGCACATCGCAAAGTGCAGACTATAGTACATATCGATAAGATATTGCAGTGACAGTGTTTAATATTACATAATCCAAACCAGAAAATCCATATTCCAAAAACTAACTCTTCAAACATCGCTTGAGGTTGAACCCATCGTAGTCAATTGGCTTAAATCTACATAAGTATAAAAAAAATACAGGAACAAACAATCAATACAAGTAAAAAAAAATATTATGTGATATAAATTGTTATCTAAAATGATGCATCTTTCAAGTTTATCTAGGGATTCCAAATTCTTTTCAAGATTAGTAACAATAGATCGATCTGAACCAGTCTTAAACCAATCTTGAGAACAAATAAGACCCTGAACAATCTTAGGTGTCAAAAAACTCCTAAATGCATCAAGGACCTGACCACCGGTACTAAATGCACTCTCCGAAGCTACCGTAGATATTGGAACAGCCAAGACATCACGTACCATTCTTGAAAGAACAAAAAAATGAGGAGAGTTGATTTTTCCACCAAGCCAAGAGATCAAATTTTGGATTCTCATCTTCATCGGCTTCGGTGGGCTCAACAAGATAATGATCCAACTCAGATTTATTATCACAAACAATTTTTATTTTATAATTTTTATATTGAGCTTTCATCATACTTTTCAAGTTAAAGACTGGACGATCTTCGATGGTAGAAGATTCAGTCATTTCACTAGTTGTAGAAGAAACTATAGGTGCATACAACTTTCTGTATTCTTCAAACATGGAATAAATAACCATTTTAACCTTCTCTAGCATGGTGTCACCCTTTGATTGGCCATAGAGTTGATATAGCTACCATTCCAAATATGCAAACTTTTTTCTTGGATCAAAGAGTGGGGCAATGAAGACAACCATATTCATCTTCTCGACGCCCTCCCAAAATTTATCATATTTCTCTCTCATTTTATCCGCCATAATAGACAAATCGAAGTCGTCATTACTCTTAGCATTCTTCAAGAGAAAATCTATATATGCAATCTCTTCAAAAAACTTGTTTGAAGTGACATATAAAAAACTCGACACATGTAAGGTGAATTCATAGAAATATTCTAAAAACGTACACAACCTTCTCACATTCATCCAATCATCTTCGGTTGGAAACAAATTTTCACCCTCAAGTTCTCTCTTGAATGAAAGATCTTCATCTTGGAATCTCTCAAAGGCACTTTGAAACCTTTGGGCCGTATCCAACATCAAATATGTTGAATTCCAACTTGTGCCCACATCCAGACACAATAATTTTTTTATTTCAATTTTTTCAATTTGAGCACAATCTGTAAACTTTTGAAAACGTGAAGGAGATTGTCTCACATAGCTAATAGCTCTCTGAACACGAGCAACTGAAGAAGACATTATTTTCAACCCATCTACTACAACAAGATTGATAATATGTGCAATACAACGCATATGTAAATACTTACATTGAAGAAAACTATTTTTTTGTTGTGCAAACTTTTTGCTTAGATAAGCATTAGCAACGTCATTAGAGCTAGCATTATCAATGGTGATTATAAAAAAAATCTCAATGCCCCACTGAATCAAACATGACTCAACTTTCCTCCCAATAGCCTCGCATTTAGGACTTGAAATTGGACAAAAGTTGATAATTCTTTTCTGTAATTTCCAATCTTCATTAACGTAATGTGCCGTAAGACACATATAGTTTATCTTTTGAATAGATGTCCATGTGTCCATCGTAAGACAAACCTTTTGATTTGACTCCCTAAAATAAGTCTTTAACTTAGTCCTCTCACTAGTGTAAAGATTGTAGCAATCTCGTGCAACGGTCCATCTCGACGGTACACCAAACATCGGACATGCAATAGAAACGAAACGTTTGAAGCCCTCACCCTCGACAAACCGAAGTGGAAGCTCGTCGACAATTAGCATATAAGACAAGGCCTTCCTTAAGGACTCTTGATTAAATTGCCAACTAGTGAGAGTTGACATGCCTTTCTCAACACATTGCATACTAAATATTGATTGAGAAGGACCTTTGTGCTTTGGATTAAGGGGACATATAAGTCAATAATTTCTAACTGAGGAGGTCCCATTAATTATGGGGTGACAATAATACTATTTTTTTACAGTAGTTACACTCTGCTTTTGGTTCCCATTCTCTTAAAATTGTCTAAATTTATCCCAATAAATAGCCCTTTTTTCCCAATGCATATGTTTTTTTCTTTGAGTTTACAATTAGTTGTGCTAGGGTCATTTGTACCTTGGGAACTTGTTCCCTTCACAACCAGAACCTCAAGCTCAATAGGTTGAGCTTCGCTTGACATCTAAAATAAACATAAAAACAGAAATATATTTCAATTCAAAAAAAATTTCACAAAATGAAACTGAAGATAAGAAAACCATATTGCATGAGTATGATGTTGATGCCATGAACTTGACTTATTTGACGCAATAAATGACCTATTAATTTTAAATAGTAATTTTAGTATAAGAAAGTAATTTTAGTAAATAATATATCATTTTTATACTAGTTAGTAACTTAATATATGTATTTACCAATTTTATGTTTACAAAATGTGGCATATATCCATTCCAGATTAAACAAAATGTGCCAAAATGTGCCAAAAAATTTCAGATCAAAAAAAATTTTAGATTATAATCCAGACTAAACAAAATATGATAAAATTTCAGATTATCAATTCTAACAACATAAATCACAAATTCTCAGTTCTAACAACAAATTATCAGTTCTAACAATTTGTGCAAACTGGCACTATAAGCATAAATTGGCCAAACTTTTTTTGCAAGCAGCTACTGTAAGCAATAAGATTGCCCTGCAAATAATATTTTTATGCCACAAAAATATATGATATGTCCATTACAGATACATAGAAAGGGGGGAGGGGGAGAGAGGGTTATTGCTTACAGCGATTCTACAAAAATGTCCAAGCCAAGGATCCAATAGGTTACACAGAATATCTGCATATACAATTGGACAACCATGATTAGTATGACAGAATAGTTTTAAAAAATTGTAGATATGAACAGAACTCAGACACAATAAGCAAAGTAGGAGAGAATACATGAATACAAGAAATAAGAATCAGAAGAAAACAATACAACAACAGTGCTACCACACAACAGGCAAAGTAGACATGTCACAGAGTTCATATCTTTTTTGGGTTATTTAAAGCAATAAAGTTAAATAAAAATATACAACAGAGCTACCACACAACAGTGCTCCAATATACAACTATTTCTCAAATACAAAGACGATAAGCCTAACTCAGGTTTATCCATGAACTCTAACTAAGAACTGCTTATATCTTCTGGATTTGTAGGCCCTTCCTTGTCTAATCTATTTATTTGGCATATTATAGCTCCATTTCCTCTTAGCTATCAATTCACACACTGCATACTTACTTAAAACATAAAAAAGTTTATTTATAATTCAAAAATACACTTTTATCAAATTGTGCAGATGCATTGCACGTACATATATATTAATTTTACATAGAAGATAAACTTATTAACTACTCTTGTATATTTTATTGCAATATTCTATAACTTGATCACACGCCAAATATATACTTATGCATTAGCTTCCATCGTTATCATACCAAATTTAGTAAAATACCATACTTTCGATAACCGACTTTGACTCAACTTTCTCTAAATTGCGTTCAATATGTTCAAATAAGGATGGATCTCTTTTAGTTGACTCCATCTCCTTTTTTTTTTGCTCTACTCATTCTTGAGTATGGTCTTCCCTTAGGAGTTCGAACAACAGATGGCTCTAGCAATCGAGTTATTGCCGGGACTACAATTTCTTGGATTTTAACCTCAATGGATCTTCTCTTCAGTTCCGATGCGACACACCACCTTTTTTGCAGAAGTTTCACTTGTGGCAAAGAAAAAAAATTATCGTGAACTTCCACCGTCGGCATTATCGACAGCTGTCTCCAATATTGATCAACAAAATCTATTGGAATATGTATAGATTGACGACGATATTCGTTAATCTCATGTGCACAAGGAAGGCCGAGTGAATGTTGATATGAACAGCCACAAACCTCGGGATCATAACCAACCAACTTCGACCTACCAATCTTCTCAAACAATAAGCCGAAGTCCTTGTGAGATACTACATGGATTAAACCATCCAAGAGGTGTTCATGCTTGTATTCATGCTTTGCAATATTGAGACTCATCTCAAATGATGCTACAATCTCGTTCACCGTGGAAATAATCATCAAATGAATCGATTGCCAAACGGAGACAAAATTACCGACTGATGACCGTAGATATCTTTTTAAACTTGAGTGCGATCATTCGACCCGGTTCATAGTGATTGTGCCATAATGCTTCACCATGTTCGTCCATGCTAAGACGAATTATTCTTTATGTGGTTCTAGCCAAGTATCTTTGATATAAGATATGCATGTCGGATTACTCGTCTCCCACTTTTGTTTGAACATGTACCATGCTGTGTCATAGCTGTCTGTAGTACTTGCTCGCCATACAAGACTCCAATCACTGTAGAATTCTTCGAAGCGAAGCATGTCCATTTTACCGTCCATATTTTCAAATTTTCTCTTGCATTGAGCTTGGATATTTCGATTTATATACCAAGTACATAGTAGTCTATGCACATGAGGAAATACAATATTTATAGTATTTATCAGCGTATATTCTCTGTCGGTAACAAAAATAGAGGGCTCTTATATCCTGTGTAAAGGGATTGTAGTTTCCTCAACGCCCAAGTGTAATCCTCTACTGTCTCACTCTTATAAAACAAAAAGGGACTGAAAATGTTTTTCCCGTAGACGTAAACCCAACAATGTGAAAAAGAGGCATCTTGAACTTGTTGGTCTTAAATGTACAATCAAAGGCCAACACGTCTGCGAAGGACCGAGCCAAGTATGGGCAATCAGGATGAGCCCAAAACAATGAAAGGAGTTCATCATTTTGTGGATGTCTTCTATGGTACTCCACGTAGTGATGCTCCCCAAACAACTTCAATACTTGCTGCATCGCCATTCTTCCTTTCATACTATTACATTTCGCTCTCGCTAAACTATTATAGATCGTCCTCATGGTTGACTTGTTCCCATCTTCTTTTTGTCGTACGGCAGAATAAATTTGTTTGGGTGAAACTACGGAAAGGAACAATTCTTCAGCCAACTTTCTCTCATCCTCCTTCAACCGTGCCACGTAGGCATGACCCGTAAGTGTCTTTGGAATAGGATGATTGTGTATTCCATTCTTAACTTCGATTATCCACTTCACATCTACTACTTTTACAATCAACACCTTAAATGGACAATCACATTTTCTCGTCCCAACGTTTTTCTTGGGAATTTTTTTTCAACAACACCCTTTTTTTTACGATGCTGCCTGAACACACCTCCTCTTTCATAGCCCAGCTCTACATATTTTTGGTCCAGCCGAGATCTGATGGATCTTGCAATGACAATGACTATGTTATGTCGTCTTCCAACTTCTCTGCACCAATCTAATGCTTCTTCCTGTGATGCAAATTGAGTATCCGTTGAGAATACCTTCTCCACATCAACCCCCAATAGTAGGATGTACCACAACATCTGTACAAGGTTGGTCCTATAACCAATATAAAATAATCTAAAAATTAATAACTTCAAATAATTGGCAGTTCAAATTAGGACTGTCATAATATTTACAGAGTAATGTATTGAGTAGACTGTAAAAAAATTTACAGTCTTTAAGATTCAGGACTGTCACTATTTTGACAGTCCACTTAGTATATCGGACTGTCAAAATTATGACAGTCCTATATTTATATAGGACTGTCGAATTATTAGCAGTCCTATAGTTATATAGGACTGTCGAATTTTATACAGTCCTTACACGATGACTGTCGAAATAGGGTTATCATTTTACGTACCGTACGTGCTTCGGAACAACTGACATGTTCTTCGAAAGGACCAGAGTGCATATTTAATGGATTGCATAATCCGACTTCTCGAAGATAATTTCATACATCGCTCCTACAATAGTCAAATAAAACTAAATATTTTGTCACAATTGTAAAACTTATTCATCGTATGTTGTCGAAGACATACCGGAAGAATATTCGTTGGACAATCACCAAATCAGAATTTTCTTCCACTTGGGACCACAACTATCAAATTCCAAAGTTAGTTTTAGATTTTTGGACTTGAGAGAATGAGAAATTTCTTCATGTGAGGGTGAAAAATAAAGAAGAGAAATAATTTTTACTTATATAGGTTGGTGTGGGCTAGCCCTAAGTAACTTTGAGGAGTGGCAAACTTGTAATTTTTTAAAAAAAATCAATGGACTAGTCCTTAGTAAATTGTGTAGTGCCCTTATCAACAGCCTTTTAAATCTAGAATTTAGCTAATGATGCTCTAATAGGATGGTATCATCCTCAGCCTAATAGAAAATAATATAATTAATAATTAATTTGGTTAACTCCGCCCTGCTAATCCAATTATTAACACCCAACCCAACCCAATCCCTAACCCCTCTCCAAACCCAAACTCCACCACCACCATGTCCACCACCGCCGGCAACGCCGCCAACCCCACCCTATCACGTCTCGAGAAGGCCCGGCGCATATTCGAGCACTTCGACGCCGACGCCGACGGGGTCCTCAGCCGGCCCGAGTTGGCCTTCCTCGTCTCCGCCGTCAACCCCTCCGTCGACTTCACCCCCGACCAGATCTCCTCCATCATCGACGAGGTCTTCCGCTCCTACTCCGACTTCCTCCGCGGGAGCCCCTCCTCCCCCACCGCCGGCCTATCCCTCCCCGGCCTCCTCCAGACCTACGACGACGGCGCCGGTGACCTCGACCTAGACTTCGACTCCCTCTTCCTCCTCCCAAACACCCAAAACCCTAACCCTAGCCCGGACTTCACTCGTGTCGGCCCGGCGTTGGTCTCGTTCCCGAACCACGGGATCAGGTTCGAGAGCACGTGGAAGGTGGTGGAGGAGGTGGAGATATTGATTAAGGCAAGGTTCCGGTCGCCGAAGCCGGTGAAGCTGCCGAGGGACACCGTGATCTTCGATGGCTTCTCCGACAATGGGTGGTCCAGTGACGCCGATCACCGTGGCGGGAAGACGAAAGAGGGTTTCGCTAGGGACGAGGGTTTCGTCAGGGAGCTGAGGGAGATTGGGGACGCGATAGACCGGCTCCCAGCCCCCGAAGAGGCGTTTGACGCCCGTATGGCGATGGGGAGGACTCTGCACGACAGGAGGTTTTATGCCGAGGCGGCGTGTTGTTTCGGAAAGGCAGTTCGGCTTTGGCCGACGGACCTGCGTCCGCAGTTTCGTCTTGGTAATGCTCTGATGGCATTGGACCGGCCTGCGGACGCCAAGGAGTGCTATTTGATGTCTCTTAAGTTGGCGGAGAGCGATATGGTCCGGTGGTCGGAGTTCCTCCCGCAAGTTCACGTCAATCTGGGGATCATCATGGAGGGGGAAGGGCTGCTGATCAACGCAAGCGAGCATTATCGTGATGCGGTCAGTCTCTGCCCGACGCATTACCGTGCGTTGAAGCTGTTAGGCAGCTCTCTTTTCGGCGTTGGGGAGTATGGCCCTGCCGAGAATGCTCTCGAGGCCGCGGTCCTCATAAAGCCTGACTTTGCTGACGCACATTGCGATCTAGGCTCGGTTCTGCACGCTATGGGGGAGGCGGAGAGAGCCATGTTGGCCTTTCAGAAAGCGATCAACTTGAAGGCCGATCACTTGGACGCTCTGTACAATCTTGGAGGTTTGTTCAAGGATATGGGTTGGTATGGGAGAGCATCGGAGATGTACGGGAGGGTTCTGGCAATCCGTCCGGATCACTGGCGTGCGCAGCTCAACCGCTCACTTGTGCTGCTGGGTGCGGGGGAGGCAGAGGAGGCGAGCAAGGCATTGCGAGAAGCTTTCAAGCTCACGAACCGCATGGAGCTGTACGACGCAATTCAGCACCTGAAGCATTTGCAAGGGAAGAAGAAGAAGAAGAAGAAGAAGAACAAGGAAGAGGTTGGGTCCTCGGACTGGGTCGCGGTGGATGTCGCCAAGTTCAAATCGGCCGACAAGAAGACTACAGGTACACAGCAGCTGGCCGACTCTCTTTGGATCAGAGAGCTTCAGAAAGTGACCAAGCTCGGACGGTGCAGCGTGGGCCTCCTGAAGAAGGAGATGGAGAGGCTCAACGTACCGACTGCAAGTGAAAGATGGTCTGTTAAGAAGTCTGAACTGGAGATAGTTCTACGCAAGCTTCTCCATTATCTAACGCCTGAAACGTTCCAAGGTGCGGTGAAGGCGATCGATGACAAGATATGGGCCATACTGGACGTAACCGGCTCTGGGAAATTTGATCTCAGTATGTTCTTCGCACTCATCGCCCCCATATGTGGAGGCTCGCTGGAGAAACGCAAGCGTGCTGCTTTCGATGCACTTTCTCGGCAGCCAAAGGATGGGGTTAGGGACCGGATAGCGCGAGCAGACGCTTCTGCTTACTGGAGGTATCTGAGAGTGGTCTACTTTCCGGTCCAGGGGTTCACTGACCTGATGGAAATGGATGTAGGGGAAGAACAAGACATTGGGGTTCTGTTTCCCGAATTTGTCGCAAGGTTTGACGACGGAGAGTGCGGTTTCGGGGTGATGGGCGTTCTGGTTAAGCTCGAGTGCGGCGAAAGAGCACGGCAGAGCAGGCATTCTTGTGGGGTTTGCCGGTACCGAATTGCCGGGTTGATGTTTAAAGAGACTGCATGCAGGTTCTATCTGTGCCCGAGTTGTTACAGCGAGTGCAAGGTTCCATCTGCTTTCCAGAAAGAAGAATACAAGTTCAAAGAGTGCTTGTGGAATGACTGACATCGAGTGTTTTGTGGAAGGACATCTTGTGTTGGTTCTTTTTGTTTTTTGTTTTCTTTCTTTTGACTTTCCGGAACAACATACGGATTTGACGTAACGTTCGAAATTTTTGTACATACTGTATTGCATGTCTTTGGATTCACCGTCTTTCAACTTGTACCATTTATAAATAGAAAGAATAATATGTCTCCGTGGTTCGAACCACTGACCTTCTGCTATCCAGTCGAGTTCTTATATCTCTGATCGGTAATCACAAGAGTCATTCGAGTTTGATATCTTAATATCTTGTCTTGGTTTTGGGTCATAGACAATTACATATCTTTACATGTGAATAAAACTTTTTGAATAGGTGGTCGTATGTTGAATACCTCTTGGCCGTGACAATGATTTTGATGTGTCCGGGTACCTTTGGGAGTGTACATTATCTGAGTGTCCATTGTGGACACGTACAAGATGCACAACATTTCTAGAGTATCCTTGCATTTATCAATAAGAGAAAATTTCCTCCAATATTTTGAAATATAATACCCCCTGATTGACTAATCAATTCTTTACAACCCTTCTCCCAACCAGCTTTATTTACTAAATAAAAAAAAAAAATAGTTTTAGTATTTTTAGAATTTTTATAAAGGCACTACAAAACTTACTCATGTCTATCCAAATTTGTTGTTTTTATTTACAAGTTCATCCCTCAGCAAAAAATGTTAGGGGCTCTCCGCTACATAGTATAAAAATAAAAATAAAAACAAATTTCATCTTTTTTTTTTATTTTCTCTTCCAAATTTCAAATATTATTCTCAATCCATGTTCATGCCTAGATTTTATCTTTTAGTAACTAAATTTTAGTTTATGATTCATTTTGGACGGCTTTTCGAAGTTTTGAACTCATTTTAGGATTTCGAACTTCGAAAATTTGTCCACAGTGCGACGAGGACGATGATAGATAGTCAATTTTTTTGACAATTCTGTTTATAGTCAATTCTAAATAAAAATTCTGATACTCAATGACATGTTCCAATAATGGTAGTGTTGTACTTCATAAAAATTTCAACCAATACTAATTAGATAGATTTTGCATATATACAACCGACCTGACTTATGGTTTATTGTTGTACTAGTTCATTATTGTAGCATAGATCTTTTGTGTGTACTTGATTGCTGTTGTACTTGGTATGATGGGGATCAGACTCGACCAAGACGCGGCATGAGACAGAGACGAGCCCAAGTTTTGGACTAGCTAGCTTGCAAAATCTAGAAATATTTTTTTTTGAGGAGTTTATATTTTATTTACTTATTGTTATTTATTTGTTATTGGTAGGTTGGTTTGGATGATGTTTTAGTTGATGAGTTGGGATTATTTTATCTTTATTGTTATTTGTTGGGAGGTTAGTTTAGATAGTGTCATGTCCCAGATCCAGAATACTAGAGACCGAGAGAATGACTCAGCCAACCACACCTTGCGGAATACCGAAGCAACCCGCAATGTGTTAAGGTTGTCTAGAGACAAGGGGGTGCATACTACAATCAAGTCTCCTAGGGTCAAGAGATTCTATGTCTCAATCATTCAAACAAGTAGCAATAATATAGGACATTTCAGAATAAGCAGTAAGGCGTCCCAAACGTCACATCAGAATGTTCATAAAAATTCTAGCGGTACAGAATGATGTGCCAGATAAAAGATCAAAGTATACATGACAGTGAGTCAGCTACAGTCTGAATATATACATTCATGTATGGAACTAGTATCCAGATTTGCCGGCTAACAGGTGTAGGTTAGCTAAATGCCCAAAAGAATATAGTTTACAAAAGACGAGCAGTGAATAAAGGAACCCACTCGTGACCCTCAGCAGTCATCCTTCGGGTGTGTGCCATCAGTGAGGGTGGGATAAGATAGATCCTCAAGTGCTGGCTCTAAACCTGACAATGCAAAACCAGTGGGGTCAGACCCTAAATAGCAAGTACCACAAATGAAGCATGAAATTAAGAAACAAAACCAGAACTATAACATGGGATGCATGAGCCAACAATCAATGGCATATGTCCCATCCATGACATGATACGACACCCCTTTACTAAACAAGGACATGAAGTGTTCTATTAAATCAAAATAGAATACGTCCCTTGATTATGGTCAAGCTAAAATAATTCTGTATCGTAGTTTTAGTCCATAGCCTATCGTAACACAACAGCGCAACCCAACAACCAAACAAGGACATGAGTTAAACCATCATGCCACAACAGTCTATGTCTCTAATTTCACTCAACGGAAGGCATAATACACAAACATAGATACAATATAGGAGAAATAATATAGCTTCAGTCCATGAAGTATCGTAACACAACGACGCAACCCAACAACCAAACAAGAACATGGGTTGAATCATCATGCCACGATAGCCCACTTTCTTGGCTAGGGACATATTACAAGCAATTTAAACGGGCAATCATCTATTAAGCCTTGGTATGTGATCTTTGGGTTATCCCAGTAATGCAATATATGAGTATCCTAAGATCATGCCATAATCGAGTAGGGCTGGCTGAACCAATGATATATGAGCAAGAATACATATAAAAATTGTACCAGTCCCTTGCAAGGTCCTGAGCTAATTAATGATCAGTAACAGTTTCAGGCTTTCTATAGGAAAGATACTGGCTCGGACTTATATTTAGATCAGATATTGTACTCCACTAGTGCGGATGATATATAGTATCCGTTGTGGCCAGCCTTTACTCTCAACTAATTTAGGGTGGCTCGACATGCACGATCTCGAGATATCGTTCCCTCCCAATGCTCTACCAATTAAGTTGTTTAGTTAACCCTAGGTTAATTAGAATCTTATGCCGTGGTCACATGAATATTTTTTCTTAGATGTCGTACCTTAAGTACGGGCACTCTTGATATAAAACCATATTATCACTCGAAAGTTTAATCTGGATTCACGCAAGTGTGATGCAATAATCAATACTATCTAGCCACGGCTAAAGTCACTGTCCAACTACCAGATCCGTGCATGAAAATAATTACATATATCACGTAGTATGAGTTTGTGGCACGACGACTCACTATAATCAAGTAGCACTCTCGGTGCGATCAAGTGTATCAACACGGATACAATAGTCAGTGTAGGAACAAATTCTTGTATCAAGATCTTGGATAAGTTATCAGGTAGCAAGTTATTCAGGACATGATAGTCTAATACTGGTCACATTAATTTTTTACTTTGTTATATCGATAAATGAGGATAAGAGTAGTGTAAGAACCCCTCGAGATCAGATCCACAACTCTTAAACCAAATAAGGACCGATGTTGTAGAACATCACCCGAGTTGAAATACGTCTCTTATTCTATCCAACGTATAATAAGGTGATAAAGAAAAAGTAATCTAATTAGCAAGTAAAATAACAAGTGCATATAGGGCCACAACTACAGGGCTTATATCAGGTACTTAGTCAATTTAGCATATAGTCGTAACTAGGTCATTAGGTCCAAATACATTCAAGATCGAAATACAAGTCATCCACATCCTCACAATCATTCAACCAATACAAATGTTAAACCAAGCAAAGGGCCCAACGTGCATAGGAAACGGTAGGCACACAAAGCAAGTTGGTGCACAAATACACAAAAGTAAGGTTGGCACACAAACTCACAGAAATAAGATTTGTGCACAAACTCACATAAATAAGGTTGGTGTACAAACTCATATAAATAAGGTTGGCGCACTTTCGTAAGAAAGTACGCGAGCTACAAAGGGGTGGCGCACTTTGTCAAGTTAACCAATACGACGCACTTGACAAAAGTGCGCGGATAAGAATAAGGCGTGCTTTCAAAGAAAGTGCGCGAGCAAGTTAGCTAAAAGATAAAACACATAATCCAAGGTCAAAGCTCGACAGTCGAGAAACTCGTCAGTTGAGGAGCACACAAAAATCGAGAAACCAACCAAAGCTTCATCCATAAAGAAACAAAGAGGGAAGAAAGTGCAAGGGTAGACCAAACGTAAGAAAAGTGCACCGGCTGACGAAATATAGGAAAAGTATGCCAGATTGCAAAAGTGCGCTGACCGGCTGAGGCACACTTTCTCTTGGTTTTCTAGGGAGAACTTTGATGAATACGCACCAAAGTGCGCCAACTGGGTTTCCTCTCGAAAGTGTGCCACTGACTCAAGGAGTGTAACTGGCACACTTTTGCTAGGAGACTGCGTGCAGTATGATTAGTACGCAGGAAGAGTTGGGACAACACAACAATGTACCCAAAGTGAAACATATGTATTTTTACTCCAAAGGGGTTCTCTTGCATATTCTTCACAGAGGACTGTTCTTCTTCTCTAGTAAGCCATTTTGGTATACTTATTATATCAAGTTTCAGCACTGAACTTAGCTGGACTCGAAATCAAACATGGCCAAAAATAAAGTTACATAAAATATAGTGCTCTACACTATGAGCTAATTAGTTTTTGTAAAATACAAGATTTTGGGAGATCAAATCCCAGAAAAACAAAAGTGAACCCATAGACCCAAACTCAGGTCCAAACAATTCCAGCCATGAAAATCAAGAACAACAAGTATTAAAGATGAATGGGATATTCAGTCCCAACAATATGAGCTAGTAATAAACATGAAATATTAAGAATTAAAAGCATGCATAAATTCATGGTTCTTCTCTTGTGCAAGGTGTACTTATCTACAAAGGGAGAGAGAATGTCACGACCCGCACCCTGATATTCTGGCACGAGTACGTGGCTACGCCCAGCCTACGCCGCAGAATCGGCGGTAGAACGCTGTCTGGGTCATTTCTAACTATCTAACATCTCAACAATATAATATGGTACCTGTCAATCATCTCAACTCCAATCGGAGGAGCAATATGGTATCTCACAATATATCAATCTCAATCACAAAACAATCTAAGGAGGAAAATAATGCACGAATGGAAATAGCGAAGGAAAGAAGATACAATCCACAATATGAAATAATAGTACATCTGTGAAACTCCACAAAAATATAGTCTAATACAACATCTAAACAAAACTAGACCTCCTCGGTCACTGGTACTATGTCCTCTGGCTCTAGGGGAGTGTCCTCTAAAGTCTCACCCTCCTGAGGTCCGTAATGTGTGGGACACAGCTCCTCTAGCCAATCATCTGGAAAAATATATCCAGTCAGGATTGGAGCGAAGCACATACCTCTGAAAGCAGTTCCAATAACATAATCGAGCATATATAACAAGCAATAGAAAAATGATACAAGATGCACAAGTAGAAGAATAAAATGTACAAGTGAACAGGCAATAGGCACAATAAAGCTGAAAGTAAATATGAGGATAGCTGCAAGTAGAGAACAAGAAATACTAACTATGTGTTTTAGAGTGAGAGTTCGTTATGTGATCGGTTTAGGTTGCACATGAGGTATATAGGTAACTCTATTATACGTGAGGTGTATAATCGACATGCACATGAGATCAAGTGGGCTTTGATCACATAACCAACTCCTACTCCCCCTCCCCAACCAATACTCATGGATCCAATCACGACACGTTACGTACATGATCACGATAGTCACACTAGCACACGAAATAGTGGATGCACAAGAAGCACATGAAAGTCAATACCCGATGCACACGATGAAATACATGTCATTGGGTACCCGTTGCACACGGTAGGGGATAACACCTCCTGACGGGATCCATATAGCACCAGTCCGTGAAATCACTGTGTCGGGAATCAATGTATACTAATCTAGAACATGCATATATACAACATTATGAATTGAAAATAATCAGAGAAATGTACTCGCCTGAAGTCCTGAGTAAAGTGTGTCTCTCGATGCCCAAGCCGGTATCTCACAACCTATATATGGTATGTTGTATCAATACAAGGTTCAATGATGAAAATAATTGAAGTTGAAGAAGTTCTAGGTCAATACGCCGTTTCTAAGTCAAACCAATGTATTTCTAGGTTGTAAGAGTCTAATGCTAGTCACTAAGTCAATACACTATGAAGCTATGCTATACTAGCTAAGCTAACACACCACGGTGCAATCAAGAAGCCGTATCCTAAGATACGCAAATTTTCTAATATAAAATAGGTTTATATATATACATAAGTCATATATAATAATAATAATATCTCAAACAATTTAATTATGATACTTTGGCCTTGTGCCAAAGCGTATCGCAATTACTCTTGATACCCACGCTCAATACCTTGGGTATCGGCCCGATACCTTGGGAATACCCCGGTATCCTAAGGCAAACCAAAACTAAACACAAAAGATATAAATAGATATCCCAAACTAATATGCTAAGTATACACTAATATCTTAAACTAATTAACCAATACCTTAACTAAAAACTAATTGCTTTCTAACAAGTATACTAACTAATATTATACCTATACTAATATACATATCTAACATAATCACCTAGTACCTCTACTACTCACTAACCTCTAGAATACATAGTTATAACCATACTAACTACACCATGACCAAGATACTTGAAACTAAAACTGATAATAATAACAACTAACCAAGTTCATATATATACCTATAATTAATTAGTTACTAGGTAACTTAATAATTCAACTAATAACTAACTCAACTAACAAAAGCTAACACTATAAGAGATTAGCCTCAAACTGATGCTACAGCAGAAACTAAAGTACCAATCTGACAACAACACCTAACTGGAACCTAGCTCACAACAAGAGACTGAGCTACACAGTCAAATAGAAAACATAAACTGTCACTGTGTCGAGCACAGCACAGTGAAATCTGAAACATACAATGTGCAGGCCCGACCCCTCTCCTCTGGGTGACTTGCAAAAGAGCATCTGAGCTTCCCTTCCAGCTGATGAAGTAACTATTTCAGATTCCAAACCATAACTGTCTTTAGAAATAACAGTAGTACCATGTTTGATGAAGCCACATTTAGGTTCCTCGGTTTTCCCTTTTCATGAACACAAAGACAGGGTTGGAATTGATTAAGCTTTCAGTACGGGATCTCAAAGCAGTACTAAGGCTACCTGATGAGTCAAGATACCTCCAGGCTCGAACCTCTGCTACAGCTGCTGTGTTTCAGTTCTTCAGCTGTCCTTGCTGTGTGTGCCTCAAACTGCCCAGGTAATCTTCAGTCTGTGCTCAAACTGGTGTGTTCCTCTGCAGTGTGCAATCTTGAGTCTTCAGGCACAGTGTAGTCTGCAGGTAGAGTCTTCAGTAGGTGAGTTGCTGTGCTGCCTTCATTTCAGTCTTCAGTGTACTGATCTGTTCACAGTTTGCTGTGTCAAGTTCAGTCTCAAGCACAGTGTAGTCTGCAGGTAGAGTCTTCAGTAGGTGAGTTGCTGTGCTGCCTTCATTTCAGTCTTCAGTGTACTGATCTGTTCACAGTTTGCTGTGTCAAGTTCAGTCTCAAGCACAGTGTAGTCTGCCTTGCTGTCTGTTATCCAGTTTTGCCCTCCTCATACTCTCACATCCACACAGACACACAACACTACACAACACCTTATGCATATAAACACAACCAATATGTAGCTATCCCCATATATATATGTATATATAACATATAAGCCAAATACATATATATATATACCTATAGATATTAATACATATAGCTATATACACCAATATATATATATATATATACACACACATATAGATTAATGTAGATACTCTATTAAATACACATAGACACACATAAATACCAAAACCCAAAGTACACTATTATATGCTCCAATTAAAGTATAGATAGCATATACAAATATATTTACATATGTATGCATAGTACAAAAGCCAAAAACACAAACACATGGGGTGTACCGCACCCGTATCACACTTTTCTATGATACGCTTGCGACACGGCCCCCAACTCACAACCAAACGTATCCCGGAGGACACGTACAAGCCTAATACATATATTATGAACAATACATATATAAATTAGAGTGTCTACGTGTCCGTGTCGCCATATGATATGCACATGGCCCCGTGTCGGAGGAAAACCCCCAAAATCGACCGTTTTGTCAAATTGACGAGATACGGCCCACACGTATCCAATTGTGGACACGACACAAGCTACAAACAAACAATCAATGGTCAATTAGATCTATTAGATCTATTGACAAATACTACATGTACCAATTTCGGAATTCCCCCAAAATTGGCACCAAATTGGACATAACTACCACCGTAGGTCTCCAAATGATTCCAAATCAAATCCTATGGGTAACCTATGCATGTGGGGTGGGTTCTCATGGTAAAAACTCAGATCTATAGCCTATAGGAAGAGGGAAAACTGATTTATACCTATTGGGAGATGGATTCCCAATGAAAAGGTCTCAAATGACAAGTTGCTCTTCTTCTTGTAGATCTTGGCCTCCTCCTCCTTGTTCCTTGCTTCTTGCTTATAGATCCTTGATGTAGAGGCTTCAATGTTGAATTTAGAAGGAGATTTGAAGAGAATTGATGGTGAATTGATGGGGAAATGATGGGGAATTGGAAGGGGAAAAACTAGATCTAGAATTTTGGGGAAGAACTAAAATGAGAGCACTCTCTCTCCTCTCAATTATGGCTGGACAAAAACCCTTCCCCAAGCAATGTACAAAGTCAAAAATACCCCTTGGGGCCTCTCATGAAGAAATAATTAGGGAGGGAAGGTTCTAGTCTAATGGTTTCACTAATTAATCATGTTTCCTAATCCATAGGCCTAATTCATGGGCTCAACTTAGACTAGTCCAAAAGTTTGTTTCATGCTCTCCAATTAAATGGTTAGGTCCACTACACAAGTCCACAACAAGTCTACACTAACAATAAATGAAATAAATAAATTAGTCATGCACAAATATTAATTATAAAAATTCTAAAATAATTAATACCCATGATAATTACCAAACTACCCTTAGATAAAAATGTGAGGGTGACAGAGAAAACCTAAGAGAGAGAAATAAAAAGGATATAATGAGCAGAGAGAGAGAAATGGAAATATATAGGTTTAGGTTTGAGATATTGACCGTTGGATCACTCAAATCCATCCAAGCCACACATGCCACAAATCCAACCAAACCCACTCTCTAAACAACTCGAGTCCAGTCTAAACAATAGCCGGGCTAGCAAATAATATGCGCCAAAGTGCGCCAATAATAATATGCACCAAAGTGCACCAAAAAATGGGGCTGACATCTCTACCCACCTTAGAAAATTTTTGTCCTCGGAATTCAAACTCAAGGCTAGCTAGGGATATCAAAACAAGCAACAAACTAACTATAAGTAATCTACACATACAAACAAATAACAACACAAATAATAAAATAAAGCAACATTATCTCATGCGAGTGCTTGCTAATCACGAAAAAAAGATACAAAGGCATACGAAGGGAATATACCTTAACGTTCATTATACTAGTCCATTCATTTATTATTATAACTATAAGCGGAACTTGATTTGGATGTGCGTGCACACCGGAATCAACATGTATCCGTCGAAAAGTACCGTATCGGCATGTTCTGACACTCGCCATAATATTATGTGTACTCGTCGATTCGCAACGAAACTTATGCCATTGGATTCGCAGTGTTACGTTGTTCCTGTAACCCAAGTTTGGTTCAATTCTGAGAACGTTGACAAAACGTCATTTCGTAGGCCCCATGGTTACACATAACGGGCGATTTCGTGATCGGCTCATCGGAATCTAGTTTTGGACATTCTGTTGGGTTTGTGCCATCGTTATGGACTCGTAGACACTAAGTTTGGCGAATTTGGAGAACTTTATCTCTGACACATTTTTTGGTCCTAAGTGGGCCATATGTGGACCCCGCTTTGACCCAAAACTGTCAATTTTTTTCCTGTGTCTAAATTGGACTTATGGATAGTCAATTCTAGTTATTTTAATTATTTTAAAAATAGTAGTGATGTTTGTTTCAGCATCCGGAGGTGTATATACAGATTTCACTTTCCCAAGAGCAGTTGACGGAGTTCATCTACAACACATAATAAATATATATAGAAAGAACACAAGCAAATAATATAACTGGATCTCTACAGGTTTGGCAAGGTACACTTGCCTGGGTTCAACCTAGGACCGTGAGATATTGCTTAGCATCCGAACAAGATTCGGGTGTCGATGCCGTACGCAGAGTCGTGCAAGTTATTTAATTAAAAAAGTCTTACAGGATTGTGATGACGATAATTAAAAAAGCTTTTTTAATTAATATATATAGAAAGAACACAAGATAATAATATAACTGGATCTCTACAGGAGGAGGACTGTGTGCTCAAGAGAATTTATGGATTTATTTAATTAATTCAAAGAGAAATTAATATCAGCACCGATCCTTATACTTCTAGTAGGATCAGGAGGATTCATAGTTTATTGTCATGCATCTGGGAAAGGACTTGGGTGTTTATTGATGCAACACGGAAGGGTGATAGCTTATGCATCTCGGCAGCTTTGAGATCATGAGAAGAATTATCCAACGCATAATTTAGAATTAGCAGTAGTAGTATTTGCTCTCAAGTTATGAAGATATTACCTATATGGCGACCGGGTGGAGATATTTATAGATCACAAGAGTTTGAAGTACATATTCAATCAAAAGGACTTGAACATGAGACAGATGAGGTGGCTAGAGTAATTTGGTGATTGTGATGTGGCACTTTAGTACCATCCAGGCAAGGCAAATTTGGTGGCAGATGCTCTAAATAGGAGAGACAACACATTCATCTTGACAACTTAGAAGCACATTCTAGAAGATATTTAAGAGATGGGCATATAGGTAGTGTTACCTAAAGAGACGGGAGTGTTAGTCAGTCATCAGATACAGTTAACTTTGGTAGAGAGGATCAAGTTAGCTCAGACGAAAGACGTCCAGATTCAGAAGTTTAGGGCAGAATGTGAGTCGGATCTTAGGAAGGAATTAAGAATTCATGAAGGCGGAACACTCAAATTTGGAAACCGTCTTTGTGTGTCAAGTGGAGATATCCGACAAGAATTGATGATCGAGGCACACAATTCCCAGTATTATATTCATCCCAGAGGCACGAAGATGTACCATGATGTCAAGCAATGTTTCTGGTGGAACAGAATAAAAAGATAGCTTATTTTATTTTACGATGTCTCGTATGTCAGCAAGTGAAAGCAGAACAACAGAGACCAGCAGAATTGTTACAACCCATGCCTATTCTAGAGTGGAAGTGGGAACACATTACGATAGACTTTGTGACCGGTTTATCTAGATCCCCTACTGGACGTAATGCAGTTTGGGTGATAGTATATCGACTCACGAAAGTGGCACATTTTCTTCCCTTCCGAATAGGATAGTCCATATAACAATTAGCAAAGATATACATACAGTAGATAGTGAGGCAGCACGGAGTCCCAGCGAGTATAGTTTTAGATCGTGATACTCACTTTATATCTTATTTCTAAAAAAACTTGTACGGTCGTTTAGGTACCAAGTTAAGATTTAGTATCGCGTATTATCGTAAGACAAATAGGAAATCAGAGAGGACGATCCAGACTTTGGAAGATATATTGCGGGCTTATACCTTAGACTTTGGTAGGTCTTGGGAGGATCATCTTCACTTAGTAGAATTCTCGTACAACAACAGTTATCAGGTCAGCATACAGATGGCTCCATTCGAGGTATTGTACGAAAGAAAGTGCAGATCACCCTTGGCATGGGATGACCTTGGTGAACGAAAGATGTTGGGGCCTGATATGATCACTCAAACGAAGTTAAACAGATCAGGGAACGGCTTCGGGTTGCACAAGATCGCCATTGTTATTAGGCATATCAGCATCGTAGGCCGTTAGAGTTTTCTGTCGGCGACCACGTATTTTTGCAAATTTTGCCTACCCGTGGAGTCAATAGATTCGGGGTTCGCGGGAAGCTTAGTCCGCGATATATGAGACCGTTCGATATTCTCGAGAGGGTAGGGGATGTTGCTTATCGTCTTGCCCTTCCACCTTCGCTTCGTGAAGTGATGTATTTTATATGTCTCAGTTGCGTAGGTATGTCCCGGACCCGAGTCATATCCTCAATCACTCTGAGTTAGTCGTTGGTACCGACTTAACTTATGAGGAACATCCCATGTATATTCTGGATAAGAGAGAAGATGAGAACCGGACTATCCGTCTTGTTCGTGTTGCTTGGGGCCATCACTACTTGTGGGAGTCGACGTGGGAGTGCAAGGACGATATTTGATCTCGGTACCCGCATCTATTTGACTCAGTATTCTTAGATATTTGATCTTGTAGTAACTTCTGGATATTTGTACTTGAATTTTTTTTCCATTTTGATAACGGGTTGTTCCATGTGACATTATTTATATTGCTTTGGTTGGACATATCATTTTATATTATTGTGACTGGACTTGTCTGTTGTGATTTGTTTTTTATTGTGGATGAGATTAGATATATAGATTGTGATAGGTATTTGTAGACCATTTTATATGTATTACAGCTTAAGTGCACTCTAACGGGTTCATTAAATTGGGTTTGTCCATTGGAGTTGTGCTGCTGGCCATTGCCACGTGGCTAATCCCTTGGTATTTTGGGACTGGGGCATAACATGGTTTTTGTGGTGGCCCATGCAGGTCTATGAATATATTGCTTTGGTTTCAACTAAGGGACCGAGCAACCCTGTGATTAGGATAAGAATAAATTTATAGGATCTCATCCACATATTGACACGTTATTGATCTCTATATCAGACTCGAATAAATTTCTTGACTTGAATCATACTTGATTCAGCTGTTCGACCCTATATTGATCTCGACAGAAAAAGAGAAGGCAGAGAAATTTTTTGATGGACTAAGCTTTGAACTACAAAGACAGATTGGCACAGTTGCACCTACTTCTTATACGGACGTCCTTGTAGCAGCTCGACGCATGGAGCACATCCACAAGCGGAAGTCCAGCTAGAAAAGACCGTACGTATTAGTACCAGCTCGAGCACCACACGGGGAGCCTACAAAGTGACCCCAGATGAATCCACCCCAGAGAGCAGCATCACGATCCCTATCCCTTCCTACTTGTCACTACTGTGGCAAGGTAGGCCATATTGAGACGGAGTACAGACACAAATTGGGATTATATTTAGGTTGCGGATGCAGTCAGCATTCAGCCAGGGATTGCCCTGACCGCCGAAAAGGAATACCAATGGTTCACCGACTAGCTTTACCTGCACCGGAGCCAGTCCAGCAGTTATATCGACCAGCTTATCCAGCACCAGGAGCATCACAGGCAGAAGATGAAGGATTCAGACCACCAGTACCTCGAGGATATCATTCGAGGCCATCCTTGGCACCACAGGCAGCACTCTTCTAGCAGGCCCAGCAATAGCAGAGGGCACCACCACATGGACTTGGACAGGCTTTTACGATGACAGTGGAGGAGGCACGAACTTGAGGAGTAGCGAATATGGGTAAGATTTAGTCTTATCATAGCCAGCGATAGTAACGAATATTCCTAGTAATACTTTAGCATGTGGCTGTTAGTTCTGTTCCCTAGCCTATACCTAGTATTATGTTAGCATAAACTTGTTAATCTAGATTAGTAATATGTAAGTGGTACCCAAGTTGTCATAAGTTATAGTTGATCCTCGTTCTAATCAGACTCATTTACTCTTGAGTTACGCATCTCTCATTGCCTAGGAGAAGTTTTTATTGCTTCCCTACGTGTTCTGCTTGAACAAAACCCTCACCCTTCCTCTCAATTTTTTTTCTTGTTCATGGTCCTTTATCCTTTGTGTCATGCTTCCACAAATGTCATACAACCGCGTTATCTCTTCTGGAGCAACCTTTCCTGACCAGTTATGTTTTATTTTTCTTAATTGCGAGGACGCAATTCTTTGAAGGTGGATAGATTGTGAGTACCTTAATTTTTTTACATAAGGTTAGTTTGGTAATTAATAATTATTTTTTATTTTAATATTTATTCGATAATTTAATTAAACTTTGGAAACCAACCCCCATAGTTTTAAGATCTTGAGTGCAATACAAGCATTTTCCTTCCAACCAACCTAGCATGCTCAACTTAGACGAGTCAAATTAGGCTCCTGCCATGTCTGTCACTCACAAATTTGTAATCCCAGACTTTGTTTTGGTCGCACAACTTTTGCGACACAATTACGAGAAAACGATAATTAATTAACCATTTTGTTGTGGCGTACAATTTAACACACCACCCTAACCCATTGCTTCCAACCAAATCCATACTATGAGCCTAACTGGTCCTATTACGCACATGACACTCGAGTTACGTTATCCAAACTCCCTGTATGCTCCCAATATAATATTAAGTAGAAAATAGAATTTATGAATTTATTTAATTAATTTAATATTTATTAATATTAAGTAAATATCTTTTTTAATTAATATAAATTTGGTTATAAATTATTTGTTGAAGGAAATATAAATTTTCTAGAATTTTTCCATGTCCTTAACCATTTTTGGGAATTTTATACATATAATTATTTAATAATAAAACAGAAAAAAAGAGAATAGATAAATCAATAATAACCTAAACTCTAACATCTCTTCCCCCTATACACCCCGCGGCCCAGAGAACCCAAACCCGATCACTCTCCCTAGCTCTCTCCCTCTATATATATATGTAAATATTTTTAAAACCCTAACCCTAATCCCACACCAACTCCACCATCACCCACGCCTACACCACCTCCACCATCCGCATGAGCCGTCGACCGCCTGCAATACTGCAGCAATGTCGGAGCGCCGCCACAACAGCCGCACAACCGACCGCACCACACAACACCAGCACCTTGCTACCCCCCCTTCGCGCGGAGGTTCCGCCCTCTTCGCTCGTCCGTTTTACATCCCGTCTTCGCTGGTATGTTCACAACCTAACCCTCTAGGATTCTCTTCAAGTGGAACGAATTTAGGCACCCGAGTTTGATCAAAAAATTGACCAAAATTTGGCCGAAAAACTGTTCGAAAACAGTTAAAAATTTTAGTCCAAGTACCCCTGTTCATGTCCAATTTTCTATCATCTCATTAATTATTTTCAAAATATAATTAAAAGAACTTCTTCAAAATATAACCAAGATTTTTACTGTTCTTTTAGTTTTTATTAGTTTGCTATAATGGTTAAATTATTCTGGTTTACGACCAAAAATTTTATTTTTAAAATACCAAAAAACTCGCGATACGGGGTGCGTCCCGCCAAACGAGGCCACATCGTAGCGTGCGAATTGTACTGAAAGGTGCGTAACATCAACGCGTACGTGTGGGCTTTCACAAAATTTGATTTGTATGTGCGTGCACACCGGAATCAACGTGTATCCGTCGAAAAATACCATATTGGCCTGTTCTAACACTCGTCATAACTTCACATGTACTCGTCAATTCATAACAAAAATTATGTTATTGGATTCGCAGTGTTACGCTGGTCCTGTGACCCAAGTTTGGTTATATTCTGAGAACGTTGACGAAGCGTCATTTCGTGGGCCCCATAATTTTGTATAGATTTTGTGATCGGCTCATCAGGAATCTAGTTCTGGATATTCTGTTGGATTTGTGCCATCGTTCTGGACTCGTAGATACTATATTTGATGAATTTGGAGAATTTTGTCTTCGACATATTTTTTGGTGCAAAGTGGGCCACATGTAGACCCCGCTTTCATCCAAAACTGTCAATTTTGCCCCTGTATCCAAATTGGAATTATGGGTAGTCTATCATAGCTATTTCAACTATTCTGAAAATAATAGTGATATTTGTTTCAGCATCCGGAGGCGTACGTGCGGATTTTACTTTCCCAAGAGTAGTTGACGGAGTTCATAACCCAGGCAAGTGTACCTTGCCAAACCTACAGAGATCCAGTTATATTATTTGCTTGTGTTCTTTCCATATATTTTTATTTTGTATTGTACCTGTTCAACCTAGGATCGTGAAATATTGTTTAGCGTCCGAACAAGATACGGGTATCGATGTCATACGCGGAGTCGTGCAACGTCACTTAGAGAAGTTAATTCCATTATCCTATTTTTACGTGCTTGCTTTACCAAGTACGTCATACCGTAGGACACTTGACACTATTTTATGTGACCGAATCTTTCTTGAGTTATTCATGGTAATTTTGTATAGGCTTACAGTATTCGTGATATGAGACTTGCATATTACATGGATATTATTATGACTCGTTGTACTAGCTAGAGGTCATGATATTGCGTATTATGGACATAAGACGTCGTGGACATAAGATAACAGGTTACATTGGGTGGGGAGAGACACACAGGCTACAGGCTGATTATTTATATATATATACTACTGGAGGTGCCTTAGACTCTGTCTCAGGCCTTTGGCACATATACTCGAGTCGTGATACTACTTGCTGCTATGGGCTCCCCAAGATAGAGACTGTAGTGGTCTCAGCCTGAGTACTAGTGATGCTCTCATTTGTATTTCACTTAGCTGGTTACATAGCTTGCCCTGAGGATCTGCCTATATTTACTTGTTGTATTTTATTTGGCTTGAGTGTTTATTGTACCTTGCTATGTCCCCTGAGGACCTGGATCCAGATTATGTCCCCAGGTGTAGACGAGGAGAGCTATCCCGAGGTTTACGGGAAATGTGATACTATTGGAGACGTACAGGTTGCAGAGGACGAGGTTGTTCCGGAGGACTTCTCTTGAGCACACGGTATTCTCACCATTCATTTATTATGCTTAGTATTCTTTGTAAACTCCCTCACCCAAAATAGATTTTTTATGTATATTTTATATTATTATAGATATTTAATTTCTTTAGAGTATTCTGTTATTTAATTAGCAAATGAAATTCTTGATATATTTACTTATATAAATATTTATTTAGAATCATTTTTAGGTTATTTTAGATTTTTGAAATTTTTTTAGGATTTATTTGGATATATATAGTCTTAATATTAGATAGATGCTAATTTAGTATTAATAGATATTAATAAGATTTTATAAATTATTTGTATTATATTTAATTATATTCAAGATTATAAATTATTGAGATAGATTCAAACTCTACTTTAAATTAATTCAAATCATGAACCTACTAGGAAAGCAACTTAATGTATATCATATCCTTATTTAAATTCATCATAATCCTATCCAAATTAACCAATCCTAGTTGTATTTAATTAAGTAGTCTCCACCATTATAAATACCTCATACTTCATATTTTTCTTCCCCAAAATTCCTCTCTTTTTCGTCTAAAAATAGCCAAAATTCGTCATAAATTCAGCCTCATTTTCTACTAGTTATGACGAATTAAAAAGACGATATCTCCTAGCTCCGGACTCCAAACGTGCTCCAATTTTTTTTGTTAGAACAATAATGAGGTTAGATTTCTGATTATATAAATTGTTTTTCTAAATTATGAGTATTAAATTCTAGAAAATTTGTAGAGTACAGCATATCCGAAAATAGACGTGTTTTGATATTTTCGCGATTCCGGGAGAACCAAGAATCAGAATCATGAACCGTTTAAAGTTTTGGAAAGCTAATGTCGAGATCATCGACATATAATTTTCCTAGAATTTATTTCGAAGTATTTACATACTGTTAATTCTGTAGAACTTGTAGGTTAGAATTTAACCATCGGTGCACAATACAAAATTTGTATGTGTCATAATTCCCAAACGAATTTGAATTCGGACGAGCCGTAAATTCCAGTATGTTTTTTATGCTGAAATCTACAGGAAATCATGCATAAAAGTCGAGTTTGTATCGGTTGACTTTTTGGTCAACAGATCGCCTCAATTTGCGTGCCATGAGTCTCGAGTTGATAAAATTCAGTTTTTTTGGACAAAATTTAGGAATTAACATAAAAATCTGAATAAGAAGATTAAAATAGAATTTTAGAGTAATTATTCCAGAATTAAATAAATTAAAATAAATTATCTTTTGACGTGATAAATTTGTAATACATAGGCTATTTGGACTGTGACTTGGACTCTGATTTATACCAGCAGGACCCCAGGCAAGATACCTTGCCAAATTGCTTATAGTATTTTGCATGCTTAGTATATTTCTTTATATTTATTATATTTTTGTTTATTTATTGCATGTGTATTTTCTTTCAGTCATTACTATATATTAGATATGTTGACACACACATGACACTTAGTATCATGAGAGGACAATCATTAGACGTATAGGCTTTTAACCACTCTGGTAAACCGTAGTATATAGCTCGCACTACGGGCGTGTGTCGCGCTGGTCGCTACCCCCGCGGTATGTCGATTTCTGGAGTCTCGCTGGTCGCTACCCCCACGGTATGTCGATTTCTGATGTCCATTGACGTGTGTGTGAGTTGTGAGGTAGATCGAGTAGCCTACCCTTGTCCATACGTCGAAAAGTTGTCCTTATTTGCATTCATATAGATTATCATGTACAGCGTACTTATCTATTTTCAAACCATATGCATGTTTACTGTATTCAAATTGGCTCGTATTTTCTGTATCTTGTTACGTCCCTCTGAGGACCTGGTCCGCTGCCAGGTGTATCTTTCCTTGAGTATTTGTAGGAGCGCAGATTTGGATGGTTACATGTGATCCGAGGATGTCTTCTCTTCGAGCTGTGATGGATAGCTGGTATTCTTATATTGTGTTGTAGTGTTGTACTCATATTGTATTTGCCTTTCCTATTCGAGTTGGTAGTGGATTTGTTTCCATCCAACTATCATCCTCAGATACTTCTTATTGAGATCTAGTTTCATAGATACTGGTTATTTATTTCTGTATGATTTTGGTGGATGAGATTTAGATTTTACCCTGTGACTTGTATTATATTTTATACCACTTGTGGATTTTATATTCATATTACAGAGTACGTATGGATTTGGTTTCCATATATTGGAGTTGCCATATCCATGCGGCTGGCATGCTTACGTGTCCTAGTCCTACGTATTTTTGGGACTGGGGCATGACATGTTTTTGTGGTGGCCCATGCAGGTCAAGAGCATATTGTCTCGGTTACGTTACTGTACCGAACAAGCCTGCACCTAGGACTAGAGTATAGGATCTCATCCACAATTGACTGTGATTAATCTCCTCCTATCTGTTCTATTTTGAATAATTATATCCTGCTTGATTCATGTGCTTTTCTAATAGTTCCTTGAGTATAGTCTTCTGCTAGAATATAGGAACCCCTGTTATTAGGATGATAATTAGAGTAGCACACCTATTAAGAATACAACGAGAATATAGACACACCACTAAGTTTAGAATATCTAGTAAACCTAGAATTCCTTATCTTTAGATTGTTATACCATTACCCCTTGATGTATTAAGAAGACTTGAGAGTAGTATAGACACTACTAGAGTTAGTTAGAAGTTTTACCATAATGTTTGACACCTAGTATCACATAGTCTTTTGACCTATTAATTGAAGTGTAACCGAATGAAATTTATCGCATGCTAGCAAAAGACGACAGTGTTTATTCAGACCATAGAATTTAGAGGTCCTTGCCCTATTTGGTCGACTAGCGACTTAGATAAGGAGGTTGTATGATAACTGTAGAGATTGTAGAGTCTTTTATTATTATTGCTTATGTTATTTTTGCTTTTGCAAACTTGAATTATTTTGTAACTTCTCACATCATAATCCAGCGTTATATTTTCTGTGCTACCTTGAATTATGCTGCTATTATAGCCTAGTTTTTGCAAGCTTAATCTTATATCGAGCTTGTTCATGACATATGTGTTATTGGGGCCTGATCAACCACACTAATACAAATTGTCTAATCAGAATCAGTGTATTATGGTCTAGCTAGCTATAATGCGCTTGATTCGCCTTTCGCAATAGTATTTTATGTGGATTGAGATGTATAGTTGACCAGTAGACAAATATACTTACCCTCTAGATACGACAAAGCATATCATATCAAGTACATAACTGCACCGATGTGAGCATGCGAATAGGAAATTACAAAATTAAGATTTCAATCCACAACTGTCTTGACAATTCCCATTTGAATTCTTTAAACGCTTTGATTCCCATACTTCCATTCTATTACCCCTCCTTGAACTCTTTTTCGTTGCTTTCCGTCTTCCCTTGTCTCGGAAAGACAAAATCTCGTGCTTGGAAATAAGTGATACACGGATAGTACAAGATATACCCCATAGGCCAATCACATTATTTGGTGACTATCTTTCATAATTGATTAAGGGCATATCACATATGATATAGTTTGTGTTAAAGTTTTGAGGATTGAATGACATGAGATAATAAATTGAGGAATATTTTCTTAAGTGTAAGAGCCTTATGTGATAGATGGATAAATTCTAAGTTTGGTAGAAATTGCATTATTAAACTTGAGGTAAATTTTTTTAGATTGTGATCAAGTGAGATTAGATAGAGAGAAACCATGTTCTATTTTAATTTCGAGGACAAAATTTTTGTAAGTTGGGTAGATTGTAAACCCCCTCACCCAAAATAGATTTTTTATGTATATTTTATATTATTATAGATATTTAATTTCTTTAGAGTATTCTGTTATTTAATTAGCAAATAAAATTCTTGATATATTTACTTATATAAATATTTATTTAGAATCATTTTTAGGTTATTTTAGATTTTTGAATTTTTTTAGGATTTATTTGGATATATATAGTCTTAATATTAGATAGATGCTAATTTAGTGTTAATAGATATTAATAAGATTTTATAAATTATTTGTATTATATTTAATTATATTCAAGATTATAAATTATTGAGATAGATTCAAACTCTACTTTAAATTAATTCAAATCCTGAACCTACTAGGAAAGCAACTTAATGTATATCATATCCTTATTTAAATTTATCATAATCCTATCCAAATTAACCAATCCTAGTTGTATTTAATTAAGTAGTCTCCACCATTATAAATACCTCATCCTTCATATTTTTCTTCCCCAAAATTCCTCTCTTTTTCGTCCAAAAATAGCCAAAATTCGTCATAAATTCAGCCTCATTTTTTACTAGTTATGACGAATTAAAAAGACGATATCTCCTAGCTCCGGACTCCAAACACGCTCCAGTTTTTTTTATTAGAACGATAATGAGGTTAAGTTTCTGATTATATAAATTGTTTTTCTAAATTATGAGTATTAAATTCTGGAAAAATTGTAGAGCACAGCATGTCCAAAAATAGATATGTTTCGATGTTTTCGCGATTCCGGGAGAACCAGGAATCAGAATCACGAACCGTTTTAAGTTTCGGAAAGCTAATGTCGAGATCATCGACATATAATTTTCCCAGAATTTATTTCGAAGTATTTACATACTATTAATTCTGTAGAACTTGTAGGTTAGAATTTAACCATCGGTGCACAATACAAAATTTGTATGTACCATAATTCCCAAAAGAATTTGAATTCGGACGAGCCGTAAATTCCAGTATGTTTTTGATGCTGAAATCTACAGGAAATCATGCATAAAAGTCGAGTTTGTATCGGTTGACTTTTTGGTCAACAGATCGCCTCAATTTGCGTGCCATGAGTCTCGAGTTGATAAAATTCAGTTTTTTTGGACAAAATTTAGAAATTAACATAAAAATCAGAATAATAAGATTAAAATAGGATTTTAGAGTAATTATTCCAGAATTAAATAAATTAAAATAAATTATCTTTTGACATGATAAATTTGTAATACATAGGCTATTTGGACTGTGACTTGGACTCTGATTCATACCAGCAGCAGGACCCCAGGCAAGATACCTTGCCAAATTACTTACAGTATTTTATATGCTTAGTATATTTCTTTATATTTATTGTATTTTTATTTATTTATTGCATGTGTATTTTCTTTCAGTCATTACTATATATTAGATATGTTGACACACACATGACACTTAGTATCATGAGAGGACAATCATTAGACGTATGGGCTTTTAACCACTCTGGTAAACCGTAGTATATAGCTTGCACTACGGGCGTGTGTCGCGCTGGTCGCTACCCCCGCTGTATGTCAATTTCTGGAGTCTCGCTGGTCGCTACCCCCGCGGTATGTCAATTTCTGATGTCCATTGACGTGTGTGTGAGTTGTGAGGTAGATCGAGTAGCCTACCCTTGCCCATACGTCAAAAAGTTGTCCTCATTTACATTCATATAGATTATCATGTACAGCGTACTTATCTATTTTCAAACCATATGCATGTTTACTGTATTCAAATTGGCTCGTATTTTCTGTATCTTGTTACGTCCCTCTGAGGACCTGGTCCGCTGCCAGGTGTATCTTTACTTGAGTATTTGCAGGAGCGCAGATTTGGATGGTTATATGTGATCCGAGGATGTCTTCTCTTCGAGCTGTGATGGATAGCTGGTATTCTTATATTGTGTTGTGGTGTTGTACTCATATTGTATTTACCTTTCCTATTCGAGTTGGTAGTGGATTTATTTCCATCCAACTATCATCCTTAGATACTTCTTATTGAGATCTAGTTTCATAGATACTGGTTATTTATTTCTATATGATTTTGGTGGATGAGATTTATATTTTATCCTGTGACTTGTATTACATTTTATACCACTTGTGGATTTTATATTCATATTACAGCGTACGTATGGATTTGGTTTCCATATATTGGAGTTGCCATATCCATGCGGCTGGCATGCTTACGTGTCCTAGTCCTACGTATTTTTGGGACTGGGGCATGACATTCTTAGATATTTGATCTTGTAGCCACTCTGGATATTTATACTTGGATTTATTTTCCTTTCCATTTTGATGACGGGTTGTTCCCCGTGATATTATTTATATTGCTTTGGTTGGACAGATCATTTTATATTATTGTTACTGGACTTGTCTATTATGATTTTGTTTCTTATTGTAGATGAGATTAGATATATAGACTATGACAGGTATTTGTAGACCATTTTATATGTATTACAGCTTAAGTACACTTTAACGGGTCCATTAAATTGGATTTGCCTATTGGAGTTGTACTGCTGGCCATTGCCACGTGGCTAGTCCCTTGGTATTTTGGGACTGGAGCATGACACAAGTACAAAGCGGAGGAGGAGGACTAGTACAATAAATATTAGCACTATCTGTTGGCATTCATATTCATAACACAGAGCCAAGGAGGCCAACAGCATCGGCAACAACAGTACCAGCTCGGCTGAACCAGCCGAGGCAGCAATAGAAACAACGATCGGAATGCCCAGTCAGATGTACTTATTATGGCAAGGAAGCCCATACACGAGATGTGTGTAGGGTAGCACACGAGTTGTGTCTGCGATGTGGCAGTCCAGATCATCGGATTATCAATTATCCTATGATACAGAGGATTGAAGGAACGGTACAGCAGTTAGCATTGCCAGCACCAGGGATAACTCTAGGGGACCAGCACTAGCAACCAGGCCATTGGCTTAGCGTCCATTACCGACACAAACTTAAATGTACAACCAGTAGAGGAATCAGCAATCTGGACAGCAGAGGTCATAATTGTGTATTCAAAGGAGGCAGCAACAAGGAGCACCACAAGGCTAAGGGCAAGATTTTACCCTATCTTTGGAGGAGGCGTTGTCAGTAGGTGACGTGGTGGCAGGTAATATTCTTGTTACATCTTTTTCTACCATAGCATTATTTAATTCAGGAGTATCCCATTCATTTGTATGTGCACGATTTACGACATATATTGGATTGGAGTTTGAGGCATCGTCAGAGAGGCTGAAAATACTCACTGGTAATGGACTCATAGGAGTCAGTAGAGTATGTTTAGCGTGTCCAATCGTAGTGTACGTACATTTATTACCTGCAAAGTTGATCAAGTTTCCTATGGGTAACTTCGACGTTATTTTAGGCATGGACTGGTTGAGAGACAATCATACGACTATAGATTGCTGTAGGGGTAGAGTGTTGTTTAAAATCCCAGGCAAGGAAGAATTTATCTTTAATAGAACGGTGAAGGACTAGCATGAAGGTGGCATTGCAGCAGTGGCAGGAGTTAAAGATCCATTCCCCAGAGTAATTAAAAATTTTCTTGTTGTATTTTTGGATGAGCTTCCAGGATTACCCCTAGTAAGAGAAGTAAAGTTCTGCATAGAGTTGAAGCCAGGAACATGACCAATTTCCAACAAGGTCTATCATATGTCACAAATGGAACTTAACTAGATGTATCAACATGTGAAAGAACTAAAGGCGGAGAAGTTTATTCGAACTAGTGGATTACCATAGGGAGAACCAGTGGTTCTAGTAAAGAAAAAGGATGGGTCAACACAGTTATGTATCGACTATATGCAGTTGAATGCAATAACAATGAAGAACAAGTATCCATTGTCTAGGATTGATGACTTATTTGATCAATTGAGTAAAACAAGAGTATTTTCCAAGATAGATCTTCGATCAGGATATCATCAAGTAAGAGTCCGGGAGCGAGACATACCGAAGATAATATTTATTTCTCGATACGGGCATTACGAATTTTAGTTATGCCATTCAGATTGACAAATGCACCAGCAATATTCATGGATTTGATAAATCGTATCTTCATGCCATACCTAGATTAATTTATAGTGGTATTCATAAACGACATTCTTGTCTACTCCAATAGTGAATAAGAGCATGAAGAATATCTTCGAAAGGTGTTGCAAGTTCTGAGGGAGCATCAGTTATATGCTAAACTCAGTAAGTGTGAGTTCTGGTTAGATCATGTGTCATTCTTGGGGCACATCATCTTAGTAGCAGGAGTATCAATGGACCCCAAGAAGGTTGAAGCAGTGGAGAACTGGCAATCCTGAAGACAATAGTAAATGTGTAAATTTTTTTGGGATTTGTAGAATATTATCAGAGGTTCGTGGTAGACTTTGCACGAATTTCAGCACCAATGACTCATTTAACCTACAAGGAGGTACAGTTTGTTTGGATGGCAGAGTGCCAAGCAATATTCAAGAAATTGTGCTATGTCTCCCTATGGAAATTTATAGTAAATACCTTAACTCAAGATATTTCAATTAATCAAATATCTAAGAATACTAAGCATAATAAATGAATGGTGAGAATATTGTGTGCTCAAGAGAAGTCCTCCGGAATAACCTCGTCCTCTGCAACATGTATGTCTCCAATAGTAGCACCTGCCCCATAAACCTCGGGATAGCTCTCCTCGTCTACACCTGGGGACATAATCCAGATCCAGGTCCTCAGGGGATATAGAAAGGTGCAATAAATACTCAAACCAAATAAAATATAGCAAGTAAATATAGACAGGCTCAGGCTTAGACCACTACAGGCTCTGTGTTGGGGAGCCCATAGCAGAAAGTAGTATCACGACTCTAGTATATGTGCCAAAGACCTGAGACAGAGTCTAAGGCACCTCCAGTAGTATATATATAAATAATTAGCATGTAGCCTGTGTGTCTCTCCCCACCCAATGTAACTTGTTGTCTCATGTCCACGACATCTCATGTTCATAACACACAAGATCATGACATCTATCTAGTACAACGAGTCATAATAATATCCATGTAATATTCAAGTCTCATATCACGAATCCTGTAAGCCTATACAGAAACACCATGAATAACTGAAGAAAGATTCTTTCACATAAAATAGTGTCAAGTGTCCTACGGTATGGCGTACTTGGTAAAGCAAGCACGTAAAAATAGGATCGTGGAATCAACTTCTCTAAGTGATGTTGCACGACTCCGCGTTCGGCGCCGACACCCGAATCTTGTTCGGACACTAAGCAACATCTCACGGTCCTAGGTTGAACCCAGGCAAGTGTACTTTGCCAAACCTTTAGAGATCCAGTTATATTATTTGCTTGTGTTCTTTCTATATATATTTATTCTGTGTTGTAGATAAACTGCGTCAATTGGTCCTGGGAAAGTAAAATCTGTACGTACACATCCGAATGCTGAAACAAATATCACTATTATTTTCAGAATAGTTGAAATGGCTAGAATTGACTACCCATAAGTCCAATTTAGACACAGGAGAAAAATTGACAGTTTTGGGTCAAAGCGGGGTCCACATGTGGCCCACTTCGGACCGAAAAATGTGTCAGAGACAAAGTTCTACTTTTACCCCTCCGTTGTTCCTTTTCTCTCTTTAAAAAAACCCCCTAACTTTCCTCACTCGAATCTCCTTTACCGCCTTCGAATCTCACCACCTCCGCCATCTCTCAAGAGCTGATGTTCAGCTGTTACTCTCCACTTTCTCTAAAAAAAACCTAACCTTCCTCTCTTGTATCTTGACCACCTCACCTCTCCCCGTCTTTATCTCTAATTGACATCTCCTCTCATCTCCTCTAACTAATGTTCAGCTGTTAGGGTTTCTACGTCTCTAACCCTCAAGTATCCACTCTCCTCCTCTACTAACTTCTTCGAGAGTCCGCTCCCTCCCTCTCATGACTCTGAAGAAACCCTAATCTTATAACGCTAACCTCTCCTCTCCCAGATCCCCTCTTGGCCTTTCTTGTTCAGATCTACAATCTCATTTTCAGATCTACGATCTTCGAGTGCAGATCTACGATCTTTGAGTGCATATCTACGAGTTCAGATCTGTAAGTATTTTTTTTGAATTTTTTTTAGATCTGTAAGTTTTTTGTTCATGTTTTTAGATCTGAAAATTTTTTAGATCTAAAAATACTATTTCAGATCCTCTCTCCTGTTCAGATCTACGATTTTTTTAAAAAAATTGTTAATGCGTCCTTGTTCCTATTTAGGAATTCCTCTTTTCAAGTTGATAATTTTGGAGTATGTGTGGTGGCTGGTACATGTGCTTGTATTTCATTCCAATCCTGACTGAATATTTTTTCAGAGGATCTTGAGGATTTCTGTACCACACACTATGGACCGGGTATAGATGCAGAATACATACCAGAGATCTTAGAGGAGACTATTTCTTTAGATGAGACATTGCCTGCAGCTATCTAGATAGTATTATATTATGCATCTAAGACTTATTGAGGATTATTTCAGTTTATGTTTAGACTTATGTTAAGTTTAATTGAAGACTTGTGGAGACTTTAAGATTGGACAGCTAGACTGTGATTTATCTATATCTTGAGACATGGTGTTTGACTATGTCATTCTTCTTATCTTTTATCGTGCCTTATTACTCTTATAGTGGTTGTGATTGAGTTTATATTATGAGATATTGTGAGATGTATGTTGTCCTCCTTATGGAGATTGACATCATTAACAGGTTGTGAGTTATATTAGTATTTATTGTGACCTAGACAGCGTTCTACCGCCGATGCTGTGGTGTAGGCTGGATGTACCCACGCTCTCGTACCCCTATACCGGGTGCGGGTTGTGACAGTTTGTGACAGACTTTTCTAGGATTTTTGCACCCTTGACACAACTGATGTATAAGGAAGAGTGTTTTGAGTGGTGAGTTGCTTGTCAAGTTTCTTTCGAGAAGCTTAAACGAAGTTTAATTTTGGCTCCTATTATGACACTTCCCGTTGGACCAGGTGGGTTCACGGTTTACTGTGATGCATCAGGCATTGGACTAGGGTATATCCTTATGCAGCATAGTAGGGTTATAGTTTATGTGTCTCGGCAGCTTCAAGACCATAAGAAGAATTACCTGACCCATGATTTGGGGTTAGCCGTCGTTGTATTTTTACTCAAGATCTGGAGGCATTATCTTTATGGTGAGCGGATGGAGAGCTTCACCTATCACAAGAGCTTGAGGTATGTGTTCACGCAGAAGGACCTCAACATGAGCAGAGGAGGTAGCTCGAGTTATTGACGGACTATAATCTTGACCTTCAGTGTCATCCCTGGAAGGCCAATGTCATAGCAGATGCTTTGAGCAGGAGAACAGTTAAACATATCTTTAGATACCTTAATGGCACTTTAATAACTAGCTTGTGGTATTCCAAAACTACATCCTTTGACTTCATCAATTATTCAGATGCTGATTTTGTTGGATGTAAGGTCGATCGTAAAAGTACCAGGGTTACTGTCATTTTTTAGGAAAGTCCTTAGTCCCTGGTTTTCTAAAAAGAAAAATTCAGTTGCATTATCAACTATTGAAGCTGAGTATATAGCCATAGGACGTTGTTGTGCACAAATTTTATGGATGAAGCAAACCTTATAAGACTTCAATCTATCTTTTAAAAATATTTCCATTTATTCATACCAATGAAAACCATCTTGCACATTGCATATCTAGCCAACATATGTACAAATATATAACCCAAATATTTGTTCCATTACCCCTACCACCTCAGGATATATATATATATATATTTTTAGTTCCTCTAGTTCAGTTTCCTATAGAGCTTCACTTTTATTAATTCCCGAGGCAACTTACTTAGATAGTGCAGTAGCTTGGTAACTTATAGATAGATTAGTATCAAGTTTGAGTATCAGTATTGATTGTTGAAAGTATAATTTGTGAGTCTGTGAGTGGTTCCTAGTTGGGTATATGAGCATTAGGTATTAGTGTATAAGCTTAGAAATAACTCATAGTGTATTACCCTTTGTAACAATAGTTCTATAGTAAGTGTGAGAGTAATGTACCAATTTGTGATTCTAGGCCTTGGTATCATGTCATCATGCATGTTTTAGATATACATAGATTCATATAATAGTGGAATCTATGTATCAATTGAGTATCATGAATTTATGTTTGGGTATCAAAGAGACTCGATGTTATATTGGTGTTTGATACTTGGTTATGCCATTAGGAGGGAAATGTGTACTCATGAAAAGTACTAGTGAGTGTACCATAGAAGGAGTGGTGCACATAAATGTGTAGTAATATGACTTATGCTATGTATTGAGTGCTAAGCATTGGTGTGTGTAAATGTGTGTATGCAAGTATATGTCTAGTGTAGGGTGTATCACCTAGTACTTGAGGGTGATGATACGTTAGTAAGTTATGTGTGAGTGAGTGCATAAGTGGCAAAGTGAAGTACCAGTATGGGTGTTTCATGAGTATCATGAAGTGGGGGTCTGGGTATTATAAATATCAATAGTGTATAAGTAGGTAGGTTAGTGTCAAGCTGGTATCCTAAAGTGTTAAGTGCATGTGTCAAGTATAGTTATAGAGTTAGTGTATGTGTAGCAAGAGTGCCTAGAGTGTGCAATTGTCCAGGGTATATCAAGATTAGGATGAGTATTATGTGATATGTGTAGTATATTAGTTTGGTATCATTGAGTATTATTCTGTATGATAGTATTAGCTAGGTGTATCAGTGTAATATTGATGAATGGTATATAAGGAGTATCAAGGGGAGTAGGAGTGCAGGTGTTCAAGGTAGTAAGAAAAGAGAGGGGTAACCTATGTGGGAGTAAGTTTCAGTGGGTATGGGTATATTTGCAAGTGTATTGGAGTGTATGAGTATTTATGTATCAGTGAATTGTATTAAGGGTAGAATGGTACCAGTATAATTTTATAGTGGGTATGAAGTATTTATATATGTTTATATTGATACCAAGATACATGTAAGTATCCTAGAGAGATGGTTAGGTGTTAGTATGTTTGTATTCAGATACCTAGATAGGAGGAGTATTTTAGTATCAAGATTCGGGGTATCTCAAGTATCATAGATACTTATGATACGAGTAATCTATTATATCTAGTATATTAGATATAGATGAGAAACTTGAGTATCTTGGTATGAGGGTATCACATGAGTGTCATGTGTATGAGTTAATATCTTGTGTAGATAGTGTCAGGAAATTGAATAAGTATTATGTAGATAGTATCCTAGAGTGATGAGTGTGTATCAACAGGATACATGAGTATGGAGTATTTGAGTGTCATAGGTATCAGTTAGTGTCTTGTGTTTAGTAGGTACAGAGTTAGTGTGTATTCCAGGTTTGTATCATAGATAAGTAGAGGAGTATATTTTGTGTGTGTGTGCACTAGTCATGAGCGTGAGTGTATAGGTGCTCATCTACAAGTATAGCGGTTAAGAATTTTCATGTATCTGCAGGAACTGTGATAGATAGGTGACTATATGTGTGTGTGTTAGAGAGTGAACTTGGAGAAGTATTGACATATTAGTGAATGTGTTCTTGTGTGTCACAAGGATATATAGAAAATCTGAGTATTTGGTAGAGTATCTTATCGAAATTGCAAAAAAAAAGTATTTTCGATGAATGTGTACAATTGTTATTTATTGTAAATTGACAAAGACTACAAGAGAATCTAAGTACAAAAGATATGGAAAAGTGTGACGGTGGAGATCGAGTACTGCAGCGGCTCCTTTACTCCGTTAACGATCCGGGACCAAGAAGGTTGACGAGGCGACGCTCCTGTCTTTTTCTCCTTCTCTTGTAGAGACGACTGCTAGCTTCCTTCTTTCCTTACATGTGGGGGGCATAGGGTTCTAGACTATTAATCCCTTTGATCGATTGATGCTCTTCATATGGGAAAAATACCCACTATTTATAGCCTTCAACAAGGTATCATGTAGGCGCATGTACGTAAATTGTATGGCGCATGACACTATAGGCGCATGAGAGTTGGCAGGATCATAATGGCACATGGCTTTACGGGCGCATGACATACTTAGATACATAGGGACACATGATATTGCGGGCACATAAGACACCTGGATGTAGGTGGGCGCATCGCACTGCGGGCACATGAAACACCTAGATGTAGGGTGACGCATGGCTCTACTTGGCGCATGGGAATACGTAATATGATTAGTGGTGCACGACACTACTTGGCACATGGGAACACAAACACGTTTAGTGGCGCATGGCACTGCTTGGCACATGGGGACACTAACACTTGGATTGGGTGCATAACCTTTGTTGCGCGCATGACCTATGTTGGGCGCATGACTTGTAATCTCTTTGGCGCATAGGTAGAGATTTTCTATGCTACTACAAGACCCCCTTCAAAGATTCTGATATAAAATATTGTAAGTTTAAAGTTAAGAATACTTTCAACAGAAGCATAGAGGATATAGGTGCAGAAACTACGTTGGCACATGTGTACAAGCCTCCTTATGTTTAGCGCATCCACAGAGTATTTTTCCTTCAGCACAGTGCATTGTTTGGCGCATCTGGCTGTTGGGCGCATAGGAAAATTTACTTAGCCATGCGTAGTGGTCTTATGGGCGCATTGGACCACTGGGTGCATCAAGATAGGGTAAAGATTCATCCGTTGACTGTTAGATTCATCCTGCGATTTCAGTGCCTAGCAATTCGTGATCCATTAATGGCTTTCTTGCTATAAGTAGAGAGCTAGGGAGGAAGAGAATAGTATGTTTCTCTCTTACAATGTCTCTATTGCAATTGAGCGCGGGGAGGTCAGTCGAGGTTCGTCGACCTTCTCCCTCTGATGGTCGACCACACTTCCATCGGTGGCCAAGGTGAGTAGGACTTGTTCTCTTCTTTCTTCTTTCTTTGGTTACTTTGGATACTTTCTTGGTACTGTGCGTTCATACCGTTAGTGTAAGCCCCTAATTTTTCAAAAATACTAAAATTGGGATTTTTTACAATTTTCTGGAATTTTCTGGGAATTTTCTGTAATTAAAATCAGGGTTTTGAATTATTACCTAATTTTTAATTGATAATAAACAACATTAAAATATTATGAAAATAATATTTTTGGGTGTAAAATGGAAAACTGGACTTAGGACAATTTTTCTGGAATTTATTGGACCCCGGACCTATTTTTAATTACCTAAAAACTATTTATTTATTTATTTGTTAATTAATTAATTAATTAAGTATATTATTATTATTATTATTATTATTATTATTATTATTATTATTATTATCAGCCCAGCCCGGCCCGTTATCCGGCCCGACCCAGCCCATTGGGCCGAGCCCAGCCCGCCTATGCTAGCGGGTCGGGTCGGATCCAACCGCCGCCCGACCCGCCCGAACCGCCTACCCTCACCCCCCTGACCCAGTCGACCCCGCTCCGCGTCCGGCGCCGCCGCCCGCGGACGCCGCCGCTTCGCCCGGCCACGGCCCCGCCCAGCCCGCGCTCCTCGGCCACGTAGCCCCCGCCCCGCGCTGGCCGCCGCCTTGCTCGGCCTCCCAGACCTCCCCCCTTCCCTTTAAAAACCCGCCTCCGGCGCCCCCCGACTCCACCCTAGCCCCGCCGCCGCCGTCCCTCTCCGCGCCGGCCGCCTCGCCCTCTCTCCCCCGCCTCACCTCGACCCACGCCGGCAGCCCGCCTCGCCGTGCCCAGCCCCCTTTCTCTCCTCCTCCTTCTTCCCAGAGCTCCGCCCGCCTCCCAGAGCTCCGCCGCCGCCGGCCAACGCCTCCGCCCCGCCCCAGCGAACACCCCCCGACCGCCTCCGGCCAGCCAGCGCCGCCTCAGCCTCCGGCCGGCCCGCCGTAGCTTCAAAACCCTAACCCTAATTCTGCTGTTTTGTGTCGACGTGTCGGACACGACACGGACACGGGATTCTTCGGGGTTTTCAACCCAGTTCAGGTGCGTGCAGTTTCTGACTCGTAGCTCGGTTTCCAATTTCGCAAATTGCTTTGTGAAGCCTGTATGACCCTCTCGGTGTCCGGACAAACTGTTCGGGGCATCGCGTCCTGTGGTGATCGCACACCGCGATCCAAAAACAGGAAAAACTAGACCCTGTTTCACCCCGGAACTGAGTCCGCCCCGCCAAACGGGACGACTTGGTCACGTGCGGTCTTCACAGATACGTACGCATCGTCGATACGGACGTGTGAGATTTCGCGGAAGCTGATTCGGGTGTGCGTGCACACCGGAATCAACGCGTATCCGCGGACATCGCCCCGTATCCGGCTTTTTTGAAATTCACCCTAACTTCGTGCACACTCGTCAGATCGAGACGAAACTTGCGCCATCGGACTCGTAGCGATATGCTGGTCTTGTGGGTCAAGTTTGGTTCGATTCTGAGAACGTTGACGAAATCGCGTGTCGTGGGCCCCACAGGCCCCGCTCGACGGGCGATTTTGTGTTCGGCTCATCGGAATCCAAATCTGGAAGTTCCGTTGGGTTCTTATCATCGTTTCTGACCTGTTGATACTAAGTTTGGTGAATTTGGAGACCGTTGACCTGGACACGTTTTTTGGTGCAAAGCGGGCCCAACGGCGGACCCCGTTTTGACCCGAAATTGCCGTTTTTGCCCTTGTCTCCAAATTAGATCCAAGGACAGGCGTTTCTAGCTATTTGACATCTTCTGAGCATGATGGTAATGTCTATTTCAGCTTTTGGACTCATCTCTGGACTTTTTCCCCAAGAACCAATTTAATCAGATCCAAACAACAGGCAAGTACCTGCACTTCAAGTTAATCTTTATATATTGTGATAATTAATTCCCTGCTATACATGTACCCTTGATGTTTACACCTAGTGTTAGAAATGTTGAATTTTATGTCTTGAATATTGGTAGTTCCTGTCTTGTTTTTCATGTCGGGTGGGAGAATACTAAGGAGGCATGTAGTTTACCCTGGATTGTCTAATAGCTGTTGGTACACGACTGTCCATCAGCCGGATCTCGATTATATTGTCTAATAGCCGTTCATGACGGCCGAATTAGCCTTATAAACCCCTACATGCCAACTATGTATTCTAAAAACAAACACAAGTTCACACAGATAGTTCTGGTCATGTTATATTTCTTGCTGGCTATTGTAGTTCATTTCCTGTTTCATTTATTTCTGTTTCTCATGTTCCTGTTTACAGCTAACTCTGAGATAATAATGTTCTGCTAATGCTGTTTCTCAACATGATATCCAATATTTAATTGTCATAAAATATTCAGTTTAATCTTGTTGTGCACTGTGTACTTTGCTCCTTTCCTGACTGGATCTGTTGTTTAGGCGATGATGAGAACCTTGCCCCCACCTATTATGGCCCCTATGAGGCAGTAGGTGATACAGTTGCAGAGCCAGTTCCCGCACAGGAAGCTACTCCTGCTGAGTAGATAGCAGTAGTTATCTTAGTTTTGCTCTTTATCTTAGCAATCGGGTTTGTCCCCGATTTCATTCTGATTCCTGTACTAAAATATTTGAATCTATTGTCACATTTATTTCAGATGCAATCTTAAGTTTCATTTCTCATTATCTTGCCTATGTTATTTGTGAATGAGCTAGTTAGTAAATCTGGATTTGACCTAGACAGCGTACTACCGCCGATTCTGCAGCGTAGGCTGGACGTACCCACGCACTCGTGCCCGAATTTCCGGGTGCGGGTCGTGACACGTTTTTATGGTGGCCCATGCAGGTCCTATCCTAAAATAGGGTAATACCCTAGGACAGGGTATGGAATAAGATTGAGGATTTTAGGAAAAGCTCATTCACAGTATAGGGTCCTTATTTCAAATTCTTGATACCTTTGCTGCTCAATTTTCCTATCGCCTTTGACTTCCAAGTAATCTATTCTGATCTCCCTATCCCTTCATCTTTCAGAATGGTCCAGACAAGGAACACAGTAGGAGGCACATCGGAACCAGCTGAGCAGAATGTGCCCGAGACTCTTGCACTCCCGCCGCCTCCATCCGTTCCAGTAGTTACCTTAGATGGGGCACAGCTACTAGGAGTGTTCCAGGGATTGGTGGAATCCCAGAAAGAACAGACGGCACTTCTGCGGACCAGCCTCTCAGAAGCTATTAAGTCCCAGGAGTCGCCACTCAAGAGGCCAGGAAGTGCCAAAGACTTCAAGAATCTTAGACCCCTGGAATTCTACGGAACTGAGGGCATTCTCTATGCCGATGAGTGGATAGAGAATATCGAGAGACTCCTGAAGACTGCTCGGGTTCCCGATGATCTCAAAGTGGAGTCCGCAAGCCTGCAACTGTTCGACATTGCTCGAACCTGGTTCAGAGACGAACCTCAACTATCTGCTCCTGACCTCACCTGGGAGGACTTCAAGAGACTGTTCAAGGAGAAATTCTACCCCGAAGTGGCTCGAGAAGCTCTCGAAAGTCAATTCGAGAGACTGGAACAAGGTAACCTATCTGTAGATGAGTATACTGCTGAATTTAGCAGGTTAAGCCACTTTGCAGAGTACATGGTTCGTACCCCGGAGGACAGAGCCCGTAGATTCAAGAAGGGGCTATCTCCGGATATTCGCCTTGCTGTCACCACCAGCCGAGCTCGCACCTACGAGGAAATCTTGAGCGTGGCACAAGGCGTTGAGAGAGACATGGGGCATAAGCTAAAGCGAGAAAGAGATACCGGAAATGCGGGACCCAACAAACGCCCTTTTCAACAACAACAGCAGAGGGCCCCGCAACAAGCTCAGCGTCCTCTCCCTCGAGCTCCAGCACCCCAACACCAGGCCCAGGGACAGAACCAACAAGCTGCTGCTTGTAACTATTGTCATAGACCAGGCCATACTTGGCAAGTTTGCAGAAAGAGGCTAGGTGTTTGTCTACTTTGTGGATCACCAGAACATCAAGTGAGGGACTGCCCCACTGCTCCAGGACGCGGACAAGCTTACGTAATGACCGTGGAGAACGCGCAGACTCTGGAAGCAACTAATGCGCGTAAGTGATTCGTAGATATCATTTTTCTAGTATTATTTAGCTCGTGCCTATTGGTTCGTGACCTCAGCCCCAACCTAGTAATTTTTGAACTTGCTAAATAACCTAGTATGCTTTTAATTTTGATAACTGTAGAGTTTTTAGAGGCTTTTGCTATTGTGCTTATATGTGTTTTGTGAACTTCAATAATTTGCACCTCCTTTTCATCATCATCTAGCGCACTTTATTTTGCTGAACTTGACTTATGCTGCTATTTATAGCCTAGTTTTGCAAGCTTACCCTTTATCGGGCTGTTCATGACACATGTATTATTGAGGCCTGATCAACCCCACTAATACAAGTGTCTACTCAGAATCAGTGTACTACGGTCTGATCAACCTTAGTGCATTTTGATTCGTACTTCGCATGACTACTTATGTGGATTGAGGTATAGTCGACTAGTCTACTTGCCCCCTAAATACGTCCGAGCATATCGTATCAGCATTACCAGAATAGAATCTCGATCCTTAACCGCCTGACAATTCCCATTAGAATTCCTGAAAAACGCCTTGATCCCTATACCTCTGTTCTACCACCTCGCCCTTAAACTCTTTATTATTGATCCTCACCTTCCCTTACTTCGGAAGGACAGAATCCTGTGTTTGGTATAAGTTTAATTTATAGTGCTAGATGATAACCCTTTATGACTAAGGCAATACCCTAGGTGATGTGTGTTGTGTTTTGTGTTGCAGACTTAAGATTTAATACCCAAATCTATTAAGTTGAGACCTAGCTTTACTAGTTGTACAGTCTTAGAGGATATGGGTAGAATCCTAAGTTGGGTAGCGACCGCAATGTTCACCTAAGAGAAACCCGTTATACTGTGACCAAGTGAGTTTGGACAGAGAGAATCCTGCCATAATTTAAATTTCGAGGACAAAATTTTATAAGTTGGGTAGATTGTAAGCCCCTGATTTTTCAAAAATACTAAAATTGGAATTTTTTACAATTTTCTGGAATTTTTTGGGAATTTTCTGTAATTAAAATCAGGGTTTTGAATTATTACCTAATTTTTAATTGATAATAAACAACATTAAAATATTATGAAAATAATATTTTTGGGTGTAAAATGGAAAACTGGACTTAGGGCAATTTTTCTGGAATTTATTGGACCCCGGACCTATTTTTAATTACCTAAAAACTATTTATTTATTTATTGGTTAATTAATTAATTAATTAATTAAGTATATTATTATTATTATTATTATTATTATTATTATTATTATCAGCCCAGCCCGGTCCGTTATCCGGCCCGACCCAGCCCATTGGGCCGAGCCCAGCCCGCCTATGCTAGCGGGTCGGGTCGGATCCAACCGCCGCCCGACCCGACCCGAACCGCCTACCCTCACCCCCCTGACCCAGTCGACCCCGCTCCGCGTCCGGCGCCGCCGCCCGCGGACGCCGCCGCTCCGCCCGGCCACGGCCCGCCCAGCCCGCGCTCCTCGGCCACGTAGCCCCCGCCCCGCGCTGGCCGCCGCCTTGCTCGGCCTCCCAGACCTCCCCCCTTCCCTTTAAAAACCCGCCTCCGGCGCCCCCCGACTCCACCCTAGCCCCGCCGCCGCCGTCCCTCTCCGCGCCGGCCGCCTCGCCCTCTCTCCCCCGCCTCACCTCGACCCACGCCGGCAGCCCGCCTCGCCGTGCCCAGCCCCCTTTCTCTCCTTCTCCTTCTTCCCAGAGCTCCGCCCGCCTCCCAGAGCTCCGCCGCCGCCGGCCAACGCCTCCGCCCCGCCCCGGCGAACACCCCCCGACCGCCTCCGGCCAGCCAGCGCCGCCTCAGCCTCCGGCCGGCCCGCCGTAGCTTCAAAACCCTAACCCTAATTCTGTTGTTTTGTGTCGACGTGTCGGACACGACACGGACACGGGATTCTTCGGGGTTTTCAACCCAGTTCAGGTGCGTGCAGTTTCTGACTCGTAGCTCGGTTTCCAATTCCGCAAATTGCTTTGTGAAGCCTGTATGACCCTCTCGGTGTCCGGACAAACTGTTCGGGGCATCGCGTCCTGTGGTGATCGCACACCGCGATCCAAAAACAGGAAAAACCAGACCCTGTTTCACCCCGGAACTGAGTCCGCCCCGCCAAACGGGACGACTTGGTCGCGTGCGGTCTTCACAGATACGTACGCATCGTCGATACGGACGTGTGAGATTTCACGGAAGCTGATTCGGGTGTGCGTGCACACCGGAATCAACGCGTATCCGCGGACATCGCCCCGTATCCAGCTTTTTTGAAATTTACCCTAACTTCGTGCACACTCGTCAGATCGAGACGAAACTTGCGCCATCGGACTCGTAGCGATATGCTGGTCTTGTGGGTCAAGTTTGGTTCGATTCTGAGAACGTTGACGAAATCGCGTGTCGTGGGCCCCACAGGCCCCGCTCGATGGGCGATTTTGTGTTCGGCTCATCGGAATCCAAATCTGGAAGTTCCGTTGGGTTCGTATCATCGTTCCTGACCTGTTGACACTAAGTTTGGTGAATTTGGAGACCGTTGACCTGGACACATTTTTCGATGCAAAGCGGGCCCAACGGCGGACCCCGTTTTGACCCGAAACTGCCGTTTTTGCCCTTGTCTCCAAATTGGATTCAAGGACAGGCGTTTCTAGCTATTTGACATATTCTGAGCATGATGGTAATGTCTATTTCAGCTTTTGGACTCATCTCTGGACTTTTTCCCCAAGAACCAATTTAATCAGATCCAAACAACAGGCAAGTACCTGCACTTCAAGTTAATCTTTATATATTGTGATAATTAATTCCCTGCTATACATGTACCCTTGATGTTTACACCTAGTATTAGAAATGTTGAATTTCATGTCTTGAATATTGGTAGTTCCTTACTTGTTTTTCATGTCGGGTGGGAGAATACTAAGGAGGCATGTAGTTTACCCTTTCCCCTGGATTGTCTAATAGCTGTTGGTACACGACTGTCCATCAGCCGGATCTCGATTGTATTGTCTAATAGCCGTTCATGACGGCCGGATTAGCCTTATAAACCCCTACATGCCAACTATGTATTCTAAAAACAAACACAAGTTCACACAGATAGTTCTGGTCATGTTATATTTCTTGCTGGCTATTGTAGTTCATTTCCTGTTTCATTTATTTCTGTTTCTCATGTTCCTGTTTACAGCTAACTCTGAGATAATAATGTTCTGCTAATGCTGTTTCTCAACATGATATCCAATATTTAATTGTCATAAAATATTCAGTTTAATCTTGTTGTGCACTGTGTACTTTGCTCCTTTCCTGACTGGATCTGTTGTTTAGGCGATGATGAGAACCTTGCCCCCACCTATTATGGCCCCTATGAGGCAGCAGGTGATACAGTTGCAGAGCCAGTTCCCGTACAGGAAGCTACTCCTGCTGAGTAGATAGCAGTAGTTATCTTAGTTTTGCTCTTTATCTTAGCAATCGGGTTTGTCCCCGATTTCATTCTGATTCCTGTACTAAAATATTTGAATCTATTGTCACATTTATTTCAGTTGCAATCTTAAGTTTCATTTCTCATTATCTTGCCTATGTTATTTGTGAATGAGCTAGTTAGTAAATCTGGATTTGACCTAGACAGCGTACTACCGCCGATTCTGTGGCGTAGGCTGGACGTACCCACGCACTCGTGCCCGAATTTCCGGGTGCGGGTCGTGACAGTTAGCGCCACTGTCTGAACTACTTGGCCTGACGCGCGTGGTCGTTGCTAAAGATCTTCGTCTTGAGGATGCGCTGACGTCGAGGATTATTTCTTGGCAGCATGGGTGAAGTTGTCCTTGGACATGCACCTGTAACCTCCATATCCTAAAATTCTAGCTTAAATGTTGTTATTTGGTTAATTTGGGTCTAATGAGATATTTTTTTCCTAATTTTTGGTTAATTAAAACTAGTAACACTAATTTTTTTGGGCTTTCAAGAATTTATTTTAGTATCAAACATAATTAAAATGCCTTAAAATTTTATTTTAGGTTATAAATAATCAAATATATTTTTTAGATTTTTTTGTAAATTTTCTGAGTATTTTTAGTATTTATTGGGAGTTATTTAGGCTAATAACTAATTTTTTAGGACTTCTAGAATTTATTATGCAAGACAAGGAACATAGAATGGATCCACGCATTTTTTTAGGGTTTACAATATTATTATATATTTTTTGGAATTGTTTCAAAAAATTTGGAATATTTTTATTGTTTATTTTTAGTTAAATAGACAAAACTGTTTTTTAGAGTTTCTAGTAATTATAGTAGGAAACCTATGAACATAAAACTACCCTATGTATTTTTTTAGGGTTTGTGAGTTCAAAATATATTTTTATAATTTTTCCAAATTTTTATGATTATTTTTAATATTTACTTTGAGTTATTTAGATTTAAAATGACTTAAATAATGTTTTGATAAAGGCAAATCAAAAACAAATAATATAAACAAACCACCCAACCAGATTCTGACACATGTCCAGCCTATCACTTTTCTTTCAGCTGCATACCAGCATATATATATATATATATATATATATATATATATATATATATATATATATATATATATATATATATATATATTATAACCTTAATCAGCCAATTAATTTTAGAGAGAGAGGGGTTGGGGAATTGTCATCTAGGGTTCTTGGATCTTCCAGAAGCCATTACTCATAGTTTCGTACTCCAAACATGTCCACATTTCTTGTGTTAGAACCGTATTGAGGTTAATTTTCTAAATATGTAAATTGTTTAACAAAATTCTGAATATTAAATTCTAAAAAAATCATAGAGCATAGTATGTCCAAAAATAGATGTGTCTCGGTATTTTTACGATTTCGGGAGAACCAGGAATAAGAATCATGAACCGTTTGAAGTTTCGAAAATCTGACACAACAAAATTTAACATATGTTTTTCCTAGAATTTATTTCTAATTATTTTTCTATTGTTAATTCTGTAGAACTTCTAGGTTAGCAATCAACCACCATTGCACAATACGATTTTGTATATGCAATAGTTTTCAAACGAATTTGAATTCGGATGAGCCATAAATTCTATTATATTTGTGATACTGAAATCTATAGTAAATTATGCATGAAAGTTAAGTTTTTATCGATTGACTATTCGGTCAACAAGATTGCCTCGATTTGCGTGCCATGAGTCTCGAGTTGATAAAATCGGGTTCTTTGGACAAAATTTAGGAATTTACCTAAAATTTAGAATAAAAATTAAAATAAGATTTTAGAGTAATTATTCTATAATTAAATAAATTAAATAAAATATCTTTTGACATGGTAAATTCATAATACATATGCTATTTAGACTTTGACTTGGATTCCGACTCATACCAGCTAAGGACCACAGGCGAGTACATTATCTAATAGTTTATATTATTTGATATTTACTATGATGCATGTTTATAGTAATATTTTACCTGATTTCTGACATGATGGATACACGGATTGGTATTGTATGGATTCATTTTCGTGACATAAGTATTTTCTGGCCTATTAACTTTTTTTGGACTAATAATTACTGGACTAATGTATTTTCTGGCCTGTTGATATCTTCTGAACTATTGAAATTATTCGTGTCTGGACCTGGATCCATGAGTACTAGTCGAGCGGAGAAATACCTAGGAGACGCGTGAACATTCCTTTTCTATCCTATGGTCTTATTGGAATAATAGCAACCACACACGACACGTGTGGTTTGCCGGATATTATCCCCTAGTCGTTCACATGTCAACTTGGTATTTAAAATACTAGTTAGATATAATCATTCTGGGTTAATATATACTTGCTAATTGTACACTTGCATGATAGATTTTCTAGTTCACATATCTGTCTGTCTTTACATGCTTCTCTATTCTTCTTTCTTGTCTTTTATTATTTCTTTATTTAATTATTCCTCTATGATGTACCATATTCCATTATTATATGCTCATAAAGTATTTCATAAATATTTACTATTTATAGTGCTTGTCAATTAACTAAAACTGTTATTGGGTTGTACATGTTCCATCCTGACTGGGTAAACATTTTTAGGTGACTTGCTATCTTGATCATTGGATTTTGTTGGAGATCAAAATACTTTTGGAGGCTAATATTAGAATTTAGATAGTTTAGTAACTTCTTTGGATTTGATATTTAGCAGGTTTGTTTCCGAGTTATAATTTAATTATAAATTGAGAATCTTATAAAACTATATAAATATTATGAATGAGCAATAAATTTGAATTTGTGATTAAATATTATCTATTTGGATTGATGGACCATTGTTATCATAGACAACGTACTACCTTCGATGCTGCAGCGTAGGCTGGGCTTGGCCACGTACTCGTATCCAAAAAGCGGTTGCTGGTCGTGACAAGTTTTTATGGTGGCCCATGCAGGCCCAGTTTCATAAATAGTGTGAACTCGTAGTAGTACTTAAGTTAGTCATACTACATCGAGCATGCGACTAGTAATAAGATTTTAGGAGAAAGTGCTCATTCACAACTTAGGATTGATTTAAATTTAGGAGAATGACTAAGACTAGGTATACAATAGGAAGGCCTTATTTCAATTTTATTGCTTGGGTAGTTAAGTTATTACAAAGGCTATGTGATTAAGGTAGGTATAAATATTGAATTTGAGGTAAATTCTAGTAGATGAATTTGAGAAAATTAAGTGTTATATATTATTATATTTTGATAAGTAGGAGTGACCAAAGGTGGAGGTAGAATTCTCGAATGACGAATTATTTCTTTGGGGTTAATCAATTGTTGAAGATAAGAATTACTATTATTATTTTGTGCTCTGAGGTTAAATTTATATCTAGTTTGATGATTATGATTTTCTTGCTAAAATAAGGTTAATTTTCTGTTTCAAAAAAAGTAGTTTTCAACCTAAAGTTGATAAAGATAAGAAGTTGGAGATTTGAATTTTAGATTTTTGTAGATTGTTATAGTGGATTTAAGTTTAAGTTTGAATAATTAAATTTGAAGATTTGATTTAAAATTTTAGAGTATTGGTTATTTAATTTATGATTTTTAGGAATTTAAAAGGATTAACATTAGAGCTATTAACATACAAGATGCGGATTTAAACTTTATATTTTGAAATTTTAAAATTAAATTTTAAGTTTTGAGAATTTTGAGTAGTTGAGATTTTATGGATTTGAAAAATTTTGAGGATTAAAATCCAATTCAAAAAATATAGTCATAGCTATAAAGTTTTTGGAAGTGATTAAAATTTTATTTTATTAATTAAAATTTTAATTTTTTTAGGAAAGTATGATACATTTTATCAAATTTTTTGAAGAGTTAAAATTTTAGGATTTTATTTTAAGGATAAAATTATAAGGTAGGTAGAAGTTGTCATATTTGATTATTGACAAAAAAAATTTGAGGATAATGTTAAAAGTTTTTGAAATTGAAGATAATCTTGAAAGTTTTGAGATATAATTCGAGAAATTCAAGGATAATGTTGAGAATTTGAGTGTTAGGAATTCAATATAATATTTAGATTTGGTTTATCGATTGAGTTAGACCAAAAGAATAATAATACAAAGATTGATTTTATAACTTGTTGAATTCGACTTTTAAGGACTTAATTTGAATTCAATTTTTTTTTTTTTGAGAGAGATGATTGATGGAGTAGATTTGGAATTCAAATTTTGAGGATGAGACTTTGAATTTTTTAAATTTATTCATGAAATATATATTAGAAGGATTTACTTTGAATATTGGATTTAACTTTTAAATTTTTAGGATGATCATTAATTTAAATACCGAGAATTCGTATACGTAATAGCACTGAGGACAAAAAAAATTATAGCTATGGGGACAAATCAAATTATTGTGAGAAATGACTACAATATAAGATTCCAATTTTGAAGGATGTAATTAAATTTTTTTTTTAAAACTTCAAGATTGGATTTAATTTTTAAGTTTGGATACGAGATTAAATTTGAAGGATTTAGTTATTAAATTTTTGAAGATAGTTATAAATAAGATTTAAATTTTAAGAAAATAATGTTAAATTGTATTTAAGATTTATGACTTGTGAATCTGATTTAAGAGAAAAATTCTATTAGATTTTAAATTTTGAAGATAAATTTAAATTTCGAAGATTTACTTTAAAATTTTAAGTTGTGAGGATGAAGTTAATTTTTAAGGACTTTGTTAAATAACAATAGTGGTTTGACTTCATGATTATATTGCTTAAATTTTGATGGTGGAAGAAAAAAAATTATTTAGAATTTTAAATTTCGAGGATAAACATTAATTTAAATAAAGAGTTGAGAATTTAATAATGCAGAATTGACAATTTTGTGAAATCACAGATTTTTATAAAGATTATAATACGATTGAATTTGTCATTAAATTTGAGAAATTTAAGAAGATTATTATTATATTTATTTTACTACAAGATATAAATTTAAAATTTATATTTTGAATGTTGCATTTGAAGATTTCGTAAGTATTATATTGTTTGAGTATTGTGTGAAAAAAGAATCGAGAAGTAAGATCATTAATGGATTAGTGTTTGAATTCAAATTTTTGGGATGAGATTTTAAATTTTATAAATGCATTGATTATAAATTAGAGGATTGGATATTAAATTTTTTGAGTATTTATTTATTATTTTAAAATTTTGGAGGAGATTGTGATAAGAATGTAATTTGATTTTAAGTTTGAAGATTTTCAGAAATATGATATTTTTAGAATTTTGAAAATTTGTGAAATAATAATATGGAATTACTTCATGATTATATGGTTTGTTGAATTTAAATTTTGATACTAAAAAAAACTATTGAGGATTTTAAATTTCGAGGACGAATTTTTTGTAAGGGGTAGACTTGTAACCTTCATATCCTTGAAATTCTAGCTTAAATGTTGTTATTAGGTTAATTTGGGGCTATTGAGATTTTTTTCATAATTTTTGGTTAATTAAAACTAGTAACACTAATTTTCTAGGGCTTTCAAGAATTTATTTTAGTGTCAAACATAATTAGAAATGTCCTCAACTTTATTTTAGGTTATAAATAATCAAATATATTTTCTAGATTTTTTTGAAAATTTTTGGAGTATTTTTACTATTTATTGGGAGTTATTTAGGCTAATAACTAATTTTCTAGAACTTCTAGAATTTATTGTGCAAGCCAAGGAACATAGAATGGATCCAAGTAATTTTTTAGAGTTTATAATATTATTATATATTTTCAGGAATTTTTTCAGAATTTTTGAAATATTTTTAATATTTATTTTTAGTTAAATAGGTAAAACTAATTTTTAGAAATTCTAGTAATTATAGTAGGAAACCTATGAACATAAAACTGTCCCAAGTATTTTTCTAGGGTTTATGGCTTCAAAATATATTTTCTGTAATTTTTTTTAGATTTTTATGATTATTTTTAATATTTATTTTGAGTTATTTAGATTTAAAAGACTTAAATAATATTTTGATAAAGGAAAATCAAAAACAAATAATATAAACCAACCACCCAACCAGATTATGAAACGTGTCTAGCCTATCCCTTTTCTTTTAGCCGCATACCAGTGCGCGCGCACACACACACACACACACACACACACACACACACACATATATATATATATATATATATATATATATATATATATATATATATATATATATATATATATATTATAATAACCTTAATCAGTCGATTAATTTTATATAGAGAGAGAGAAGGGGTTGGGGGATTGTCATCTAGGGTTCTTCGATCTTCTAGAAGCTATTACTCATAGCTCCGGACTCCAAACGCGTTCCCGTTTCTTGCGTTGGAATCGTATTGAAGTTATTTTTCTGAATATGTAAAAAAATATACAAATTTCTGAAAATTAAATTCTAAAAAATTCGTAGAGCACAACATGTTTATAGTAGTATTTTACCTGATTCCTGACACGATAGATACACGGATTGGTATTGTAGGGATTCATTTTTGTGAGATACGTATTTTCAGATCTATTGACTTTTTTCTGGACTAATGAATTACTGGACTAATGTATTTTCTGGCTTGTTGATATCTTCTGGACTATTAAGATTATTTGTGTCTGGAGATGGATCCATGAGTACTAGTCGGACGAAGAAATACCTAGGTGATGCATTAATATTTCTTTTATATCCTATGGTCTTACTGGAATAATAGCAGCCAGACACGACACGTGTGGTTTGTCGGATAATACATTCTAGCCGTTCACATGTCAACTTAGTATTTCAAAACACTAGTTAGATACAGTCATTCTGGATTAATCTATACTTGCTGATTGTATACTTGAATGACAGATTTTCTAGTTCACATATTTGTTTGTCTTTATATACTTCTTTGTTCTTCTTTCTTGTCTTTCATTATTTCTTTATTTAATTATTTCTCTATCATGTACCCTATTCCATTATTATTTGTTGATCAAGTATTTTATAACTATTTACTGTTCATAGTACTTGTCAATTAACTGGAACTGCTATTGGGTTGTACTCGTTCCATCCTGATTGGGTAAACATTTTTAGGTGACTTGCTATCTTGCTCATTGGATTTTATTGGAGATCGAGATATTTTGGAGGCAAATATTAGAATTTAGATAGTTTAACAACTTCTTTGGATTTGTTGTTTAGCGGATTTATTTTCGAGTTATGATTTAATTGTAAATTGAGAATCCTGTAAAAATCTATAAATATTATGAATGAGAAATATATTTAAATTTGTGATTAAATATTATCTATTTAGATTGATGGACCATTGTTATCATAGACAACGTACTACCGCCGATGCTGCGGAATAGGCTGGGCTTGGCCACGTACTCGTATCAGAAAATCGGGTGCGGGTCGTAACAAATTTTTATGGTGGCCCATGCAGGTCCGATTTTACAAATAGTGTGAACTCGTGGTAGTACTTAAGTTAGTCGTACTATTGCGAGCCTGTGACAAGTAATAAAATTTTAGGAGAAAGTGCTCATTCACAACTTAGGATAGATTTAAATTTAGGAGAATGACTAGGACTAGGTATACAATAGGAATGCCTTATTTTAATTTTATTGCTTAGGTAGTTAAGTTGTTACAAAGGCTACGTGATTAAGGTAGGTATAAATGTTGAATTTTGAGGTAAATTCTAGTAGATGAATTTGAAGAAAATTAAGTGTTATATATTATGGTATTTTGATAAGTAGGAGTGACCAATCGTGGGGGTAGAATTCTCGATTGGCAAATTATTTCTTTGAGGTTAATTAATTATTGAAGATAAGAATTATTATTATTTTATGCTCTAAGGTTTAAATTTATATCTAGTTTGATGATTATGATTTTCTTGCTAAAATAAGGTTAAATTCTTGTTTTAGAAAAAAATAGTTTTCAACGTAAATGATGATAAAGATAAGAAGTTTGAGATTTATTGAATTTTAGATTTTTGTAGATTGTTATAGTGAATTTAAGTTTAAGTTTGAATAATTTAAATTTTAAAGATTTGATTTAAAATTTTTGAGTATTGGTTATTTAATTTATAATTTTTAGAAATTTAAAGGATTAACATTAGAGCTATTGGCATACAATATGTGGATTTAAACTTTATATTTTGAAATTTTGAAATTAAATTTCAAGTTCTAAGAATTTTGAGGAGTTGAGATTTTAAGGATTTAAAATTTTTTAAGGATTAAAATCCAATTCAAAAAATATAGTCATAGCAATAAAGATTTTTGGAAGTGATTAAAATTTTATTTTATTAATTAATTTTTTAATTTTTTTAGAAAAGTATGATACATTTTATTTAATTTTTTGAAGAGTTAAAATTTTAGGATTTTACTTTAAGGTTAAAAATATAAGGTGGGTAGAAGTTGTCATATTTGATTATTGACAAAAAAAATTTGAGCATCATGTTGAAAGTTTTTGAAATTGAGGATAATCTTGAAAGTTTTGAGATATAATTCGAGGAATTCAAGGATAATGTTGAGAATTTGAGTGTTAGAATTTCAATATAATATTGAGATTTGGTTTATGGGTGAGCATAAAACTGTCCCAAGTATTTTTCTAGGGTTTATGGCTTCAAAATATATTTTCTGTAATTTTTCCAGATTTTTATGATTATTTTTAATATTTATTTTGAGTTATTTAAATTTAAAAGACTTAAATAATATTTTGATAAAGGAAAATCAAAAACAAATAATATAAACAAACCACCCAACCAGATTATGAAACGTGTCTAGCCTATCCCTTTTCTTTTAGCCGCATACCAGCGCACGCATGCACACACACACACACACACACACACACACACACACACATATATATATATATATATATATATATATATATATATATATATATATATATATAACCTTAATCAGCTGATTAATTTTAGAGAGAGAGAGATGGGGTTGGGGGATTGACATCTAGGTTCTTCAATCTTCCAGAAGCTATTACTCATTGCTCCGGGACTCCAAATGTGTTCCCGTTTCTTGTGTTGGAATCGTATTGAGGTTAGTTTTCTGAATATGTAAAAAATTTCACAAATTCTAAATATTAAATTCTGGAAAATTCGTAGAGCACAACATGTTTATAGTAGTATTTTACCTTATTTCTGAAATGATGGATACACGGATTGGTATTGTATGGATTCATTTTCATGAGATACGTATTTTCAGGCCTATTGATTTTTTTGGACTAATGAATTACTGGACTAATGAATTACTGGACTAATGTATTTTTCGGCATGTTGACATCTTCTGGACTATTGAAATTATTCGTGTCTAGACTTGGATCCATGAGTACTAGTCGGGCGGCAAAATACCTAGGAGACGCGTAAACATTCCCTTTCTATCATATGGTCTTATTGGAATAATAGTAGCCACACACGACACGTATGGTTTGTCGTATATTATCCCCTAGTCATTCACATGTCAACTTGGTATTTCAAAATACTAGTTAGATACAGTCATTCTGGATTAATCTATACTTGCTGATTGTACACTTGCATGACAGGTTTTCTTGTTCACATATATGTCTGTCTTTACATCCTTCTCTGTTCTTCTTTTTTGTCTTTCATTATTTCTTTGTTTAATTGTTCCTCTATACTCTATTTCATTATTATATGCTCATCAAGTATTTTATAACTATTTACTGTATATAGTACTTGTCTGCAACTGCTATTAGGTTGTACTCGTTACATCCTGACTGGGTAAACATTTTTAGGTGATTTACTATCTTGCTCATTGGATTTTATTGGAGATCGAGATGCTTTTGGAGGCCAATATTAGAATTTATATAGCTTAGCAACTTCTTTGGATTTGTTGTTTAGCGGGTTTGTTCCCAAGTTATAATTTAATTGTAAATTAAGAATCTTGTAAAACTATATAAATATTGTGAATGAGCAATAGATTTGAATTTGTGATTAAATATTATCTATTTGGATTGATGGACCATTGTTATCGTAGACAACGTACTACCGCCGATGCTGCAGCGTAGGCTAGGCTTGGCCACTTACTCATATCCGAAAAGCGGGTGTGGGTCGTGACAAGTTCTTGGCACTGCACGTTCATACTGTTCTTGCCACTGTCTGAACTGCTTGGCCTGACACGCGTGGTCTTTACTAAAGAGCTTCGTCCTGAGGATGCACTGACGGAGAGGATTATTTTTTGGCAGCATGGGTGAAGTTTTCCTTGGACACGCACTTGAGGCATGGCCAAAATTTGATGTGCGATCCCGCAGAGGGGCATATTAGCCTCTGCATTATGGCAGCCACCTTGGCACTGTGGCGGTAGTGTACCCTAAGACTGATGTGCGTGACACTGATAACGCTTATGTGAAGCTTCTCTGGCTGATCTACTACTTTGCGCATGACACTGGTGCGCATTTTTTTACGGTCTTGCAATCATTATGACTTTGGTGTGTTCGTTTATGCAGGAACTATCTCGGACTACTCTTAATGTAATAGAGCATGGAAGGATATCATAGTCACTGTTGGTCGTGGTGAACAGGCACCTTATCTGGAGGATTGTCCACGATCTTCCAACCTAGCTCACTGTAGATTCTCTTCGTATACGGCCAGGATGTGTTGGCTAGATCTCGGATCGAGTCCTGACGATCCATCTGAGTGGCAATGGCGAGGCTAGTTATACCAACAGGGATTTCTAGTCACATCCTTTCACATAACAGAGTTAGGTCTGCAGCGGCTCATCTCTGAGTTGCAAGCTCCCTTGTTATCCATCGGTAAGGATTTTTAGTTTTTATTTTTTATTTTTATTTTTTTCTTTTTTGCCTTGTGGCTTACACCGAGGAGTCTTGCTGAAGTGATGACCCAGAATGCGTTGAGCTGCCAGCTTCCACATGTGTTGGTACCCGAATCAGCACATTGGGGTCCCTTTTTTTTTAAATGTACCTATGCTCTTGAATATTAATAAAAGATCCTTTAATGTAGTGGACTTCCATATGTACTCATGATCTTGAATATTAATAAAAATTTTGCCTCTTTTTCTGTTTTAGAACTTTTCTTGTTGCGATGGATATCACAGTTTATGAGTACTGTACCAGAGGTAATATGGACGTAATACGATGTCATAACGGCGATAATGCCAAGCCCTATCAGAGGTAGTATGGACGTGATATGTAAGATTAGCTCTTTTAAGAAAGTTTGGTAGGGACATTATCTGTGATGGTAGAGATACCATGGTGTGGAACCAATAGCTCAGGCAAGTTGGGTTGCAGCTAAGTGCAATCATAGCGAGGTACTTTGTGGAGAGAAAAGCCAATGAGTCAGAGGTCACACGGACATGACTGTCTTCTTATGATAGGAAGAACGGTTGATAGTTCATAGGCGAAGTGGATTTGAACTACTTTGCCTCTTTATGGGTCCGTTACCCATTGTGCACTCGGGACTCCCGAGTGCGAATAACATATTTATCTGCATGCTATGGACGAAAATAATTTACTAATCAGCTATGAATATTACATTTTTTGTGTCCCTTTACTAGGGATATATATGACACATATCGCATCATTTTTTCTGAAGTAGCCTTGATTAGGCATAGTATTTCTTTAGGAACTTGCCGTTGATGGACATCATGAGAAAGTCATCGTTGGGCTTAGCAAGCCAGTATATGCCACTAGAGTAGACCGTCTATACCACAAAGGGGCCCTCCCACTTAGATTAGAATTTTTATGCTTTCTTATGGATCATGACCATCAGTTTTCCTACTATGAGGACTAGGTCACCCATTTGGAATGCCCTTTCCTTTACTTTCTTATTGAAGGTGCCGAAAAGCTGAGCTTGATATAGCTCAATACGTTGTTGGACTAATAGACATTTTTTATCGAGTGCTTCCAGCTCTTGTAGACATCGACGGTGGTTGCCTCCGTCAGTTAAATGATTGGATAAGGCCACTCTGAGGGAAGGAATTTGGGTTTCTAGAGGAAGTACAGCTTTAAAACGTCCTACGATAGGCCCATAGACACTCGCCCAGCTTCTCAATCCAGTTATGTTTGTTAGTTGAAATGAACCTTTTGATCATCTTGATGATTGTCTTATTAAATGCTTCGGCTAATCCATTCGCTACTAGATTATAGGCGGTTGAAGCTATATTTTGAATTCAGTTTTGATGGCAAAATCGAAAGAAAGCGTGGCTAACGAACTATGGACCATTGTCATGAACGATCCTACAGGGCAAGCCAAAGCGGTAGATGACGTGATATTTAAGGAAACTGATCACGTTATATGTCTTTACTTTCCCGAGTGGGACTGCTTCTGCTTATTTGGAAAAGTATTTTGTGATAGCTAGGGCGAACCGGTGCCCCTTAGACGAAGGCAGACTGATCGTTCCTATGATATCCATCCCCTATACTTCGAATGGCCAAGACGCAACAGTCGGATGGAGGAACTCCGAGGGTTGGTGGATAAAATCTGCAAGGATTTGACACATTCGGCACTTTCTTGCATATTTAACAACATCTGACACCATTGTTGGCCAGTAATAGCCCATACGTCGGAGAAAGTCTTGGAGCTTAGGACCAGGTTGGTGAGCACCACAAACACCGTCATGAGCTTCGCGGAGAGCTTGTTTTGATTATGCATCTGATAGGCATCGTAGCAGAAGCCCGTCATAGGATCAACGTTACATTATCTTAGTGGCTATATCATAATATAATCGGAGAGAGCGTCATCTAACGGAAGTGGCCTCCTTCGGGTTGCCTGGGAGTATCCCATAGACCATAAAGTGTATTAATGGGAGTTTCCAATCTTTGACATTGGTATCGACATCCATAGAGTGGCTTAGTTTTAAGCACAAGTTGTTCTTTGGGCCGACCGGTTCTTGAACCGCCACTGTGACTAATAGATGGGTCTTGATTGGAGTCGCTAAAGAGGCAGCAAGGCCGGCAAGTGTGTCAGCTTCGGTATTTTACAACCGTGACACATGTTCTATGAAGAACTCCTTGAAAGTAGAAATCATATCAACGATAGCCTAATGGTAAGGGAGTAAATTCTTGTGCCGGACTTCGTACTTGCCGCAGACTTGACTGACAATTAATTTGGAGTCTCCATAGGCTTCCAAGCAGTCAACCTCTAGTTGTTTGACTAATTGAAGCCCAATAATAAGAGCGTTGTACTCTGCCACGTTGTTGGAACATGACTCCGTCAGCAAATATATGCGATGGATGACCAAGTCATCAGGAGAATTACCACTATCCCTACTCCAGCTACGATATTGCCTTATGGTCCCGTTCTGGAAGTACCGTCGAAGAACATTCGCCAGACTACTGCTCCTGTTATGACAATATTTAATTCTAATACCTCGTCAGGGATTCCGTCATAAAGCTTTGAAGTTTTTGACACCAGATAAGCTTATAGAAAATCAACTAATCCTTAGCCCTTGATAACCTTTTGTAGGATGAACACCATATCGTAGGGCGATAGCAGGATTGCCAATGTGGCCAAGCGAGAGTTAAGTGCTCCAGGTTTGGTCATCAGGACTCTGAGGGGGTTCACTCGAGAGATCACATGTGTAGAAGCATGAAAAATACGCTGAATAGCTATACGCAGCATTTTAGTGCTGAGCAGCGTAAAATATGACTTCGGAGCCATCGGCGTACAACAGAGCTTTTTCGCTAAGTACAGCGTAAAATATAAGCTCAAGGACTATCCGCGTAATACAGTATGTCCATGCTGCTTCAGCGTAAAAAGGGTGCTACATCGCCTTTATGGCGTAAAACTCATCCGCTTTAATGCAGCATCGAAGTGTACGAGGAACGCTTCGTATTTCTCGAAATGAACCTGTCAAATCATGCAGTGAACCTGACGTCTAACTCCTGACAAAGAGTACTGCACGACTACCCAGACGACGGCTATAATGATGGCGCGGTACAGCAACCCAGACTGTCGTTTAGTGACATTTCCTTGGCGTAAACCGCTTTTACGCATACAAAGGAATACGCTGCCTAGTTTTACACAGCCAGATGTGAGCTGTTTACGCTCCACAGAAGACAAACAGACTGTTACGTCAAAAGCTGCTCTTCGTACAAGGCTCGAGGCACGTCTCGGCATTTAATGCGCAGAATGATGGCAGATCTTCGAGACACGCCTCGGCATTTAATGCGCAGAATAATGGCAGATCTTCGAGACACGCCTCTGCATTTAATGCGCAGAATGGTGGCAGATCTTCGAGGCATGTCTCTACATTTAATGCGCAGGATGGTGGCAGATCTTCGGGACACGTCTCTGCATTTAATACGCAGGATAGGGGCAGATCTCTGCATTTAATGCAAGAGATTTGATTATATCTCCAAGAGCCGTAATTTCGGCTAAAACGTCAACATCATCGCTTTTGCGCATTACGCCATCAGGCTATTCTCAGCTATGGGAGCACGATGTACGCTATCTCCTTGGAATACGCCAACTCAGGCCACATTTGCATTGGTACGTATTAAAGCTATTCGGTCCATAATTTGCTCAAAGCCTCAGTCAAGGAAGGAGGATCAGCTATATTATACGCCCACTATTAGAGGTTCGAAAGCCGTAGTAGGTGCCGAATCTTTCATCGGCGGTCGACTCGGTCTACTAAGGCAAACAACCAGAGGTACAGGTGCCTTCCTATACAGTTTTACCATGAGGGGAGGGGATGTATCAGGAGTGCACGCTTTAAGGTGGACTCTCAAGGGCTCGTCTGATGTTGTCCCAGTATCTGCCTCATCGTCGGCATCATTGCCAACTTGATCTAAGGTGGACTTGCTTTTAGAGGATCATATATGATATTGCTTTTTCGATTAGGTTGAGATTAGTGTTTGGAATTGCTTATTTTTCATGTATATGCTTTTATTTTCTAAAAAATGGCCAAAATGGTTGTTTGGAAACAACTACTACTGCTTCTTACTTTCGGAGCAGCTTTTCAAAAGCAATATTACTAAGTGGCATTGATATAAATCGGTCATATTCACTTAGAAAAATAAAACGAGGCAGAATTGATCCTATTAGAATTGGTAGAGTGAGTCTATGAAGTAGTTTTGCCTTATCATATTGGATGGATAGACTTGTGTAAGAAAGTTTTTTCTTCCTCCGAGGCAAAGAGACTAGATATGATAGGGGTAGACTGATGCCATGGAAAAAATAATACAAAAATATAAGGAAGATTAATTTGGGTAAACAAGTATTGAAAATCTTTATTAGAGACAATCCGCTTATATTTCACTAAATCTAACTAAATACATCGAGGGAGGTAGTTCTGAGGAGAATATGACTGTTTGCCATGAACAAAAGTTATACTAAACTTTGTACTACAAACTTTAAAAAAAGTACAAAAATCCTAAACAAGAATCTAAGTACAAATTTCTAGGAAAGTATAGCTTTGGAGATTTTATCTACGATAGATCACTTTACTACTTGGACTACAAGACACACGAAGAAGAAATGCAAAGTCTTGAACATGCAGTAGAGAATTAGACAGCAAGAAGGCTGTGGCAACTAGCACACAAGACTTCTACCTTTGGGATAGCACTGAATCCAATATTTATAACCATTCAGCACTTGGAATGGTTATTGGCATATGCGGGGACAAAAATAGACAATTTTATTATGTTTGACATTTTGTGCGCGCACTTTTGGATAATTACTACCCGCGATCTGCTTAGTGTGCGCACAACCCGATATCGGCTTGACATGTAGCAACCTGTATAAGGAAAGCCATGAACGTGGTGAGAACCGCTTGTACACATTCTTCGAGAATTACTACATTGAATGCACATAATCTTCTTGGAATCATAACCGCTCACTGTCTGTTAGAAGTGAATAAATACGCGCACATTCTTCCCTCAGAAATATAAAAATGTGTGCACTCTTGTTGAGGAGCAGTCTACGTACTTTTATGATCTCTTAAAAAGAAACATCATTGGTTGGCGTATTTTGTAAAAGCAGCAACACTGGCATACTTTTGTACAAACAGTAATACTAGCATACTTTTGTGAAAACAACAACACTAACGTACTTTGGTAAAAGTAATAACACTGGCGTACTTTAGTAAAAGTATCAACACTGACATACTTTTGTGAAAGCAGCAACACTGGCCACAAATAAAAATTTGGGTCGACGTGAAGAGATCTTCAGCATTAAATGAGCATGATCTTCTCTTATTCTGCGAGATTCATCAGCCGTCAGGCACGTTCTCCGAGGAAATTAATGGACGGTCTGCGTACTTTATTAAGGTTGCGTCCTCCATTGAGCTGGCATACTTTGGTCATGTTTAGAGAAGAGACGGTCCATCATTTTTTATTGAGCTCGCATATACTATCGAGCCCGTGTACTTTAGCCATGCTACCACATGATTACTACTCCTTTGTCAAAAGATCTGATTGCCTCGACAATCGTTCCTCGTATACTGTGCAGGGCATGTTAGTCGTCGGTCTAGTTCATTAATGATGAGTCACTTGGTCGAAAAAGTACGCGCATTCATCCAGGCTTTTTGATAAAAAAAATTGAGAGAATGAGGGAAAAGTATGCCTCTACTTCAAATTTTCAAGGAAAGTGTGCCTCCTTCTTTTGCATAACTTGCATAGCTTTTGTACGCATACTTTCTATGCTTCTACAATGACAAGTTATCGAAATTAGATTTAGGATTAGATTTTTCTCCTATATGGATACATATTTCTTCTCCTACTTTCATTTGGATATAGATCTGTTTTCCATCTATATATATTCATAGTGTTAGCCCATCTGGTCATGGTCAACCTGATTTTGATAATTAACTAAACTATAATTTGGTACACTGCAAAGTGGTTCAACTAAAGACTGCTACTATGACTATATGTCACTAGTATAATGACAATGTTGTTATTTCACAAGAAGATTGCTACCATTGCGTCTAGTTATTTTTATATTTTGTTATGTATTTTTATACTTTATTTTTAGTCTAGGAATTATGTAAATTAGATCGCAACTAAATGCACCTTAATCCAAAGTCTACTCAAAATGAGCCTACCTAAACCAGATCAAAACCAACATTCGAATCCAACCAAGAACCTAGCTTAAACCTAGTCAAAACAAGCCTGAAACCAATAAGGAACATTCTAGTATGAGGATAACCAAACTCGGATGAGTTTTTCCTGAACTCTGTCCAAACTCGGTCAGTCAAACCAAAATCCTTAGTTAGACTCCTCTTTCTGATGACTAGACTCGTAATGTTCAAAGTTATGAATGTTTGAGAACCGAACTCTGCTCGAACTCGGTCTCAGAAAACCTTATAAATAGTGATAAATTTCTACCATTTCAATCATCAAATCATTCACTTTCATATTCTCTATTCCAAAGCTATAAACCTTCCCATCCCCACGATAACTATCCCAGCATTCTAGTGCCAAGTATGATTTCGATTAGAAATCTGTTTTGAGTTGTAACAAGCTTGGAAATACAAGTTTGCTTTTGAAAGTCTGAAGTCAGCGTGCTCTTCGGATCAAATCATGTGGTTGTAAGAAGTCGGTAAGCACTTCGGATCAAAGCTTGTGTGTATTTTATTTGAGATAATAGTAGATTAACTCCGAGCAAGAGTTCTTGGGACTGGATTAGTCCTCCATAAGAGAAACCAGTATACATCGCGATGTTTGCGTTTGTGATCTCTGAACTTTTACTTTCCATACATATATCTTGTTATATTGATGTTATAGTTTAGTTGGTACTTAGCCTTAATTTTTTATTGGGTAAATTATTCTGCTACACTCTATTCACCCCCTATAGAGTTGTCATGCGGTCCCTTAATTGGTATCAGAGCAAAGTTCTCTTGATGCTTAACATCCTAGAACATCCTAGAGTATTACTTATAAAAATACTCAAACCCATTTACACCAACAATGGTGAAGGCTAATCCACAAATAGGTCACAATATTTGATGGAACCAACTACACATACTGGAAAACACATATGAGCTTCTATCTTAAGTCACTAGATTTTGACCTATGGTGTCACGACCCGCACCCGGATATTCGGGTACGAGTACATGGTTACGCCCAGCCTACGTCACAAAATCGATGGTAAAACGATGTCTGGATTATTTCTAACTATCTAACATCTCAACAATATAATATGGTACATGTCAATCATCTCAACTCCAAACGGAAGAGCAATATGGTATCTCACATGAATAACTAATCTCAATCATAAAACAAACTAAGAAAGAATAATGCACGAATGGAATAGCGAAGGGAAGAACAAGATACAATCCACAATCTGAAATAATATACAAGATATGAATCCACCAAAAGAATAGTCGAATATAATCCAATACAAATAATCTATACCTCATCAGACTCTGCAACTAAGTCCTCCAGGTCAATAAGAGTATCCTCTAAAGGTACGCTATCATGCGGCCCGTAGAATGTGGGATACTGCTCTAGAAGTCAGTCTTTTGGAAAAATATATCCAACCAGGATTGGAGCGAAGTACATACCTCTGAAAGCAGTTTCAATAGCATAATCGAACATATAAACATATATAGAAATAAAATACAAGATCACTAACATATGAATGATGAACAAGAGATATACAAGTAATGTACGAGAATATAGATCAACAATATGATGAATAACTGAAATCTAAACTAACTTATGTGCCTCAGAATACAAGTTCATTATGTGATTGGATTGGGTGAACATGATCAGGTAAGACGGATTACAAGTGAGGTATGTAACCAGAATGTACACGATGTAACAATGGGACTTTGATCACATAATCAACTCCTACTCTCCCACCCCCAACTAATACCGATGGATCCAATCACGACACGTTACGAACATGAAATATAACCACTAAACACGAGCAGTGGGTGTACACGAATATCATAACCATCGAACACGAGCGGTGGGTCTACACGAATAGGCACACTGAATATGAGCAGTATGTGAACACAAAATATAATTAATACCCAATATACACGATGAGATACAATGTACACGAGTACCCGCTAAACACGGTAGGGGATAACATCTCATGACGGGATCCATATAGCACCAGTCCGTGAAATCACTGTGTCGGGATCAATGTATATAATTCTAGAACATGCATATATACAATATTATGAATTGAAAATAATCAGATAAATGTACTCGCCTGATGTCCTGATCAAGGTATGTTTCTCGATGCCCAAGCTGGTGTTTCACAACCTATAAGTGGTATGTTGCATTAATATAAGGTTCTAAAAAATAAAATAAGTAAAGTTGATACAATTCTAGGTCGATACGCCATTTCTAAGTCAAACCAATGAATTTTAGGTTGCAAGAGACAACAAGGCACTAAAAAAGTCGTATCCTAAGATACGCAAGTTCATTTATATGAAAATAGTATTTTAGATATATATACAAGTCATTATACTTAATACTATATCTAAATACTGAAAATACGATACCTTGGCCTTGCACCAATGTGTATCACACACATCTTGATACCCAAACTAAACACCTTGGGTATCGGCCCAAAACCTTGGTGATACCTTGGTATCCCAAGGTAAACCAAAACCTATTGCATATAGCTAATATATGCCTCAACACAATACTAAATCACATGCTACTCCTAGCTATTTAAGACTATAACTAATAACATACAATCTATATACTATCAATACAACTATACTATAATATACCTATATAGGCTAACAGCTAAACTAACAACCAACACAAGCATATAACATATACCTATACATACTAACTATTCTAATATCTAACTACTAATAATAACAACTAATACAAGTATATATGTAACTAACTAGCTACCAGCTAACTTAATGAATCACTAACAATTAAACTAACTATATTAACTATTTACTAACCTTACCAAAAAGCCACCAACTAATTGATAACTAAAAACGGTCAACTGACTACCTAAACCCAACTAATACTTAACTTACTGCCACAAGGATCTGAACTTGAATGATACTGTGCATATCTGCACAGTGACTATCTAAGACTGAAAACTGAAGGACACAGTGCTCACTGTGTCCTGGCTGTTGCCCTCTTCACTGTGCTCAATACACAGTGAACTGATATTGTGTTTATCTGATACCGATACTGCTTCAAGGCAGTGCTACACTGTGTAGCTGTTCTTCACTGAAATGTTGAGCCCCCCGCTCTGCTACAATGCCACTCCTCTTAACTGAAATACTGCAGCTACTGATTTCCCTGCAGTGAACCACTTGCTGTAGTGGGACTGTCTGCATCCCAAGCTACCACTGTATTTATTCCATGCTCTACCTATGTGCACCGACTGCACAGTGGGCTATCCACAAGTCTGAGACCCCCCTAGTTGCTGAAGCTGATGCTTTCTGCCTCACTCACTCGCTTCCACACTCACAATACAATGCACAGACACTAAAACACTACACACAACACTAAAACAACACCTACACTCCTATGTATATAAACATACACATATATATAGCTATCCCCATATAGATAACTAGCTATATCCTTATATATATATATATATATATATATATATATATATATATAGAGAGAGAGAGAGAGAGAGAGAGAGAGAGAGAGAGAGACATAATCACAAGTATACACACACACACACACACATATATATATATATATATATATATATATATATATATATATATATATATATATATATATATATATATACTCTATTACATACACATATAGACACATATATATACATAAACCCAAAATACACTATTATATACACTATATAATATATAGATAGCTTACATATATATAATTACACATGCACGTATAAGAAAAATGACCAAACAACAAACATGTGGAGTGCACCGCACTCGTATCACACTTTCTCTATGATACGCTTGCGATACGGCCCCAACACACAACCAAACGCATTTCGAAGAATACGAGCAAGTCTAATACACTAATTATGAACAATACGTATAGTAATTAGAGTGTCTACGTGTTCGTATCATAATGTGATATGCACAAGGTCCCGTGTCGGAGAAAAATTCCCAAAATGAACCTGTTTCGTCAAATTAATGAGATACGGCCTACACGTATCCAATTGTGGACACAACACTAGTCATAAACAAGCAATCAAGTGTTAATTAGATCTATTAGACCCAATGACAAATACTACATATGCTAATCTGGAATTCCCCCAAAATTGGCACCAAATTGGTCATAACTTCTACCGTAGGTCTCCGATGAACCTAAAACCACTTTCTATGGGTAGCCTATGCATTTGGGTTAGTTTTTTATGGTTAAATCTCAGATCTAGAGTCTATTATAAGAGGGAAAACTAAAATGTACCTATTGGGAGATGGATTTCTAATAAAAAGTCTCCAATTGCCAAGTAGCTCCTCTCCTTGTAGATCTTGGCCTCCTTCTCCTTGCTTCTTGCTTCCTTCTTGTAGATCCTTGGTGTAGCAACCTCAATGATGAATTAGGGAAGAGATTGGTGAATAATTGGTGGAGAATTGATGAAGGAATGGAGGGAATTGGAAGAGGGAAAATTATAGATCTAAAATTTGGAAAATAAAATAAAATGAGAGCACTCTCTCTTCTCCTACTAAGGGCCGGCCATGTAAACCCCTTCCCAAGAAATGTACAAAGTCACAAATACCCCTTGGGGCCTCGCATGAAGAAATTAATTAGGGTGGAAAGGTTCTAGTTAATGGTTTCACTAATTAATCAAGCCTCCTAATCCATAGGCCTAATTCATGGGCTCAACTTAAACTCAACTAAAAGTTGGTTTATGCATTCTAAATAAATGGGTTAGGTCCACTACACAAGTTTAAAATAAATCTACAACTAGCAACAATAATAATACAACAATTAAATAAATCATGCAATGCACAAATATTAATTATAAATAATCCTAAAATAAATAATACCCATTGACAATTACCAAACTGCCCTTGGATGAAAATATGAGGGTGACATATGATCAATTGTTATTGATGGCTATAAAAATCTTGCTAGAATTGTTGTTGATGGTAACCTTGTAGAAAAACCTAATGATAAATACACTGAGCTGGAAAAGAAACAAGTCAATCTTGATGCTAGAGCCATTAATGCTTTATTTTGTGTTATAAACAAGACTGAGTTCAATAGAGTATCTACTTGCACTACTTCACATGAGCTCTGAAAACTTCTTAAGGTAACACATGAAGCAACTTCACAAGTGAAAGAATCCAAGATCAGTAGGCTTACACAAGAGTATGAGGCATTAAAAATGAAGCCTAATGTAACCATCACACAAATATTTACTCATTTTCTTGATATTGTTAATCATCTTTCTTCTCTTGGTAAGGATTACAATAATCACGAAAAGATATGCAAGCTGCTCAGGGGACTCACCAAGAACTGGAACCCCTAGGCTACCGAAAATATTGAAGGAAACGACCTCGCTACCATGACTCTTGAGATACTCATGGGTAAGCTTATGACACATGAGCTGGATCTCAAGGAGTTTGATAAATCAATTCCAAATTAAGGAGAAGACCATAGCTTCCAAGGCACATCACAAGAAGGTCTCCAATGACGATAGTGAGGATGATAGTTCAGATGATGATCAAATGGCCTTAGTTTTCAGTAACTTTAGAAAATTCTTAAAGTTTTAGAGATCAAACGAAAGAAGAAGGACTATAAAGATGACAACGATGAAGAACCCGTGTGCTACAAATACAAAAAGTTAGGCCATATAAAGAAGGATTATTCTACAAGCAAGAAGGAAAATCGCTATGAACGATCAAGCAAAAGAGGATCATCGTCACGCAAATATGCTAACACAAGCATATGGCATGAGAGCGAAGCTAAAGACTCAGAGGAAGAAAAAAATCCTCGTAATATTGCAAACCTATGCCTAATGGCATTTTCTCAGGTATCAACTAACCCCTTCTATGAAGAGATGCTTTTAGTAATTTATTAGAATCATAGAAAGGAGAGGAATGATTATAAACAAGTTAGAAAAGATTATCAAGACCTATATGCTGAGTATGAAAAATAATCTCTTTTACTAAGTGAAATTAGAAAGATACCTTCCACTAGTGACACAGAAGAAAAATCTGCACAAGTTGAGTTTGCACGATGCTCAAGAATGATTGAGAAAAAGAAACAGAAGTATGCAAAGCTTAATGAAGAGTATGAGATAGTGAAAAGAATAATATTGTTGTACTTAGAATTGATGCTCTTACTGCTAAATATGATAAGATGTATGCCACATCTAAAAAGTTAGAGATTAGATTGAAAAAATATGTCATACAACCTACTACTCAGTCTAACATGAGACACATGACTAAACAAAAGATTACTCACAAGACACAAAAAACAAAATAAATGTTTCACACAATCACGTATTTTATTATAAATTTTCACGCAAGACACAATGCACTACTTCACATGCTCATACTGCTACACCAAGCACTAACATTATTGTTACCTGTCATTATTGTGGTCAGAAAGGACATATTTCACTACAGTGCAAGATTAGAAAGTTAGTAGATATGAATATTTATGTATGGATTTCAAAAGCTAACATATCAGGACCCTCAAAGAAATAGGTACCAAAGGTTACACCTTCAACTTGTGTTGTAGGTGGACCAACCCTCGTATGCTAGAAGCAAGTGGATCCTCGATAGTGGTTGCTCACGACATATATATGACTGGTGATGCTACCCTATTTGCAACACTATCGATGAAGAAAGAATGATACGTCTCCTTCGGTAATAATCTTAAAGATTATATCATAGGTAATGATAATATTGGTGTTTCTCCTTTTCCTGTAATAAAATATGTATATTTAGTAACAGAATTAAAATATAACCTACTCAGCATCAGTCACCTGGTTGACCATGGTTATTGTATTAATTTTGTGAAAGACAAATGCTTTATATATGATAGATCAACTAGTAAAGTTACTTATGAAGGTATCAGAGAAGATAATATTTTTTTTTTCAGAGGATACTAACAATGCAAGTAGATGCCTTTATGCTAACAAGGATAAAAGTTGGCTATGGCATATGCGTCTAAGAGATGCGAATATGAACACAATTACAAGACTATCCTCAAAGAAACTGGTAAGAGATCTGCCGGATATCACTTTTAAGAAGGATATGGTCTGTGTTGATTGTAAAAAGAACAAAGCAACCAGATCTTCCTTTAAATCAATAATGTTGTCAGTACCTTTAGACCACTTCAACTATTGCACATAGATTTATTTGGACCTAGCAGAGTCGCCAATCTTGGCGTTAAGCTTTATGCTTTTATAATTGTTGATGACTTTTCGAGATTAACTTGGGTTTATTTTCTTTTAAATAAAAATAAGGTCTTTTCTGAATTTGTAGCATTTTGCAAAAAGGTTCAAAATAAAAAAGGCTTTATGATTACTCAAATCCAAAGTGATCATGGGGGAAAAAAATTAAAAATGATGATTTCAAAAACTTTTGGGATTCAAATAGTTTTTCGCATAGATTTTCTTGTCCTAGAACTCCTCAACATAATGGTGTTGTAGAGCAGAAGAATAAAACTCTTGATAATATGACTAGAGTCATATTGAATCAATACAATCTTCCGAAATACTTTTGGACTGGAGCTGTAAATACATCAAGCCATGTTTGAATAGGGTTCTAATTTGACCTAAATCGAAGAAGACTCCATATGAGCTTTAATTTGATAGAACTCATAAAAATATTGTAGAAGTAGCTTTTATTTCACAAATAGAACCTAAAAATATTGTAGAAGCTTTCACTAATAAGTTTTTAATTTCTGCTATGCAAGAGAAATTGAACCAATTTGAGAGAAGCAATTTTCGGAACTTGTTTCTAGACCTATTGATTACTCTGTAATTGGCACCAAATGGATATTCCAAAAAAAACTCAGTGAGGATGGACAAGTCACATATAACAAAACACGTCTCGTAGATCAAGGATATAATCAAGAAGATGGCGTCGACTATGAAGAGACTTATGCTCCTCTTGGGAGACTTGAGTCCATTCGCATGTTTTGTACTTTTGCTACTTTTCACAATTTCAAATAGATATCAAAAGTGCTTTTTTAATGGTTTTATTAAATAAGATATTTTCGTGGAACAACCCCCTAATTTTAAAGATTTTAAATTTCTAAATCACGTTTTTAAGTTACGAAAGGCTCTCTATGGACTCAAACAAGTCCCTCGTGGTTGGTATGAGCACCTTAGTTCCTTTCTACTTGAAAAAGATTTTTTAAAAGAAAAAGTTGTCACGACACTTTTTTTTATAAAAATACATAATGATTATCTCTTATTAGTGCAAATTTGTGTTGACGATATCATATTCGGTTCTTCTAATGAGGTACTTTGTAAAGAATTTGCTAAGTGTATGCAGAGTAAATTCGAAATGAGCATGATGGAAGAATTGAACTTCTTCCTCGTGTAACAATAAAGCAGAATTCACAAGAAACTTTCATCAATCAAACCAAGTATACGATGGATTCGCTAAAGAAGTTTGACATGGACAACACAAAAACTATTGGCACTCTAATAGCGACATCTACAAAGCTTGACCTTGATAAAAATGGTAAATCGGTCAACACACGTAAGTATCGAGGTATGATTGGTAGTTTAATTTATTTAACTGCTGGTTGCCCTGATATAATGTTTAGTGTTTGTCTATGTGCTAGATTTTAGGCTAACCCTAATATAACCATCACTTTTCAGGATAGAGGTATTTGTGTCATTTGGTATTATTATTTATTGATATATCCTTAATTAATAATAATTGGTATAGTTATGTATATATAAATATTTAATATAGAGGATGGTACATGATTAGCCCCTTAGTTATACTAGTTGCTAAGAAACCCAACTAGACTTGGCATGACCAATAGTGTAATCCATTTAACTAGTCTTGGTTAACTAGTTAAAGTAGAGAGAATGAGTAGGATATCTCATTCATTTAAATTAGAACCTGCATTAGTTAAACCCCTTATTAGTTAAAATCTTCATGAAAAACCTTGGAGGGTATTTTGGACTTTTCAAAACAAGCCAACCATAACCTAGAGTGGTCGGCCCTATATATTAGGAGGGAGCCCCCCTCTCCTTCATTATTTGTTCATGAAGAAAACCCTAAGTTGAGTTCTTCCCCAAGTATTTATTTTTCCACCAAATTCCTCCAAATCAATCATAATCTCTATCATTTTCATCCCCAATGAGAGCTAGAAGCTTGAAGGTTGCAAAGGCTTAAGGAAGAGGAGTTTTGCTAGAGATTGATGTTTATTACTCACTCTTGTGCACATTTGAAGGAAACACATTAAAATCCATCTCTCAATAGGTAAATCTTATTCCCTTTGTCATTTAAACCCTAGGATGGTGTAATAGACCCATAGGAACCTTTCTTGGTTCAAGAATACCCATAGAAAGAAGAACTAGGTTCATATGAGTCATATGGAGAAAGTTACATGGAGTTTTGTGTCCATTTAGAGAGAACTCCTATGTGGCACACCAAGTGTTTAATGAAATGCCTAAGGGATCATTCCTCATTATTTCATAATGTATTTGGTATATTAGGATGTGTATGGTGCATTTTGGGTAGTGGTATCATATAGAATGGAAGTTTGAAGGATGTATCATAAGTATCTTGATGTTGCACTTGATGTGTTTGTTTGATTGCCATGCTAAGTGTCCATATAGTATGTACATATATATGTGTATATATAATAGTATATTGATGTTTATTTAGTATACATATATTTCTATTATACTATTACTTGTATGGATTGGTGTTAGAGAGCATGCTTTTGAGGGTATCTTATAGATGTGTTGTGAGTGTGGTGTCTTGACTGATAACTGTGCACCAGTGAGCATTGTGGTGCACACAACTATGCATGGTGATAAGTATGGATATTTGAAGTGCATATGTGCACTTGTGTCAGGTATAAAGTGGATGAGAGGGGGTCAGGGTAGGACTTTGCAGGTCACTGTGTGTGTGAGGGTTGTGCACTGTGTCAAGGAAAACTATCATTGTAACAGTGTATTGTGTCTGTACATATATAACTATATATGTGCATATTTAGGGGAATTAGTTGGTGTTGTGATGTATAAATGAGAAGTGAGTAACTGTGCATTATCACTGCACTGATGAAGTACCTGGTGCACTGCAAATGATACTGCAGTGTTACCCGGATTATGATACATGTTAGGGGAGTGAACTGGACTATGAGGGGATGCTTGGATGAGCCTTGAGTATCAGTGGGGAGGAACACACTAATGTGTATAATAGTGTGGAGATGCACTTTTGAATGTGTATCAGTATGGACTGCGGCAACAAGCCTTCGAATTTCAGGTAGTTAGGGGTGTTCGGGTAAAGGGTATGCAGTTCGAGAAGTTAAGGGTTGGGATAAACTGGATTATTACAATAGCTAGGTTCTGAAGTGTGGGAGTTACAACATGTGATGGCTATGTTCTAAAATACAGGAATGACCACTGGTGCTAAGTTTTGGTGATTGAAGTTGTATGTTAGTGCATGTCAGGATTAGAGCAATAGGCTTGGTGCAACAACAGGTTGCTGTGGAGACCTGGGTGTATGTGAGGTAGCTTTGGAGTTTAGATTTGCCTGGAATAAAGGTGCAACAAGTAGGGTAGGTAGCAGTACTTCAAGTCCCTCTAAGTGTGTTTATTCATAGTGAGGGGCATGATGATGGTGGTGATAGTGTGTGTTGAGGTATCAGGAAATTGAGAAATTTATGTGTGATAACTTGGTAATTAGTTAGGAGAAATTGATGCTTGTGTAGTATTTGATACTTAGCAGTAGCAGGAAGGGCACTTATGTATGTGTCATTGAATGGCATGTGTATGTGCTCGTGCCTACAACTTTCAAATCCAGTATAGGTGAGTGGGTTCATAGTCAGGGTGCCTTAGTGGCAATATACCAGATAGTATCTGGTGCAGTGTGTTAAGGAGTAGCAATGGTTGGATTTGATTATCCTATAGATCCTTACAAGTGTTGTATTAAGTATTTATAAGGGTTAGTGAGTGTGTTTGGTAAGTATCCTAGTCATGTATCCTAGTATTTGGGTATTATCTAGAAGTGTATCTATAGGTATAGTATATGGATATATGATATCTTGAGTATGTGATAGTGTATCTTATGTGTAGGTAGATATGTTATGAGGGAAGATGAGTATATCATAGTGAGGCAGTGACTGTTGTGATGTGTGTTTGAGTTAGCAATGGTGAGGTAAGATACTAGTATTTTATATGGGTAAATGGCTAGGTATATTGGTGTCACGCCCCAGTCTCAAAATACGTAGGACTAGGAATATGTAACACGCCAGCCGTATGTATACGAACTCCAATATATGGAAACCATATACACACGTACGCTGTACATGAATATTCAATTCACATGTGGTAATATATTATCTCAACAAGTCACACGCAATCTATATCTCATCCACAGCACAAATAATAGATAAATGGGAAATAAATAGCTGAATAATAACTGAATGTCAAATAAGCAGTCTCAAAGTATAATAGTCGGATGGAAACAAATCCACTGCAAATCGACTATGCCAAAACTACTAAGGAGAGGAGAATAAACTCTAATATAAGAATAAATGTCTCGAAAAGAATAGCAACTAAAGTCTCTAAACAGCTACAATGAATCACAGATACTCCGAGGGTAAGACCTCCTCAGACTGATAAGTAGCGTCAGGTCCAGTTCCATACTCCTGCGAATACTCCTGCTCATCTATATCTGGAAAGGTACCAGGTCCTCAGAGGGACGTAACAAGATACATAATAATATGCCAATAAAGTACTAAAATGTAAACATCCAATGGGGTCGCCTAACCGTCTAAGTGAATGCAGTTTGAGAACAACTTTCCACCAAGTGGGCTATCTGGCTAAAAATGGGATTGGCATGACTCTCTCAGAGAATTAGGGGCCTCAAAGCATATCGTCTTTTGAACGGCAGAGGCCGCCAATTGTATAGGGGTCATCACCGCCCGTATCTCCAACGGAGCTTCCAGGTTACAAAAGGAAAAAGTACAAAGGAGCCCAAATGCCTTATTTGTTGTTCTCTCCACCCCATGCTCTAAGCATGTCATATACATGATACGATAATACCTCTAATAACTGCCAGGTCTACTAGCATGCAAAGTTTCTATTGGCAGTTATCCCTATCCGTCGCACGACCTATACGTACCAGTGGACAGCCGAGTATGCAAGTCCGTGTCATACATGTGACTCACACTTGTGTAAGAATAGTGTCATGGCCAATGAAACATAAAATACCTCATAATAATGGGCTAGTCTCATAAAGTAGGTCCAATGCATATACATAAATAAAAATATAGCACGACGACACCGTCGTTGCACCCAAGTTTTCTTGGACGCTCAGTTTATATAGCAGTTTAAAATATATGAACTAAATAAGCAGAAATAAAACATGCATGCATCATATGGAATGTAAATAACAGTACAATGGCAAGGTATACTTGCCTGGCAAGAAATATGTATGGTGTAGGCATCCAAATATCAAGGACACAGAATCAGAAACTAATGACTCCGAACAAACATCTCCGGATGCTGAAATAGACATCACCAACATTTCTGGAATCAGCAAAATAGCTAGGAATCACTACCCTTTCGTCTAATTTGGATACAGGGGCAAAATGGTAATTTCGAATTAAAGTGGGGTCCACGTGTGGCCCACTTTCCACCAAAAAGTGTGCCAAGGGTAACAGTCTCTAAATGAGACAAATTATAGGTCAAATAAACTTTAAAAGTCAGTACAAACTCAACGGTATGTCCAAATGTGGATCCCGGTGAGCCGAACACAATTTCGCCCAAAAAGCCAACCGTGGGGCCCGCCAATTGGCTACTTGGTCAACTGTCTCAGAATTACGTGAAAATTGGGTCACAGGACCAGCGCGATACCACGAGTCCAGTGGTACAAGTTTCTTCGTATTCTGACGAGCGTGCACAAAATGCGCAGGGCTTTTGCAAAAGTTGCGACATAGAGGATTTGCTGCGGATACGGGCTGATTTCGACGCGCACACGCGTCCAAATCAGCTTCCGTAAAATCTCACATGTCCGGGTACACTGCGCTCACCTTTTTGTACACTTGGTATACGACGGAGAGGTCCCATTTGGGGGGCGCACTCCGTATCACAATTTCTAGAATTTGCCAAAAACAGGTTTTTCGGAATTTTCTACTAATTTATTTCTACATACAGCAGTTAATAATTTAATATAAATAACAAAAATTAAACTAGGTCAAGTGTTCTCCGTATACTAAAAAGAAAAATTAAATTTGAATCTCTGTGGTGGAAGATACGAACCCGTGAACATAGGTAGTCACCGCAGTTTTCTGCGATACCCCAAAAGTTATCATTTTTTGTCAACTTGGACATTATTTTTGCCTAGGGTTACGCGCTGTTCGAGGTCAACTATCATACAGATAATGAAGGGGGTTAAGTGGTGAACGTACCGGTGAAGACGGGGTCGAGTTTGGTTCAGCGAGGTGATGGAAAACGCATTGTGAACGCAGGAAGGTTGCTGTTCAAAACTGCAGTTTGTGTTTTGCGAGGGGTCGCGGTCGTCGACGGTGGTTTTGGGCAGCGTCGGCGGTTCGGGCTGGGTGGCGGACAGCGTTCTAGGCTCGACGGTCAAATAGGAAGGAGGAGGGCTAAGAGTTTTAGGGTTTTTGGAGATGAATATATATAGAAGAGAGGGAGATCGAGATAGAGCGGTCGGGGGTCTGCGCTGCTGTTGTGGTTCTCTTATTCGAGTGAACGTGGGTTGGGGTTTAAGGCTATGGGGTTTGGGTAGTGTTTGAACAGGTTGGGGCTTAATGATCCATTAAGGATTTTCTATTTGTATTTTCTTTTTCCTTTCTTTTTCTTATTTCTATTTTCTTTTCTTTTCTTTTCAATTCTCTTTCTTTCTTTTTCTTTCCTAATAAATTATATATATATATATATATATATATAGAAAATTCTAAAAATTATATTTGTGCGTACCATTAAGCTAGCAACTGTCCAAAGGGTCTCATACATGGAATAAATTAAGAAAAATTTATAATGGCTCCATAAATCCCCTAAATGCATAAACACCTCAAATAATTTTTTTAATAAATTCTATTTCCCCTATTTAGCTCATAATTACTAAAATTTAATTATTAATTAATTAAAAAGGTAAATATGATTTTTAGGATTAGGGGTTTTACATTCTACCCAACTTATAAAAATTTTGTCCTCGAAATTAAAATTAAGCCACGGTAGAAAGTCAAGGATGGTATGAGATATAAATTAACAATGTAAATTCATACCTTGGTCTGCGAATAGGTTCAAAAATTGCTTGCGTATGTCGTCCTCGCGCTCCCAAGTAGATTCTCCTGGCTCGCCATGCCTCCATGCTACGCGAACCAAAAGAATAGATTGGTTCCTCAACACTTTCTCTCGGCGATCAAGGATTCCTACGGGTTGCTCTTGGTATTACAAGCTTGGCCCAATGGTGATCTCCGAATGATCGAGAACATGACTGTTGTCTGCCACATATTGTCTGAGCTGCGATACATGGAATACGTCATGTACTCCCTCAAGTGAATGTGGTAGCACAAGTTGATATACCACTTCTCCCACTCTTTCGAGCACGTCGAATGGTCCAATATACCTTGGACTCAACTTGCCGCGCCCTCCGAATCAAATGGTGCCTCTGGTAGGAGATATCCTCAAGAAGACATGATCGCCCTCTTTAAACTCCAAGGGACGACGATGAAGGTCTGCCCACTGCTTCTGCCTGTCTTGTGCTGCTCGCAAGTGCCCATGTATCTTCCTAACTGTCTCTACGGTGTTGACCACCAACTCGGGTCCCAGAATCTAACGTTCTTCCACATCATCCAACACACAGGAGACCTACATTTTCTTCCATACAATGCTTCAAACGGAGCCATCTGAATACTCGCTTGATAGCTATTGTTGTAAGAAAACTCCACGAGATGTAGGTGGTCCTCCCATAATCCTTCGAAGTCTAACATACAAGCTCTCAACATATCCTCCAATGTCTGAATAGTATGCTCTGACTGCCCATCTGTCTGCGGGTGGTAAGAAGTACTGAACTTCAGACGAGTTCGAAGACTCTCTTGCATGCTCCTCCAAAAGTGCGATGTAAAGCGCGAATCTCTGTCTAATACAATAATGACTGGTATGCCGTGTAATCTCACGATCTGCCTCATATATAAGTCAGCCAAAGCTTCTGTAGACTAACCTACTCTAAAAGGTAAGAAATAGGCTGACTTGGTGAGTCGGTCCACTATTACCCACACTGCATCTCTTCCACTTGGACTCTTGGGAAAACCCGTGACGAAGTCCATAGTGATGTGCTCCCACTTCCACTCTGGAATCGGAAGTGGTTGCAATAATCCGGCTGTTCTCTGGTGCTCCGTCTTTACTTGTTGACATACCAGGCATTTAGCTACAAAGCGAGCTATTTCTCTTTTTATTCCATGCCACCAAAAGTGCTGTCGTGAGTCACGATACATCTTGGTACCTCCAGGATGAATAGAATATATCGAACTATGAGCTTCTGTCATCAGGTCCTGTCGAATCTCTCCATTTGGAACATAAAGACGATCACCACATCGTAATGTCCCATCCTCATAAATGCGCAATCCTGTCTGCTCTCCGGCCTCTGTCCTTTCTTTCAATCTCTGAAATCTGGCATCTGTAGGCAACGCTGCCTTAATCCTCTTTACTAATAATGATTGTACTTGCAAGTTGCCTAGTGTCCCATCTATTTCGGGTAATATCATTTTAATGCCAAGCTCTTGAAAGTCCTCCAATAATTCTCTCTGTGGTATCAAGAAGTAAGCTGTTGGTTTCCGGCTTAACGCGTCTGCTACAACGTTAGCCTTGCCTGGGTGATAATGTAGCTCTATCTCAAAATCTTTCAACAACTCGAGCCATCGACGTTGTCTCATATTTAACTCCTTCTGCGTGAAGACATACTTGAGGCTTTTGTGGTCTGTGTAGATCTCCACTTGTTCTCCATATAAGTAATGTCTCTATAGCTTCAGAGCAAATACAACGGCTGCAAGTACCAAGTCATTGTTTGATGATAAACAAAAGAATGAAACTAGGTTTATATGAAACCCTTTCTTTGTTTACAAACAAGAAAAAAAGAGTACAATTAATCCTATACGAGGATGTTAAGTACAATAAAAATAATTCTGGAGAAAAATTGCTATAGGAGTCTGATTTGCGGTCGATCACTTTGTCCCTTGGACGACACGATGATGAAGAAGTAATGTAGAAGAAGAAGAAGCTTCAAAGATTGCAGGAGGGAATGAATTCTCATTGCCAAAGTTGTCAATCAACGCTCTCTGTCTGTGCTTTCTCTATAATCTCTTGATCTATGATCTTGATCCTCTCTTCGATCTTTCGACCTACTTTTCGACCTTTTTCCTCGACCTTGATCTCCTGTGACCAGAGGTCTATATTTATAGAGATCAGTCACAATAACTGTCCAGTCGGCGTAGAAGCCAAACTGTGGAGAGAGTTGCACCTTTTACGTGGCGGTTATAATAACTGCTACCCACGTTCGAATGATCCTCTGAATATGCGTATGACATGTGTCCCATTATGAGGTAACGCGTATAACTGCCTCTCGAAGATCACGGCATGCAAGCCACGTAGGTAACTGCCCCTCGCGTAGAGATGGTTGGCATAAAAGCTAAATAACTGTCTTGTTGGCGTAAAAGCCAAATAGCTGTCTTGTTGGCATAAAAGCCAAATAGCTGTCTTGTTGGCATAAAAGCCAAATAGCTGTCTTGTTGGAGTAAAAGCCAAATAGCTGTCTTGTTGGCGTAAAAGCCAAATAGCTGTCTTGTTGGCATAAAAGCCAAATAGTTGTCTTGTTGGCGTAAAAGCCAGATAGCTGCATAATAGGTAATCAGCATAAAGATAGCCAATTATCCTTCCTGACTGAGGTCTTGAGCATATTCTGGACCAAATAGCCTTATCATGTACCTTTACAAATATAGCCTGAGTTGGCATATTTCGAGGAGATAGCATACGGCGTGCTCCTATAGTTGAAAATAGCCTCGTTGGTGTATTTCGAGGAGATAGCATACGGCGTGCTCCTATAGTTGAAAATAGCCTCGTTGGCGTAAAATGCCAGGATGGTGATGTAAGCATATTAGCCCTAGTTTTAGCTCTCCCAATCATAACAAAATTATAAAGGATAGAACTAGATCTTGTGCATTTAATACAAAGATATGTCTCAATCTCGTGCATTAAATGCCGAGATATGCCTCGAGCTCTGTACGAGAAATAGCTTTTGACGTGGCGTATAATTTTGTCTCATCTTGTGCGTAAAAATTTATCTCTGCCTGTGTAGAATAGGCATCATATTCCTTGAATGTGTAAAAATGGCTTGTATCAAGGATATGTCGCTAAACGACAGTCTGGGTCTCTGTGCAAAATTATTATCACAGCCGTCCTCTCGATCGTCGTGAAGTACTTTTGTCAGGAGTCAGGTTCACTGTTCTGTCTGACAGATTCATTCGAGGAATATGAAGAGTTCCTCGTATGACTTTATGTTGCATTAAAGACAAACGTATTTTATGTCGTAGGGAGGTGTAGCCACCTTTTACGCCAAAATGGCCTTGAAGCGCTGCTTTACGCAGGCAGCTCTGAAGCTCTTCTTTACGCCAAACAGCTCTGAAGCTCTGTTTTACGCGAGCAGTTCTGAAGCCATGTTTTATGCCACACAGCCTTAAAGTGCTGTTTTACGCGGACTTCATACATGTTGGGGATTTTGACTGTATAATACGCGTACAATTCTCCAGCGTATTTCATGCTTCTACAAGACCCCCTTCAAAGTTTTTAAATTCCTCGTAATTTGAAATACTTTGAATGAAGCATGAAATGGTCAAATTTGACTTGTTCTTTGAGGCTAATTTTTCGGCAATATTTAAGAAGTTGTTGGGATTGGTATGTTCTCTTCTGCCTATATAAAGGCAAGCGAATGAACCTGTTTTTCCATAATCCCTTCACCACACAGATGGTTGCCGAGATTCATTAGGTTGGCCTGAGAAAGAAGAAGATTATGCTCTTCCAGCATGTAAGGAGCCGTAAAAGGAGGCATCTTCGAGCAAATGTCCTCTGCAATGATGGATCATGGAAGGATATCATAGCTTCCTTTGCTCGGGATAATCAGCAATTTTATATGGCGATTCGTCCAAGAGAGAGGAAGGGTCTCATTAGACCATACAGCTTGCTAGCTGTATTTTCCCGTATTATGAAGCTGGATCCTGGTGGGCAGCTTGGACGTGTCTTCCAGTATTATGTTGGGTCTGAATCCCTAACATAATTCTTGAGCGTGGCCGCCAACGACGTAAGGAGGGGGGGCTTAAATAATTTAAACAGGCCAAGTTTTGTATCCTTCCGCCATTCACCATTTTTCTGTTCATCGGTCGAAGAAGCCGAAGAAGTGCCGTAGAAGAAGAAAAATATCTCCATCAAATGAGAACCTGGCACAATAGATTTCCATCGTGATCTTGAATATTAATGAAAATTCCTTTGTAAAAAATGGATTTCCATCATATGTAATCATGATTAATAAACTTGTCTTCTTTTACGCATCATTGATTTGCCATATTTACTATGAGAAAGTCTGATAATGTGCAGTTTCAGCATGCTTGAGTAATCTTTACGCTAATTCTGATAAATATGCTTCCAGTCACGTTCCGACTTTTACGCATAGAGGAATATGCGTAAAAAGCTCTTCAGCATTAAATCGTCTTGAAAGCCCAATTGTCATGCTGTTTTTGGACGAGGAGTCACATAGAATTCTGAACTGTCACTTCTCTAATACGAAGAATTTCTGTTCAGAACATCATCTTCAAGAATGGCTTCCCGAAAGTTTCCCGAAACAGGACAAGAAATGTCCGTCGAACAGGCCAAACTTGAGCCTAGATGTAAAGGATTCTGGCTAGACTTCGAATGAACTTCCAATGGCCCAGAAGAAGAGTCATCTTCCATGCTGACATCTGTGTGTTTCAGGTACTTGCAATGTTTTGTAACCAAAAGGAGCATTTTCTGCGTAAACCCTTGTAATTGTCTTTCTCGAGTATAAGACCCAAATTGTCAAGATATACACGTATCCTGTCCTGTGTAATTTTAAGATATGCGGAAAGTCATAGATCCGTAGCATCTGTATCTTCTGAGCGTAAAATCGTATATATGTAGCTTCTGAGCGAAAAAGCTTCTGAGCGTAAAAGCTCATGAGCGTAAAATCATAGATTTATAACTTCTGAGCATAAAACCATGGATCCTTGCTCTGCGCGTAAAATCACATATCCGTTACGCAGTATGACTGTCCGCCTTCTTTTTCAAATAATAGGCTGACGTGGTCCCAAATCATAATCGACTATTAAAAATCGAATTTGGTTAAGGATTCGAAGAGTTATCTGAACTCTATAAAAAGCCCTAGGTCATGAGAGAGAAAAATCCTTCATCTGTCTCTGTAAAACCCTTCGTCTCTTTTCTGAGAACTCTTCGTCTCTTTCCGAAAACTCAGTTTTGCCATGGCACCAAAACAGGCCTCCGCTGCTAAGGGAAAGAAAGTCGTTTCTTCATCTTGCTCGACTGCTCAAGCACGAGCGACCCCTGTTAGGCTGAACGAGCCTCATTCTGAACGAAGTGCTCCACCGTCTAGCTGTGCATCGGGCATCACAGGTAAAGACTTCGAGAGGAATAAAACCCTTCGCACACGTTGTACATGTACGCGCAAGGTCATCTTTTGTGCTAAGAGTCTCTTCGAGGAAGATGATGCACAGAGATGTTTTATCATTACGCCCATATTTTTAATGTGTCATCATAAAACTCCATCTTTTGCAATCTGGCATAAAAACTCAGACTGTCAAATTTTGGCGTATACTGCAAACCTTGCATTTTATGCACTGGATGTAAATTACAGCGTAAAACTCAATTTTTAGCAGTCTAGTATAAAAACTCAGACTGTTTAGGTTTTGGCGTATACTGCCAACCTTGCGTTTTATGCACTGGATGTAAATTCTAGCGTAAAACTAAATTTTTTGCAGTCTGGAGTAAAAGCACAGACTGTCAAATTTTGACGTATACTGCAAAGAGTATAGCATCTAGCGTAAAACTGACTTATTTTCTTGCTTTTTGTAGTGGATCTACAGATCCCCCCTCTGGCTGAAGTGATGGGCTCTGCTGCTAGAATGCTGAATTCCAACTATTTGGAGGACTTGTCCCATGTGACATTCCCCATCTCTGGAAACGAGTATCCTGAAGAAAGGGGAACTCTGATCTCGGCCCAAGGAGAACGAATGTTGCTGAGTATGATCAGTGGGGAGCCCCTGACATACATAGATGGGACTGAGTATAGGAAACCAGCTTTCTTATTCGGGGATGTGATTGATAAGCAATCCCAGACGAAGCCCAAGAAGGAAGATTGGGTATTTACTGCTGAGGGCACGATCATGTATCTGCCAAAGATGTCCAGAGATTACCCTATCTCTACATTCTTCCATGCCATACATCCCAGGAAGATGGTATGGACTCTGATTCCTGATCTTCATGGGCAGCCAGGGAAGATCTTTTACAAGAAAGGATTAGGCCGAGGATCCTTTGTAAGCAGTCCCTCAGGTCATATTATGCCCTTCAGAGGCTTACTGTCGGGCAGCATCCCGAGTGAAGACACTTCGCTGATCCAGCCGCTTCAAATAGCGACTTTCTGCAATGACTTTATGGGGCAGGGAGGAGTATACCCCAAGGTTAAACCTTGTACCAGTGGGTGGCTTAGCCCCCAGAATCTTCGATGGGCTAGTTTAACTGCATGGGCCCTGAAGCACTTTCAGACGGAGCTGGAAAGTATTGGCTTATTTGCGGCTGTGAGTGCCACTAGTGTTGGGCTGCCTCTCAACCCCAACTTGTTCTTAGCTTTGATGGAGCGGTATAACTCGCTCACTGGGACTTTCGCTACTCTGTTAGGGGAGTTGGGCCTGGCACTTCATGAGATGGCGGACATCTCAAAGCTGCCAATGGGAGACACTCCTTATAAAGAGTACGTTCCCACAAATAGGGAGCTGAAGGATACCAACCCTCGGGTAATGGCAGTGTATCAAGAGCTGATGAGCCACTACCTTGCATGCACCACCTTCTACGGGGAGCCCTCTGATTTAGCCCATATTAACAAATGGGTATCCTACCTCTTCTTCCATCAGGCCAGAAATGCCAAGCAGGACAAGGTTGTAGATAGCAAAGATAAACCCTTGAACCCCATGAGCATTCTCAATGCCAACACAATCGACGATCTCATCGAAGATGCGGGGGTCCAAGATTGGGTTCTCAATGAAGAGATAGGGGGTTATCCTGCAGGAACTAAAGACTACAGCTATATGAGGCATTGTCGAAAGCCTCTGTCAAGAGAAGCTCAATTGGCTGGCTTCCTTTCTATCTGGCTATGCCGATGGGTGGTTCCAGACATCGCGTCTGCGGATCGCATTCATCGCAACACTTTATGGCCTGTAGTGCGTTTGGTGTTTGGAGCAAGATTGGGCCTGCTCCCTGCCATGGTATGCAGGATTCAAGCTGGCCTGAGGGCCATTACTGAGGGACTGTTGGCTGATGAAACACAACGTGAAGGATATCCCAGAGTGGAATTGTCATTCTTATATATGATGGGATGGTTAATCCTTCACAACACCAAAGTAATGTCTCCCGGATCGGCCAGTGGTTCGGGCAATAACTTCCTGTTGAATTACAGAAATTCTTCTTGGAATGTGACTAGCGTCATAGATTGCCGGCTAGCACTAAATTTTGCCCATAGTTGGAAGTTCTTTTGCACCGTCCCTCCTATACATATCAATCAACAAGGGACTAAACTTTGTGTAAACTCCCTCACCCAAAATAGGTATTTTATGTATATTTTATATTATTATATTTATTATAGATGTTGAATTTATTTAGAATATTCTCTTAGTTAATTAGAAAATAAAATTTTTTTAGTATATTTACTTATATAAATATTTATTTAGAATTATTTTAGTCTATTTTAGATTATTGGGATTTTTCCATAATTTTTAGTTAATTAAAAACTAGTAACACTAATTTTCTAGGACTTTGAAGAATTTATTTTATGTTCAAACTTAAATAAAAATATCCCAAACTTTTATTTTAGGTTCTAAATAATAAAATATATTTTCTATAATTTTTTGGGAATTTTCTAATTATTTTTAGCATTTATTTTGAGTTAATTATCAAAAACTAAATTAAAAACTATTTTCTGAAAAAGAAAACCCAAAAAGAAATTATTTCTGCCTAGTCAGCAAACAGGGGGCTCACCTGTCAGCCGCCCGCAGCAAACAGTGCCGGGCCCGCCTGTCAGTGACTGCGGGGCGGGCAGCGTTGGATGGCTGCCACGTGTCAAGATCTGAGCCGCGACTGCTTTCTCTCTCCTCTATATATATTAGTTTAAGTTTATTTCTAGGGTTTTTCTTCAGCCGAATTTTGGAGAATTGCCATCTAGGGTTCCTTCATCTTCCAGAAGCCATTCCGCATAGCTCCGGACTTCAAATGAGGCCTAGTTTTTTGTGTTAGAAAGATATTGAGGTTAGCTTTCTGATTATATAATTTGTTTTACGAAATTATTATTATTAAATTCTGGACAATTCATAGAACACAGCATGTCCGAAAATAGACGTGTTTCGATATTTTCGTGATTTCGGGAGAACCAGGAATCAGAATCATGAACCGTTTAAAGTTTCGGAAAGCTAATGTCGAGATCATTGATATATGTTTTTCCCAGAATTTATTTCGAAGTATTTTTATATTGTTAATTCTGTAGAACTTCTAGGGTAAAAATTTAACCATCGGTGCACGATACGAAACTTGTATGTGTCATAATTTCCAAACGAATTTGAATTCGGACGAGCCATAAATTCCAGCATGTTTTTGATGCTAAAATCTACAGGAATTCATGTATGAAAGTCAAGTTTGTGTCAGTTGACTTTTCGGTCAACAGATTACCTCGATTTGCGTGCCATGAGTCTCGAGTCGATAAAATTCAATTCCTTTGGACAAAATTTAGGCATTAACCTAAAAATCAGAATAATAAGATTAAAATAGGATTTTAGAGTAATTATTACAGAATTAAATAAATTAAAATAAATTATCTTTTGACGTGATAAATTTGTAATACATAGGCTATTTGGACTGTGACTTGGACTCTGATTCATACCAGCAGCAGGATCCCAGGCAAGATACCTTGCCAAGTTGTTTACAGTATTTTATATGCTTAGTATATTTCTGTATAATTATTTCATTCTGTTTATTTATTGCATGTGTAGTTCCTTCAGTCATTACTATATATTAGATATGTTGACACACACTTGACACTTAGTATCATAGAGGACAATCATTAGGCGTATGGGCTTTTAACCACTCTGGTAATACGGTAGTCACTAGCACGCACTATGGTGGGTCGTGTCCGATGGTCGCTACCCCCGAGGTATGTCGATTCATGGAGTCCGAGGGTCGCTACCCCCGAGGTATGACGGCTGATGATGTCCACTGACGAGCGTGAGGTTGTGAGGATTAGATCGAGTAGCCTACCCTTGCCCATACGTCGAAAAGTTGTCCTCATTTGCATTCATATAGATTGTCTTGTACAGCGTACTTATTTATTTTCAAATTATATGCATGTCTACTGTATTTAAGTTGGCTCATATTTTCTGTATCTTGTTACGTCCCTCTGAGGACCTGGTCCGCTGCCAGGTGTACCTGTTCTTGAGTATTTATAGGAGCGCAGATTTGGATGGCTATAGATGCTTCGTGGACGTCTTCTCTCGAGCCGTGATTGATAGCTGGTACTTATATTGTTTAATGGAGTTGTACTTATATTGTATTTACTTTCTCATTTGAGTTGGTAGTGGATTTGTTTCCATCCAACTATTATCCTTAGATACTCCTTATTGAGATCTAGTTTCATAGACATTGGTTATTTTATTCATATTTGATTTTCGTGGATGAGATCTAGATTATACCCTGTGACTTGTGATATATGTTTATACCACTTGTGGATTTGATATTCATATTACAGCGTACGTGTGGATTTGGTTTCCATATATTGGAGTTGCCATATCCATGCGGCTGGCATGCTTACGTGTCCTAGTCCTACGTATTTTTAGGACTAGGGCGTGACACTTTGGGATACGGGTCAGGGGAAGACTACTCTTTCTCCTGAAGCCTTTTACTGGTTGGTCTGCATTAGACCTTCCCATCTGCTATACAGAAGTGAGGACCACTGCTACTTGGAGCCTTATCTGCCTAGCCATTTTGCTAGGCAATTTGGGTATGATCAGTTGCATATGGGAAATCCCATCACCAGCTTCAAGTTCAAAGGTGGACTTATTGATGGAGCTAGAGGATGGCGGTACTTTATAATAGGTTGTACTGGAGCAATCTTTGCTGTACCCGCGACTTCTCTCTCCTTGGAGTTGTGCATTCTTCATTAGTACGCGCAGTTTTATGCGTCCATCAATACCTTCCATCATAATTTTGATGTATATGGAAGTTTTAGAATGCCTTCCCATAAGTCCACTGGAAGAGAGGAGATACCCTCTGTTTCCTCTGATGAAGGTGACGAAACCACCGGTGCCGATGACTATTTTTTGATTTTACCGAGAGGCGTAATAGCTCCGCTAGCAGAGCCTCTCATTATTTCCCATAAACGAAAGGCTTCCACTCTGAAAGAGCCTTCTCCCTGCAAGAAGAAGAAGATGACCAGAGGTCCCAAAAGGACTTCCACCAAGGGGGCCTCTTCCAGGAGTGAGCCTATTGTTTCCCTTGTTGGGGATGATTCTTTGATTAGGGGTTCTTTGCCTTTTAAAGAAGGAGTCTCTACAGTTCCTAGCTGAGAGTGCTGGAGATTCTTTGCCCGCGATTACTGCCGCTACCACCGCTACTGGTAGTGCTTCTAGATCGCCTTCGAGGCCGAGCATAATAAGAATCAATATACCTTTATCAAGACAAATAATGGGACTATCCCCTCCTCCATTTGTAAGTATCTCAAGCGAGATTCCATCCGATGAACCTCGAGTGGATCTGGGTGACGACTGGGACGATTATCCTCAAGTGTCAGTTGGTGCACCCTTTTCTCCAAGTATGACAACTTGTTTGGCATCATTAAGAAATAATTTAGCTATACATGCTGCAGATGCCATATATATACCATCGACCATGGGTAAATGTTGTCTTCACACTTTTTTCAGGAAAATTAACATTGAATTGATATTAACTTTCTCTTATCTTATTTTCAGGCGAAGACATCTCTGGGGAAGGCGGAGCTGAAGCAATCTTTGATTTTGTTGTGGATCCAGCTGATGAAACGGCAGTGACCACCGTCAAAGAAGCATATTTTGAAGCTGCAACATTTTCAGACGTAATCCCGCCAGTAGCAGTTCAAGCCATATCAGAGGTGGATGAACCCACCATCTCGACTGTGCCTCCTTCGTCGAGCATGCCAGCAACTTCAACCGTTATTGGCGTCTCTTCTTTTTTCGTGCCATCTGTTGAAGCAACGACAGTGGCAACATCCTCTGTCGACGTTCCAGAAAAAAGATTTACCGATATTGCGGTCACTCCCAACGTCCATTCGAGCTTTGCCATGCTAGGTGAACAATATACTAGCGTATTCTACCTCACTTTGAAAGAATTGATATCCCTGGTGCTAGAGAAGAATCTCGGCTTTGATGCTCTGAAGATGTCCTCCAATCTTACTATAGTGCAGATTAGAAATTCCAGTGACGCTGAAAGAGCTAATGCGCTAGAGCAAATAGTTAATGGTTTAGAATAACCCATTAACGAATATTTGCAACTATCCCGAGACAGCATCGATGACTTGATTCAGGCAGAGTATGACTCCCTAACTGCGAAACTTGCTTAGAAGACAGAATCTTTAAGCAAGTCCATCCAGGAACATCAACAAGAGATGGAGAAAGAATAAGCAGTATTGGTGGAGGTTGTTCCTCAGCTAGCTATGTGCCAGGCCGAATGTGAGGGATATGAAGCGAGGGTTCAAGAATTGGAAGCTGAACTAGCTCAGGCAAGGGAGAGGCTTCTTAAGGCATCAGCGGTTCGTGATATATTTTTTCATGCCCCGATTCCGTGGAATCGATAGTCGTCCCCCGGGCGTGACCGCCGTGCGGGCCTAGGTTGCGCACCGCACAAGGCTAAGTATTTTATTTTCGCATAGCGAGCACATATTCAGAGTACGCAGATTAATTGAACACAGATTTGAGACATGAAAAAGTTCTCCTGTTTTGATAATATGAACATCTATTACAAACTCCTTGAACTGAGTCATAAGGATTGCCTCTATGGGCTTACAAAAGTGTTGACACAAAATGAGATAGCAGTCCTGTACATTACATCCTTTACTACAACTCAAAATATAAGACCTCCGGTGGGAACGACGGCTTTGCCACGAAGCTGCATACTTGCTTGGTGGCAAGCTTCTATATTCAAAATGCTTCAAAAGGTTGGCACGGTCGAGGCGTGCCTACAGCTGGACTGGATTGGGGAATTTTCTCCTGCTCCTCGCTTGGTTCTCCTTAGCGCGGGGAACCTATTTCAACGAGGGTCAGTACATCGAAACGTACTGGTGAAGGCAAGCTAACCCAACTATACCAATCAACACGTTATTTTAATTGAAGCATGCATATTTATTGTGAGTTTTTATTTTGCCTTAGTTCATTTTACAGCAAGAAATAGATATAGAAATCATTGAAATAACCCGCCACCATTCGGTGACATTTACCTGTCCGTCTGAACCACCTGCCATTACTTACCATGCCTTCCCTGCCAAGAAGACACAAGTTAGTTGCAACAGGTTTAAATATACAAGGGGATCACTGGCACGTTGCCATAATAGACGGGCTAGTCTCGGTACGGAGTGCCGTGCGACGCATAGATCAGGACGTCCCAAGGCATTCCGTCCTATAGCAGGCGACTATCATGAGTTTCGTCCGGATCAGATCGATGTCGGTGCCCCAGCGACCATCCGCAGAAACTAATACCTTGTGCACAAGTTGTTCGTGATCAACGCAGTACACTAAGTTAGCAATCGAGGCAAATCAGGGCATATCAGGAGTAGGGCAGTACAGGGCAAGATTTACTTTTGCATAGCCTTCCTGTTCAGTTTATGGCATTAAAGAAGAGTTCTATACATAGCACAAATTTAAGAAGAAATATGTATTCTAACTTGTAATTATGCATATGATGAATAATTCAAACGAGCAAGCATGTAAGTAAGTAACCGTTCACAAGTTTCATTGACAAGCATGTTAATCCAAGTCTATTCACTTATTATCTTGATATCTTTTAGTTATTTACTTGGTATCGTTTGATCGGGGCAAGCATGAATACAAGATTCAGATGTGAAGACTAGCAAGAAGGGCTAGCTAATCGGGATGGTAGCCACTCACTTTAGTAGTTGGAAGAAAGAAGGAAAGAAGTGCTTTAGGAGTCTGTTCGAGCGGCACCTACTACTGGATCACCTGCATTGCCACGAACAGCTGATCAGTACTTCTTCCTCTCTTTCTGTTATCGGAATTGAAGTGCAGTCCTACGAACGAAAGCAATGAAATCCATTGAAACCGTTCAAGAAAATCCAAGCAAATCCGAAAACTAACTCAAGGCACGAAAGCAACAAGCGACAGCGAAAACTAGGCAACAAAAGAATGCAGCGGAGAGGTCCCTCCTGACTCTTCCGCTAAGTCGATCCCGGGGGCACGGTCCACTGAATATGGGAATCGATTCTGAAGAGACAAATCCATAACGAGGATGAGTTCTTGATTCAATCTATCCCGATCGAACGATACTGTCTTGTATTTCTTAGCCGCGCTCCCCGAATAGGGGAAACGGGGCACCACATCCTACCCAACTAATTGGAAGTTTCGTCTCGAAACTTAAGGAATATAACCTACCACTAGGAAATAATGAGGGGAACCTTTCCCTCATCTTTGATTCAAGCTCCCAAGTAGACTCTTCGACAGAGTGATTCCGCCAAAGCACGCGCACTAGAGGAACCGAACGGGTCCGAAGCAGCTTTTCTTTTCTATCCAAAATTTGCACTGGTTGTTCTACATACGTCAAGTCGGCCTGGAGATTCAGTTGTTCAAGGTCTACCACGTTGCTTGGATCGTACACATATTTCCTAAGTTGAGAAACGTGGAATATATTATGTACGTCGGATAGGGATGGTGGTAGTGCTATTTGATAAGCAACTGAAGTAACCCGCTTTAGTATTTCGAACGGACCAACAAATCTGGGACATAGCTTTCCCTTTGCTCCGAACCTGCTGACCCCTCGCATGGGCGAGACCTTGAGGAATACCCGGTCGCCTACTTGAAACTCTAGCGGTCTCCGGTGTATATCCGCATAGCTCTTTTGACGGCTTTGAGCTACCTTTAATCTTTCCCGAATTAATCGAACTTTCTGGACGGTCTGCTCCACGAGCTCGGGGCCAAGTATCTGTCGTTCACCAACTTCGTCCCAGCAGATCGGAGATCGACACTTCCGCCCATATAATGCCTCATATGGCGCCATTTGAATGCTTGATTGATAACTATTTTTGTAAGCAAATTCGGCTAAAGGTAGATGAAGGTCCCAACTAGTCTTCAAATCTAAGGCGCAGAGTCGCAGCATATCTTCGAGGATCTGGTTGACACGTTCGGTTTGGCCGTCAGTCTGTGGATGGTAGGCGGAGCTGAACTTCAACTTCGTCCCCATTGCTGACTGCAGGCTTCCCCAGAAACGTGATATGAATCGACCATCTCGATCGGAGACTATGGTTACGGGCACGCCATGGAGTCGAACGATTTCGTTGAGATATATCTGAGTCAGGCGGTCGGCACTCCAAGTAGATTTAATAGGCAGAAAGTGAGCTGACTTGGTGAGTCGATTGACGATAACCCAGACTGTATCATGTCCCCGTTGCGTCCTTGGCAAGCTAACAATAAAATCCATCGTTATATGATCCCATTTCCACTCTAGAATAGCAAGGCTCTGAAGCTCTCCGCCTGGTTTCTGGTGTTCGGCCTTTACTCGCTGACAAGCCATGCAATGCGACACGAACTGTGCCACATCACATTTTAAGCCGTGCCACCAAAATGTCGTGCGAAGATCCCGATACATCTTAGTGCTACCCGGATGAGAAGTATAACTAGCATAGTGGGCCTCCGTGAGTATCTCTTTTCTGAGGGCCGCATCGTTCGGAACGCACAGTCTTCCCTTCACTCGGAGCATCCCGTCCGTGCCTACCGCAAAGTCGGACGCCTTTCCTGCTGAGATAAGGGCATGAATCTTTTGCAGGAACAGATCGTCCTTCTGAGCGGCCTTCACTTTATGTAACAAGTCGGGTTCGAGGCGCAGTTGTGCTACTTGCGCCCACTTCTTATATCTTATTTTCAGTATAATGCCCAGTGATTCAAGATCTCGGCGCAGCCTATCATCAATAGCCAAACTCCCTACAAACACTCGACTTAATGCGTCAGCTACTACGTTTCCTTTTCCAGGCGTGTATCTGATCATGAGATCGAAGTCGCTTAGGAGTTCAAGCCATCGCCGCTGCCGAAGATTCAAATCCTTTTGAGTGTACAGGTATTTCAAGCTCTTATGGTCCGTGTAGATTTCACACGGCATGCCATAAAGGTAGTGGCGCCACAGCTTCAACGCAAACACTATCGCAGCCAATTCTAAATCATGAGTCGGATAGTTCTTCTCGTGAGGCTTTAACTGCCTCAAAGCATAGGCTATGACTTTATCGCGCTGCATCAGGACACATCCTAGTCCTTTACCCGATGCATCACTGAAAATTTTGAAATCATCTGGTCCGTTCGGCAGAGTAAGGATTGGGGCAGAGACGAGGCGCTGCTTTAGCTCCGTAAACGAAGCTTTATAGTCGTCCGTCCAAGTAAACTTTGCACCCTTCCGTGTGAGCGGAGTCAAGGGCGAAGCAATTCTAGCAAAATTCTGTATAAACCTGCGGTAGTAACCTGCCAGTCCAAGAAAACTTCGGATATCGCTAGCTGACTCCGGACGTTTCTACTATGTAATGGCTTCTACCTTCCTCGGATCAACTAAAATGCCTTTCGCAGAGATGATATGTCCCAAAAATGAGATACTATCTAGCCAAAAGTCACATTTACTTAATTTTGCATACAACTTGTTGTCACGAAGGGTTTACAGCACCATCCGCAGGTATCCTGCGTGCTCATCCCTAGTCTTCGAGTACACCAAGATGTCATCGATAAAAACTACCATGAATTTATCGATGAAAGGCCGAAATATCCGGTTCATCAGATCCATGAATGCAGCATATGCATTCATCAGTCCAAACGGCATCACTAAAAACTCATAATGTCCGTATCGGGTTCGAAAAGCAGTCTTTGGCACGTCTTCTGGCTTAATCTTCAGCTGGTGGTAACCTGAGCGAAGATCGACCTTAGAAAACATTGCTGCCCCCTGTAGCTGATCAAACAAGTCATCTATCCGTGGCAGAGGATATTTGTTTCTGATTGTGACTTTGTTCAATTCTTTGTAGTCTATGCAAAGGCGTAGCGTTCCATCCTTCTTCTTCACGAAGAGCATAGGCGCACCCCAAGGAGATACGCTCGAACGGATAAATCCACGATCAAGTAATCCCTGAAGCTGGCATTTTAATTCCTTCAGTTCTACAAGGGCCATTTTGTACGGAGGCTTTGAAATAGGCTGTGTATTTGGAAATATGTCGATAGTGAATTCAATCTCTCGGTCTGGCGGCATGCCGGGTAGTTCGCTCAAAAACACATCGGGAAACTCCGCCTCAATGGAAGTAGACTCGACGTTTGCGTAGTCCTGCCGTGTGTCCCGAACTGACACTAGAAATCCCTCGCAGCCTGTGTAGAGCATTCGCCGAGCAGATTTTGCCGAAATTACCATGCAGGCCCTGGTCGCATCTGTCGCTGGACTACTGGTGTAACAGAACACGGCTTCTCCGGGCAGACGGAAAATGACTCGCTTTTCTGCACATTCAATAGTTATCGCGCACGCGCCGAGCCAATCCATTCCCAAAATGATATCATAGTCCCGAACGTCTAGAACTAAGACATCGAGCGACAACTTCTTTTCTCCAATACAGATGTAACCACCTTGGCAGACTGAACGAACAGGTATTTTCATACCGGAGGGGGTGCTAACACTTAAATCTAGGTGCAACAGAGTTATTTTTACATTGTTCTCCACGACAAAATTTGTGGAAATAAAACTATGCGTTGCACCTGAATCAAATAGAACACGAGCAGGTATATTATTGAAAAGCAAAGTACCTGACATGACGGTATCCGAAGCTAGAGCTTCTTCCCGTGTCATGGTATAGACCCGACCTTGAGCTTGATTACGCCCTTGCTGAGGAACCGCTCGATTTGCCTGAGGTGCCGGTGTCTGATTCTGTTGTTGAGGTGGGGAGAGCAGACAGCTGCTAATTTGATGGGTTGGATCGCCGCAACGGAGGCAAGTCCCAAGCTTGCGGCGACAATCTTTTTTGATATGCCCTGGCTTCCTGCAAAAGTTGCAGGTCTTGTTGGTGTCTCCACGCTATTTACCGCCGTTATTTGGACGCTTGGCAGCGTTGTTTCCTCTATCGTTGCCTTGGCGTTTGTGATTGGAAGTTTGCACAGCGCCGGCAGCAATGTGAGGATACTGCGGTTCGAGGGAGAGGGCATGGTTTAAGACTTCCCTCATTGTCTGATACTGTGGAACGACTACGTGCCCGTGGATGCCAGGATGTAGCCCTCCTTCGAATCGTCTGGCACGACTCGCTGCATCCGGTAGATAGGCAGTAGCAAATTTGGCCAGTTTGTTAAATTCTGCCGAGTATTGCTTTACCGTCATGCTGCCCTGCCGTAGTTGTATAAACTCGTTTTCTCGCTGACGACGTACAGGTGGGGGTATAAACTCCTCCTCAAACGCGGCACGAAAAGTCGTCCACGCGATCGCCTCCTCTCCATGGCCAAGTTGAAGAGATTGTCGGTGCATGTCCCACCAGTCGTGCGCATTGAGGCGAAGCAGTAGTTGGGCACAGGTGACGCGCTTGTCTTCCGGCACTTCTAGGAGAGAGAAATGATCTTCAAGCTCGGCGAGCCAATCTAGGGCCACGATCGGGTCCTCAGTCCCATGAAATGGCGTGTTGCAGACCTTCTTGAAGTTGCCAAAGGTGAAGGCAGTTACTTCCCTCGTCCTTGGCACTAGCGGAGTCTCTACTTCAAGGATTGGTTGTTCCACCGGAGTCGCTGCTGACTGGTTGGAGGCCATAGTCTGAACAAGCTGCTGCAGGGTATCTACCTGCTTTTGTTGGACTGAGAGCCGGGCCTCTAGGTTGCTCTCGAACTTGGCTTGGCGGGCATCATCTCTCTGTCGTTGTGCTTCTAACATTTGCATCACTTGTTGAAGCGGGTCTACTCGAGACATGCCCCGTTGGCTTCTAGAGCTAGCTGATGTGCCGGAGCTGCTCTCCTGAGCCTGTGTCTCACCTGGTGCTAGCGCTAATGGTTGCGCTTGCGTCATTCCTTCAAAAGAAGGTAAATTACATCAGGATCATAAGGTATTATGGACTTATTGCATGAACGTATCTTATTTTGGCCTTAACGAGTTCAAGAGTTCGCACAGGAATTTATCGTTAAGGGTACTTTTCCAGTTCAAGAGTCAAAGGAACTTTGAAGCTGTGCTCTGATACCAATATGTCACGCCCCGATTCCGTGGAATCGATAGTCGTCCCCCGGGCATGACCGCCGTGCGGGCCTAGGTTGCGCACCGCACAAGGCTAAGTATTTTATTTTCGCATAGCGAACACATATTCAGAGTACGCAGATTAATTGAACACAGATTTGAGGCATAGAAAAGTTCTCCTATTTTGATAATATGAATATCTATTACAAACTCCTTGAACTGAGTCATAAGGTTTGTCTTTATGGGCTTACAAAAGTGTTGACACAAAATGAGATAGCAGTCCTGTACATTACATCCTTTACTACAACTCAAAATATAAGACCTCCGGTGGGAACGACGGCTTTGCCACGAAGCTGCATACTTGCTTGGTGGCAAGCTTCTATATTCAAAATGCTTCAAAAGGTTGGCACGGTCGAGGCGTGCCTACAGCTGGACTGGATTGGGGAATTTTCTCCTGCTCCTCGCTTGGTTCTCCTTAGCGCGGGGAACCTGTTTCAACGAGGGTCAGTACATCGAAACGTACTGGTGAAGGCAAGCTAACCCAACTATACCAATCAACACGTTATTTTAATTGAAGCATGTATATTTATTGTGAGTTTTTATTTTGCCTTAGTTCATTTTACGGCAAGAAATAGATATAGAAATCATTGAAATAACCCGCCACCATTCGGTGACATTTACCTGTCCGTCTGAACCACCTGCCATTACTTACCATGCCTTCCCTGCCAAGAAGACACAAGTTAGTTGCAACAGGTTTAAATATACAAGGGGATCACTGGCACGTTGCCATAATAGACGGGCTAGTCTCAGTACGGAGTGCCGTGCGACGCATAGATCAGGACGTCCCAAGGCATTCCGTCCTATAGCAGGCGACTATCATGAGTTTCGTCCGGATCAGATCGATGTCGGTGCCCCAGCGACCATCCGCAGAAACTAATACCTTGTGCACAAGTTGTTCGTGATCAACGCAGTACACTAAGTTAGCAATCGAGGCAAATCAGGGCATATCAGGAGTAGGGCAGTACAAGGCAAGATTTACTTTTGCATAGCCTTCCTGTTCAGTTTATGGCATTAAAGAAGAGTTCTATACATAGCACAAATTTAAGAAGAAATATGTATTCTAACTTGTAATTATGCATATGATGAACAATTCAAACGAGCAAGCATGTAAGTAAGTAACCGTTCACAAGTTTCATTGACAAGCATGTTGATCCAAGTATATTCCCTTATTATCTTGATATCTTTTAGTTATTTACTTGGTATCGTTTGATCGGGGCAAGCACGAATACAAGATTCAGATATGAAGACTAGCAAGAAAGACTAGCTAATCGGGATGGTAGCCACTCACTTTAGTAGTTGGAAGGAAGAAGGAAAGAAGTGCTTTAGGAGTCCGTTCGAGCGACGCCTACTGCTGGATTACCTGCATTGCCACGAACAGCTGATCAGTACTTCTTCCTCTCTTTCCGTTATCAGAATTGAAGTGCAGTCCTACGAACGAAAGCATTGAAATCCATTGAAACCGTTCAAGAAAACCCAAGTAAATCCGAAAACCAACTCAAGGCACGAAAGCAACAAGCGACAGCGAAAACTAGGCAACAAAAGAATGCAGCGGAGAGGTCCCTCCTGACTCTGCCGCTAAGTCGATCCCGGGGGCACGGTCCACTGAATATGGGAATCGATTCCGAAGAGACAAATCCATAACGAGGATGAGTTCTTGATTCAATCTATCCCGATCGAACGATACCGTCTTGTATTTCTTAGCCGCGCTCCCCAAATAGGGGGAACGGGGCACCACATATTTGAGGGTCAAGTGAAGACAGCTCAACAGAACTTGAAACATGCGGGTGTTATCCACGCAAGTTTTATTGATTCTCTGTCCGAACTATCTCTCTTGAACAATGACGAAGCAAGGCTGGAGCGGGCTCATACCAACATCTTGAACTCCAGAAATGAGAGGATGGTTGCTTTGGCGAAACAGATCCGCGATTTAACGGCTCCTCCCCAATGATGTACTTTTTACTTTTTGCTCCTTATTTTCTAATAGATAATAAAGATACATTTTTTGACTTTGTGGACCCATCACTTTAGAATATAAATGATAGGCTTAGATAAAAGTGATATCAGAGGTCATATGAACATGATATACTTTCGGTAAGGCTTGGCTGAATGTAAATCTATTCAGAGGTAATATGAACCTAATAGAATATAATCCAACTAAATTTGTATACAAAATACTATTTGAGGTAATATGAACATGATAGGTTTACAAATTAGTTAAGCAGATCTATTTATAGGTCATATAAATCTGATAGAATATGATACAACTAACCTTTGTAAGTAGTATCGTCAGAATGAAATCTTCATCATACTCCGTTAAGCAAAGGAGATCAAGCATAGTACATCTTCGAGAATTTGCCGTTGATAGAATTTTTTATCAAATCTCCATTAGGCTTGGCTAGTCTGTAAGCGTTATTTGTTTCAATCACATAAGGGCCCTCCATTTCCTTACGATTGTTTGTGTGAACTTCGAATATCGCACCAGAGGTAATATGGACGTAGTACAATACCATGTTTGTTGAGGACATCCCACTGGGGGATCTTTGGTGGACCTGTTATTTGTTGCGCATGTTGAGTACAAATAATAAGTTCGAAACAAGCCCTATCAGAGGTAATATGGACGTGATAGGTTTTGTGGGTAGTAAAGATATTCTGCTGGAGAATTTTTTGTAGACCCATTACTTTTTTGCGCACGTTAGTGCAAGTAATAGGTTTAAGACAAGTCCCGATGCTTGTAAAATATGACTATATGGGGGTAGTAGAGAGACATATTTCTGTTGAGAGGTAATGTGGACTCGTTTCCATTGTGGGCCTCCCACCGGGGGATTTTTGGTGGACCTATTACTTCTTGTGCACGAGAGTGCAAGTAATAGAGAGACATATTTCTGTTGAGAGATAATGTGGACTCGTTTCCATTGCGGACCTCCCACCGGGGGTTTTTTGGTGGACCTATTACTTCTTGTGCACGAGAGTGCAAGTAATAAGTTTTAAGACAAGCCATGCCAGAGGTAATATGGACGTGGCAGTTTTTGTGGACTTAACACCACTGGCGTACTTAGAGTTAAGTATGGGTGCTAAGTTGAGATGAAAACCGATATCAGAGGTAATATGGACATAATAATCGATAGCCGAAACTCGGAAGGTTTTCTCAGAGGTAATATGGACATGACAAACTCATCCTGAGAGAAATTATGACAGCAGTTTAGAGGTAATATGGACATAAACCCCTGTCCGAAAACTCATTTGAGGAGTGATTCGTTGAGTATGGTCTATCTGATCATGAATATAGACCAAAGGATTGCTCCGCTGGGGAGATTGATGGGACGATAGCTCAGAGGCAATATGAGCATGGCTAGCGTCTAACGAGGTTGGTTTGAATAGCCACTGCAGGAGTGTGCAAGTAGACCCAAAGATTGCTCCGTTGGGGAGATTTTGAGGATCCATCATCCATTGTGTATCCGAGACTCTTGGATACGGATGATAGCAAAGGGAAAAATGTTTCACATAGGCACTTGCTGGGGATGAAGAACCAAGAGTTAATTTGTACCTCTGGGTTGTGGACTTATTACCCATGGCGTACCTTAAGTACGGATAATAAGCTGAAATGACTAGCACTACCAGGGGTTAGGTAAACGTGATAGTAGAAAGTCAAAGAGAAGAACTTTACTCAGTGGTAATGTGTAAACCCCCAGAGATTTAGCTATTTTAATTTATTATAATATTCAAAATTATTATTTTTATTATTAATTTGGATTGAGTAAACAAAAGTATCCCTTATAAAATAATTTCCGTAACTTTAATTTTTAGGAGCACAACATTAGCCATTATCTCCAAACAAATTTTATATGCATGATCTAGACGAGCCCACCTTAATTTATGATTATCATATCTCACTCAAACATATCTCCTTGTGCTCTATTTTTAATGTAAAATATTCGGGTCAAAAACTTAATTTCTAGCACCTACAGTGTAACCGTTGACCATTCCGATTTAAATTGGAGATCCAATTTCGATCAATTCTTTCGACCTAATGTATGATCATGATCTATACTAGGTCTAAGACACACATGATACATGTATCCCACTCTATTGAAACTCTATGTGCTACCTACCCTCAATAGTCACAAATGACCAATTTTCTGGTGAATCGGACCAACCTAGTCAAACTAAACCGCAATGACCCGAACCTGACCCAACTAGAAGTAGTTGGACTTAACCTAGGTTGACTAAGCTAGGTAGGACCATCCATGTTAAACATCATTTCAGTTTTGGACAGCCATGGTTTTACTAAATCATTAGGATGGAATGTGAAAGGAAAGGGGTTATAACTTGTGACCTTTCCTTACCCCATTGGTAACTCCAAACCCTTCCCCTCCCCACTAGGCTGTCCATAACCCCCATCTCTTCACCTCTCCCATTCAAACCACCTGAAGAAAATTTCTTCCTAACTCTCTTTCTCACACTTTCTCTTCACAAACTATCTCCAAATTCCTTCTCTATCTCCCTCCACACCTTCATCCATCCAACCCTACCCAGGCTGAATCTTAATTCAGCAATACCCCCACCAATCCGGCCCTATCTCCCTCCACAGTAAGTATCTTTTTCTTAAATTTTGTATGCTTCTTACTCTCCCTGTCTTTATCATTTTCTCTTCATAAACCTTCCATCAAAATTCATTCTAAGTTTATCAAAAACAGCCCTTCATCAGAGGTGTCCAGGCTTAATCCGAATTCAGTGTATCCTCTTCTCAGGCCACTCCACCACCTCCATAGCCTCCAAACCACCACTACAGCACCCAAATATCCTTCCCCTACCTCTCCTTAACAAGTTTCATTTATAACTAAGCACCTAAATTATCCTACAACTCCCCCAAACACTCCTTACAAAATAAAGACACACTGCTGAATCCGCCAGCAATAGCACCACTTAAACACCTTGTTGCCACCAATTCCAGCACTAAAACCCCTTCAACAACTACCCTATCTTCATCCTCTATCTCTCTCCTAATCTCTCTAATCCGCAAAGTACTTGGAGAAATGTTTTGAAGCCCCGGACAGTAGCTACGAGATAAAGTGTCCAAATCTGGACAGATTTGTGCAAGCAGTGCACAACCCTCTTTTGCCTTCCCATTTCACTTTGGTAAGAGCTCCAACTCCTCCTACTCAACCCTTTCTATATTTACTTCATATCCTTATTAAATTTTACTAACTTTGTATTCATATTTTTATGATATTATACCAAGAATATTTATTACTTCTCATGTCTAGACTTGAATGTTATTTATGCACTTGTTGTCCTATTCACTTTGCCATGATCTAAAACCCAAGCAACCACTTGCAAAATATAATTTTTACTCTAATTATCACTAAATTTTAGAATGTATAAATTTTGTTTAGGGTGTTATATATAAATAAATGCATGGTTGAGACATGATTAAATATTGTGCAACTAGTAATGCATTTTGCCTAGGTTTTGTGATAGCTAGTTTTATTATTTATAAACACTATGTTGGAATATAGAAGATGTCATGCTAAGGTTGTTCACTAGTTATAATAGTGCTTTCACACATGTTTCATGACAAATACAAGAAAAAAATGAGGTATATGCCATGATCTTATTATAAATTCAGATTTGACTTGTCTATGTATACTTGATATTTTGTAGTAGAACGAGAGTTGTATATAGTTGGATGAACGGATATACTTGAGAAATATAGTATGTGATTGTTTGTGATGACCCTAACTTGACCTATTGTTAATGCTCATGTGCATATTTTAATAGACAAAACTAACCCTAAGTTGGTTAACATAGTTTGACACTTAGTGAATACCAAGGTTGATGATACGTTGTATATGGAAATCTAGTGTGAGAACACCTAGTACCTATATGAACCTTCGTTATAACCATGTTTATGAGGCTTGACGATGTTATGTAACTAGTAGGCTTAGTTTTTACACACTTTCTTGGTCCTTGACTAGTGAACCTTAGCCAACCTACTTTGTTAGAATCCCAAATTATTTTAGACTCTAAATAATTGATGGTATTGTATAAGTGGTATCCTTGATTAAATTAGACCCTAATTGTCTAAAGATTAATGACGTAGAATATTTGTACTCTTGTGCATGCTTAGTGAACCATGTCATAGTAACTAATTTTATGATATTATATATTTAGGCTCTTGGGATCGCACGAGCGTGAATTCGAGAGCAGGTTCTTTGTATTATCAACTTGGAGTTCCAGGCAAGTGTACCTTGCCAAATATTATAGTATTGTTATTTATTTCCTTGCTTATTTACATTGATTGTACTTTCTTAAACCTAGGACCGTGTGGCATACTTAGCGTCCGGTTATAGTCGGGTGCCAACCCCGTACGCGGAGTTGTGTATGTCATTAGAGATGGACATTCGTGACCCTTTACATTCTGGTACTTGTTGTATCAAGTACAATAACCTAGGACACTTGACACCATACATGAGACAGAATCTTCCTGAGATATTTAAGGTGATTCTGTGTAGGATACAGGATGGACATAGACATGAGATTCTTAGAGATTATGACTTGTTGCATTAGCTATGATCTCACGTGACATGGACATGAGACGTTATGGACATGAGACGTGTGGTTATATTGGGTGGGAAGAGACACACAGGCTACAGGCTGTTCTATATATATATACTACTATTGTGAGGTTGTAGACTCTCGAGCAGAGCTAGACCCATTACTAGTTATTGCTGCTACCGGCTCCCCGACACAGAGCTTGTAGCGGTCTCAGCCTGATTACTAGTGATGCTCTCACTTGCATATCAAATAGCTGGTTACATAGTTTGCCCTATTGTTATATTTTTATATACTGCATTTATTTTGGCATGCTGTTTCTTGTACCTTGTTACGTCCCTCTGAGGACCTGGTCCCTTGCCAGTTTTGCAGCATAAACCATTGTGGAGCCTGCCTAGAGTTGCTGATGTGTGTTGCTTTGTCTTGCAGGAATTGGTGCCAGGTACTTATATCTTTTCTTTTGGAGTCATGGTTATTATTTATATTATTTATTCATCTACTGATATAGCCTAGTTTTATAGACTCATATTCCTTTCTCGAGTCTATTCGAGCTTATGTGTTACTGGCGGCCGACTTTAGCACATGTAGCTCATTCTTGTATATTCTGATCAATGTGGATTGAGCCATAGATATTTATATTTACTTGATTATATAGATAGTGACCATTTTAATACAGCTTATACGTATTCGAGTCGGACCGGAGTCTGGTCGAATGCGTAGCTGGCATGTTACGTATTCCTAGTCCTACTTATTTTGGGACTGGGGCGTGACATGTTTTTGTGGTGGCCCATGCAGGTCTTGATTAAATCGTTTCGGTTACTTTTCAATACCGAGCGAGCCTGTAATTAGGATTAATAGTATTAGTATCTCAATCCACAACTGATTTGAAAATTCTTTAGCATTTGATTATCGCCCTTGGACTTCATAATTCTACTCCTTTATTTCCCTCGGCATCCTTAATATTGTTTATCATCTCTCCTTATTTCAGAGAGATGAATGTTCGTGCATGGTGTTTCATCCAAAAGCAGATCCTTGTCAAGGCGGAAGAAGACATGTTAGATATAAATTTTTGAGAAGATGGTTACCCTTAGTAGGATAGGTAGATAGGTTATTCCTATATGCTAGAGCTAGTATAGATTGTTAGCATGAGAATTAAATATAGTATTAGAGGCCTAGAACTAATAAAACCTTACCCTTGCTTAAAGTAGCCGTAATTTGGAAGTATTAGAAGTTAGCAAGATGGTTTAGAATACTTTATGGAATACATAGCTATATGCTAGGGATCAAATGTGGCTCATGATGGTGATACAAGAAATTATATTATGACCTTAAGAAATTAGAACCTTACGTAACAGGCCATAGTGGTTAAATCTCTAGTTGTCTTGTGACTTTTAGTATCAAAATTAGATCTTATGACCCCTTAAATTATTGATGACTATAGGTCTGGACTAAATAGATATGTAGATTGCTAGACCTAATGTTTGAGTAATTAGATAACTCAAGTACTAAAGTATAGCTTTCGAAATCAAATTAGATGTATTTGATTAACTGGATTGTTAGTGTTAATTGAACAAGTGAGTACCACCAGTTGACAAGCTAGTATCTGTGATAGAGAAAATAGGTTGAAGGATGAGAGTTTTATGTTATAGTCTTGAGTTAGATATAGTAAATTGCCTATAATAGATGATAAGCTATAACAAGATGGTATCCATATAGTTTGGATGAAGGGTATACATGGAATGGACAAGGAGAAAATTTTATGTTCAAGGTGAAGAAAGTAGAATGGTAACAAGAAGAGTCACGAGAAGTACATGATCTTGAGCATTTTAAATTAAGAGAAAGATTTAGGAAGGACTGAAGATTTATCACTCGACAGTTGCTTAGAAGATCTATACTACGAAGCAGAAAGTACTGGGTCATGATTGACGAAGCTTATAATTAAAAACAAGATTAACATACAAAAAGGATATGAAGGTGAGTATGAAACAAATGATAAGGGAAGGATATTATGGTCGCATAATCCAAAGAGAAGGGATTGTGGTATGGACTTCAAGAATAATAATTTTAGCATTTATGAATTATAATGCTTTTAGAATTTTGAGAATTTAGTGCGAGTAAAAATTGTTGATCAGTCTCGAAGTGATACAAATTTTAAGGAATTAAACACAGGTTCAGAATCACATACTGACTTGTTAGTCATTCTGTAGAGGATTATCACAAGACCCTTAGATTATAGATTTACATATGGTAGAAAAGTGTAAATGGAAGATAGAAGTCTTATATGAATGATAGCTGAATATTGTGAATTTACACATAAACTTATTAGGGTCAGGGATTTAGATTTTTGACTAATAGGGTATGATCTTGCTGGACCTATCCTCAGTAGTAGGTGATAAGAACCTATTTTTAATTTACCATAGCCGATAGAATTTTGGATTTTAGAAATCTTATTCTTTTTATTGTATTGATTATATTTTTATTTAGGGTATTTAGAATTATTAAATAGATATTTATTACATAATTTATATATATATATTTTTGTACTACATATTTGAATAGGGGCTTATGTCGTAATATGTTATATGTATTTCTCTTAGGAATCGTTGAGTTGAGATTCTAGACTATGTATGTCTGACTGACTAGATTAGACTTATTGCTGCTAAGAGCAATTATAAGAAGTTAGGTTAGAGTATTTTATTGGGGATACTATAGGTTGATGATGTTGTACCAAGGAAAGAATAAAAATATAATAGCAGTCTTAGCTGTAGAATAAAGGATTTAGATACTACATAGGTAGCCTTGAATATTTTGTGCTTGTAAGATTTTAGTGCCTAACCCATGCACTCCTTTGAGAGTTAAGATATGGCATTATTTTTCTTGTAAATATTGAAAGATTCAAACTGAGTTTGTGTTGCGGCATCCTTGTGAAACCTAGGCCTATAGGTGGTAAATTTTTCTAGATGACGATTAGCATGATAACAATAATGAGATAGTACATGGTGGTGAAAATAAATTTTGAGGACCAACAGCCTTAGACGATTAAATTGTATGTATATGGAAGTTTAAGGTTTTTAGAATGGGTATGAGTAAGTACCAAGATATATTTATATATTTAGAGATATGATGAGTTGTGGTTGGAGAGATAGATTTTGAATTTCGAAGACGAAATTTTTCTAAGATGGATAGATTGTAAACCCCCAGAGATTTAGCTATTTTAATTTATTATAATATTCAAAATTATTATTTTTATTATTAATTTTTATTGAGTAAACAAAAGTATCCCTTATAAAATAATTTCCGTAACTTTAATTTTTAGGAGCACAACATTAGCCATTATCTCCAAACAAATTTTATATGCATGATCTAGACGAGCCCACCTTAATTTATGATTATCATATCTCACTCAAACATATCTCCTGGTGCTCTATTTTTAATGTAAAATATTCGGGTCAAAAACTTAATTTCTAGCACCTACAGTGTAACCGTTGACCATTCCGATTTAAATTGGAGATCCAATTTCGATCAATTCTTTCGACCTAATGTATGATCATGATCTATACTAGGTCTAAGACACACATGATACATGTATCCCACTCTATTGAACCTCTATGTGCTATCTACCCTCAATAGTCACAAATGACCAATTTCCTAGTGAATCGGACCAACCTAGTCAAACTAAACCGCAATGACCCGAACCTGACCCAACTAGAAGTAGTTGGACTTAACCTAGGTTGACTAAGCTAGGTAGGACCATCCATATTAAACATCATTTCAGTTTTGGACAGCCATGGTTTTACTAAATCATTAGGATGGAATGTGAAAGGAAAGGGGTTATAACTTGTGACCTTTCCTTACCCCATTGGTAACTCCAAACCCTTCCCCTCCCCACTAGGCTGTCCATAACCCCCATCTCTTCACCTCCCCCATTCAAACCACCTGAAGAAAATTTCTTCCTAACTCTCTTTCTCACACTTTCTCTTCACAAACTATCTCCAAATTCCTTCTCTATCTCCCTCCACACCTTCATCCATCCAACCCTACCCAGGCTGAATCTTAATTCAGCAATACCCCCACCAATCCGGCCCTATCTCCCTCCACAGTAAGTATCTTTTTCTCAAATTTTGTATGCTCCTTACTCTCCCTGTCTTTATCACTTTCTCTTCACAAACCTTCCATCAAAATTCATTCTAAGTTTTTCAAAAACAGCCCTTCATCTGAGGTGTCCAGGCTTAATCCGAATTCAGTGTATCCTCTTCTCAGGCCACTCCACCACCTCCATAGTCTCCAAACCACCACTACAGCACCCAAATATCCTTCCCCTACCTCTCCTTAACAAGTTTCATTTATAACTAAGCACCTAAATTATCCTACAACTCCCCCAAACACTCCTTACAAAATAAAGACACACTGCTGAATCCGCCAGCAATAGCACCACTTAAACACCTTGTTGCCACCAATTCCAGCACTAAAACCCCTTCAACAACTACCCTATCTTCATCCTCTATCTCTCTCCTAATCTCTCTAATCCGCAAAGTACTTCGAGAAATGTTTTGAAGCCCCAGACAGTAGCTACGAGATGAAGTGTCCAAATCTGGACAGATTTGTGCAAGCAGTGCACAACCCTCTTTTGCCTTCCCATTTCACTTTGGTAAGAGCTCCAACTCCTCCTACTCAACCCTTTCTATATTTACTTCATATCCTTATTAAATTTTACTAACTTTGTATTCATATTTTTATGATATTATACCAAGAATATTTATTACTTCTCATGTCTAGACTTGAATGTTATTTATGCACTTGTTGTCCTATTCACTTTGCCATGATCTAAAATCCAAGCAACCACTTGCAAAATATAATTTTTACTCTAATTATCACTAAATTTCAGAATGTATAAATTTTGTTTAGGGTGTTATATATAAATAAATGCATGGTTGAGACATGATTAAATATTGTGCAACTAGTAATGCATTTTGCCTAGGTTTTGTGATAGCTAGTTTTATTGTTTATAAACACTATGTTGGAATATAGAAGATGTCATGCTAAGGTTGTTCACTAGTTATAATAGTGCTTTCACACATGTTTCATGACAAATACAAGAAAGAAATAAGGTATATGCCATGATCTTATTATAAATTCAGATTTGACTTGTCTATGTATACTTGATATTTTGTAGTAGAACGAGAGTTGTATATAGTTGGATGAACGGATATACTTGAGAAATATAGTATGTGATTGTTTGTGATGACCCTAACTTGACCTATTGTTAATGCTCATGTGCATATTTTAATAGACAAAACTAACCCTAAGTTGGTTAACATAGTTTGACACTTAGTGAATACCAAGGTTGATGATACGTTGTATATGGAAATCTAGTGTGAGAACACCTAGTACCTATATGAACCTTCGTTATAACCATGTTTATGAGGCTTGACGATGTTATGTAACTAGTAGGCTTAGTTTTTACACACTTTCTTGGTCCTTGACTAGTGAACCTTAGCCAACCTACTTTATTAGAACCCCAAATTATTTTAGACTCTAAATAATTGATGGTATTATATAAGTGGTATCCTTGATTAAATTAGACCCTAATTGTCTAAAGATTAATGACGTAGAGTATTTGTACTCTTGTGCATGCTTAGTGAACCATGTCATAGTAACTAATTTTATGATATTATATATTTAGGCTCTTGGGATCGCACGAGCGTGAATTCGAGAGCAGGTTCTTTGTATTATCAACTTGGAGTTCCAGGCAAGTGTACCTTGCCAAATATTGTAGTATTATTATTTATTTCCTTGCTTATTTACATTGATTGTACTTTCTTAAACCTAGGACCGTGTGGCATACTTAGCGTCCGGTTATAGTCGGGTGCCAACCCCGTACGCGGAGTTGTGTATGTCATTAGAGATGGACATTCGTGACCCTTTATATTCTGGTACTTGTTGTATCAAGTACAATAACCTAGGACACTTGACACCATACATGAGACAGAATCTTCCTGAGATATTCAAGGTGATTCTGTGTAGGATACAGGATAGACATAGACATGAGATTCTTAGAGATTATGACTTGTTGCATTAGCTATGATCTCACGTGACATGGACATGAGACGTTATGGACATGAGACGTGTGGTTACATTGGGTGGGGAGAGACACACAGGCTACAGGCTATTCTATATATATATACTACTATTGTGAGGTTGTAGACTCTCGAGCAGAGCTAGACCTATTACTAGTTATTGCTGCTACCGGCTCCCCGACACAGAGCTTTTAGCGGTCTCAGCCTGAGTACTAGTGATGCTCTCACTTGCATATCACATAGCTGGTTACATAGTTTGCCCTATTGTTATATTTTTATATACTGCATTTATTTTGGCATGCTGTTTCTTGTACCTTGTTACGTCCCTCTGAGGACCTGGTCCCTTGCCAGTTTTGCAGCATAGACCATTGTGGAGCCTGCCTAGAGTTGCTGATGTGTGTTGCTTTGTCTTGCAGGAATTGGTGCCAGGTACTTATATCTTTTCTTTTGGAGTCATGGTTATTATTCATATTATTTATTCATCTGCTGATATAGCCTAGTTTTATAGACTCATATTCCTTTCTCGAGTCTATTCGAGCTTATGTGTTACTGGCGGCCGACTTTAGCACATATAGCTCATTCTTGTATATTCTGATCAATGTGGATTGAGCCATAGATATTTATATTTACTTGATTATATAGATAGTGACCATTTTAATACAGCTTATACGTATTCGAGTCGGACCGGAGTCTGGTCGAATGTGTAGCTGGCATGTTACGTATTCCTAGTCCTACTTATTTTGGGACTGGGGCGTGACATAATGTGGACTTGGAAAAGTTCTAAAAATATCTTACTCAGAGGTAATGTGGACGTGGTAAGATATGAATCGGTGGGGGTAAAGAAAAATAGGATAGAGGTGGTGATAGTTTTACCCTGTCGGAGAAAGTGGAGAGACGTAGTTCAGAGGTAATATGAACATGAACTACTCGATAGCAACAACCTGGGAGGTTTACTCAGAGGTCACTTAGACATGGCAAACTCAGCTGGGGAAAAAATATTGGGACAACAGTTCAGAGGTAATATGGACGTGAACCCATATCCGAAAAATTTACTGGGGAGTGATTTTCTGAGTGGGGATAGACCTGAAGGTTGCTCCGCTGGGGAGAGTTTTAGGGGGTTATCATCCGAAACTTTTTGAAGGAGCAAATTGCCACGTGGGAGTGAGATCAATTTGTCGTGACCGTCTCCTTACTATAAATGCAAAGTGATGACTTTGGCATTGATCAGATCCTGGATTTTCCTTTTTAGTACGAAACATGCCTTTCTGGGGTGATGAATGTACCGATAAAAGAGACAATATTCTAGGTCATCGACCTTGCCAGCCCTTTCAGGGTGTCTGATGTTGGGTAGCCGAAGCTTGTTTTCCTTCATCAATATATTGAAGATTTCAATGATGTCATCATCATTGAAAGAGAAAGTCTCTTTTGGCTTTCGGGCTTCCGATACCCGAGTCGTACGGTCTCCAGGAAAGATGGTCATAGTTGCATCATCTTCGGACTCAGAGGGAATTCTACCTCCAGCTTTGGATGCTGCTCTGTTTCTTTCAGGGAGACTACCCCCAGACATGTCGTTGTCTGGTTCTTCTTCTTTCTTTTTTTTGTCTTTATCCACAGAAGTTGATTTAGAAGGACCTGCCTCTGGTATTACAGAAACAGACTCTGAAGGTTTGGAGTTTGCAAGAGATGCGGTATACCCTAACCCAAAGCGAGTTCGTTGACAGTAAGGATCACCATGCAACGGTATTCTTCTACCTTTTCCATAATTGAGGTCTTGCTTCAACTTCAAATCATAACCCATGTTTTGCATAATCTTTAAAGCCTGTGGGCTATATCTGTGGATTTGCATTTTTCCAACATCAGACTCGGGAGAATCCTCTTGTACAATCGGTCTATTTCGCATTCGACCGAAGACCATTGGATGTTGATCTTTGTGAGTAGGTGGAACAATAAAGATAGAATCTTCATGTGGCCCATATGTCATGACAAAATTAGATATTGACGCTACTTCCCACATGATCTCCCCACGCTTGGTAGTTAGGGGAACTACTTGATTTTGACCCCTGTCTTTGCGTTTCTGGATCAAAAAATCACGTAAATCAGGGGGATTAATGGAAGAAGAAGAAGAAGAAGGCTTATTATGCCCTTTTACATGAGTAGGGACGCGGAGATTAGGGACCAGAACCCTTTCCCTGCCATAGGAATACAGTAGTTCACCCATGTGAGTAGCATATGATCCCTCATCTGTCTGAGGAGCGTACCTTCTTATGAAACGAGTATTCTTTACGCGGACGGGCTTATCCTGGCGTAATCTGGAGCTTTGCACAGGTTCGCGTAAAACGGGAAAAGTCCTCAAATGGCCTCTAGCGTCTCGCGTAATCTGAAGAGTGGGTAAGTTCTTCTCTTGGTGGCGTACAAGCCTAGAGGTTGGGAGACTCGCCACTTGTTTTTCCTTGATGTGATCAAAGGGACCATCTGCCTCATCATAGATGGGAGATATATTTTTACGCGCAGAGCGCGTTTAAAATTTCCGAATTGACGTTGAGGCCTTGTCAGAAATTTTGTCTGTCACGTCACATACGGGAGATGAAGTTTTATGCGCAGGGCGCGTTCTAGACTTCTGGATTGGCACTGAGGCATTGCCAGAACTTGTCTGCCACGTCACAGACGGGAGACGAGATTTTACGCGCAGGACGCGTTCTAGACTTCTGGATTGGCACTGAGGCATTGCCAGAAGTTTTGTCTGCCATGTCACGGACGGGAGACAAGATTTTACGCGCAGGGCGCGTTCTAGACTTCTGGATTAGCACTGAGGCCTTGCCAGAAGTTTTGTCTACCACGTCACAGACGGGAGACATAGTTTTACGCGCAGAGCGCGTAGGCTGTGTTGTCATAACCTTGTTGATCAGAGGAGGAGAGCTTGCAGGAAGGGTAGAGGACGTCTTGGGCATCCAAACTTTACGCATCTTCTTGTTATTCTGGACAGAGGGGGAACGAGAGCTACCCCCTGCACGAAGCAAGTCTTCATAAGCAGATTGGTCGAATTGGACGACCAAAGTCTTCTTCGTCGATCCGACGGATACCACATCGTGTTGAGCAATTGCCTTCTCGTCAGATGAGAAAGTATATCCCCAGCAGAGTCGCCATCTTGTGTTTGATGATAAATAAAAGAATGAAACTAGGTTTATACGAAACCCTTTTTTTGTTTACAAACAGGAAAAAAAGAGTATAATTAATCCTATACGAGGATGTTAAGTACAATAAAAATAATTCTGGAGAAAAATTGCTATAGGAGTCTGATCTGCGGTCGATCACTTTGTCCCTTGGACCATACGATGATGAAGAAGTACTGTAGAAGAAGAATAAGCTTCAAAGATTGCAGGAGGGATTGAATTCTCGTTGCCAAAGTTGTCAATCAACGCTCTCTGTCTGTGCTCTCTCTCTATAATCTCTTGATTTATGATCTTGATCCTCTCTTCGATCTTTCGACCTACTTTTTGACTTTTTTCCTCGACCTTGATCTCCTATAACCAGATGTCTCTATTTATAGAGATCAGTCACAATAACTATCCAGTCGGCGTAGAAGCCAAACTGTAGAAAGAGTTGCACCTTTTACGTGGCGTTTATAATAACTGCTACCCATGTTTGAATGATCCTCTGAATATACGTATGACACGTATCCTATTATAAGGTAATACGTATAACTGCCTATCGAAGATCACGACATGCAAGCCACGTAGGTAACTGCCCCTCGCGTAGAGATGGTTGGCATAAAAGCCAAATAGTTGTCTTGTTGGCGTAAAGGTCAAATAGTTATCTTGTTGGCGTAAAAACCAAATAGCTGTCTTGTTGGCATAAAAGCCAAATAGCTGTCTTGTTGGCGTAAAAGCCAAATACATGTCTTGTTGGCGTAAAAGCCAGACAGCTGCATAATAGGTAACCAGCATAAAGATAGCCAATTATCCTTCCTAACTGAGGTCTTGAGCGTATTCTGGACCAAATAGCCTTATCATGTACCTTTGCAAATATAGCCTGAGTTAGTGTATTTCGAGGAGATAGCATACGGCGTGCTCCTATAGTTGAAAATAGTCTCGTTGGCGTAAAATGCCAGGATGGTGATGTAAGCGTATTAGCCCTAGTTTTAGCTCTCCCAGTCATGACAAAATTATAAAGGATAGAACCAAATCTCGTGCATTTAATGCAGAGATATGCCTCAATCTCGTGCATTAAATGCCGAGATATGCCTCGAGCTCTGTACGAGAAACAGCTTTTGACGTGGCGTATAATTTCGTCTCATCTTGAGCGTAAAAACTTATCTCTGCCTGTGTAGAATAGGCACCGTATTCCTTGAATGCGTAAAAATGGCTTGTATCAAGGATATGTCACTAAACGACAGTCTGGGTCTCTGTGCAAAATCATCATCACAGTCGTCCTCTCGATCGTCGTGCAGTACTTTTGTCAGGAGTCAGGTTCACTGTTTTGTCTGACAGATTCATTCGAGGAATACAAAGAGTTCCTCGTATGATTTTATATTGCATTAAAGACAAACGTATTTTATGCCATAGGGAGGTGTAGCCACCTTTTATGCCAAAATAGCATTGAAGCGCTGCTTTACGTGGGCAGCTCTGAAGCTCTTCTTTACGCCAAACAGCTCTGAAGCTCTATTTTACGCGAGCAGTTCTGAAGCCATATTTTATGACATACAGCCTTAAAGTGCTGCTTTAAGCGGACTTCATGCATGTTGGGGGTTTTGACTGTATAATACGCATATAATTCTCCAGCGTATTTCATAATTCTACAGTCATGAGTTGGATAGTTCTTCTCATGTACTCATAACTGCCTAGATGCATATGCAATCACTTTGCCATGCTGCATCAATACGCATCCCAAGCCTTTCCCCGATGCGTCACTGTAGATTATATAACCTCCTGATCCTGATGGAATAGTCAATACTGGTGCTGTAGTCAGTCGCTTCTTCAACTCTTCAAAAGCGGCTTGACACTCGTCGGTCCATATGAATTCTTGATCCTTACAAGTCAACCGAGTCATAGGTGCTGCTATCCTTGAGAAGTTCTCCACGAACCGTCTGTAATATCCCGCAAGTCCAAGAAAACTTCTCACCTCCGCTGCTGATTTAGGAACAGGCCATGTCTCGACTGCCAAGATCTTTTCGGGATCAACAGAAATATCCTCTCCTGTAATAACATGCCCAAGAAATGAAACTCTGTCCAAGAAGAACTTATATTTACTGAGCTTCGCATACAACTGTTCTCTCCTCAGTGTCTCTAGAATAATCCGCAAGTGCTTCTCGTGCTCCTCGTGGCTCTTCGAATAGACAAGTATATCATCTATGAAGATGACCATGAACTGGTCCAAATACTGGTGGAAGACTCGATTCATTAAGTCCATAAAGATAGCTGGAGCATTGGTCAACCCAAATGGCATGACCAAAAACTCGTAGTGCCCATATCTTGTCCGGAATGTGGTCTTCGGAATGTCCTGCTTTCGTACCTTCACCTGGTGATATCCCGATCTCAAATCTATCTTCGAAAACACCTTGGCTCTACTGAGTTGATCAAATAAGTCATCAATGCATGGCAAGGGGTATTTGTTCTTCACAGTCACTGTCTTCAAGGCTCTGTAGTCAATACACATACGCACTGACCCATCCTTCTTTGGTACAAACAACACTGATGCTCTCCAGGGTGATGCACTCGGTCGGATAAAATCTTTCTCTTCTAGTTCTTTTAAATATGCCTTCAGCTCATCCATCTCCTTCTTTACCAGTCTGTAAACATGCGATGCTATGGGTGCCGCTCCTAGTGTCAACTCAATCGAAAACTCTACGTCTCTGTATGGGGGTAGTCCTGGCAATTCCTCTGGAAAGATGTCTTGAAGTTCTAAAATAATGGGGTGATAAACAACGTCGTCCATCGCGAGCTACATACCATCAAGGATTTCTGTAGATCCTCGTGCAAACTCAAGTTCAGGCTGGCCTGGTACCTTAAAAAGAAGGCTTCCTCCAAAACAATCGAAGAAAGCATGGTACTTGCTTAGCCAGTCCATTCCAAGCACAATATCAAAAGATGGCATAGTAAGGACTAAGAGTCGAGCGTTTATCTCTCTGCCACGTATCACTATAGGACCCGATCTACAAACTCGGCTAACTGGTACTACTCCTCCTCTAGTAAGAATTCTAACACAACTAGATAAAGGTGTAGAGACAATGTTGTATTTAGCAATAAAACTAGATGATATGAATGAGTGGGTGGCTCCCGTATCAAACAATGTCATATCAGGAAAAGTAAAAGCAAGAGTAATACCTGCTATGACATCCACCTCCTGATCCAAGTCATCCATTTCCAATACAAAAGCTTGCCCATTCTTTTGCGGCTGTCTATGTCCAGCCCTCATATACTGATCCTCCTGGGTAGGTAGCGGTGGTCCTCGCTGAAATCCTCCTGCTATTGGGGGTCGAGGTTCTCCTGGTCTAGCCATCTGTTGAGCTGGCTTCGGTGTTGGAAGTGTTAGTCTCTGTGCTGGCGGTGGTAGTGTCAATGTCTATTGCCTTGGACACTCTCTTGCCAAATGCTGTCTGGAACCACATCGTAAACACTGTCCCAAGCGATTCCGACAATCTCTCAAAATGTGTTCAATTTTCCACAATAATTACATTAGGATTTCTTCAGAATCTGGTACGGTCCGGCTCTGTGTTGTTGATGATGATGTGCCAAGGGACGTCTGAGAGGTCCTCCTTGTTGTGTCCTTGTCGGTCCCTGATGTATCCTTGTCGATCCTTGTTGTGTCCTCAGCTGACCTCTTTTTTCTCTGCTGATAGTTTCTTGCAATCTGGCTTCTGTCAGTAACTCGGCATAAGAGATCCGGGACTGTGAGCTAGTGTAATGTTGGAGCTCCTGGGTCAGTCCTCGATGAAACCTCTTAGCCTTAGCCAAGTCATCTAGTATCAAGGCAGCGCCATATTTATTGAGACGACTAAACTCGGCATAATATTCGTCCACTGTTCTGTTCTCCTGCTCCAAGTGAAGAAACTGATCGTACAATACATCTTTGACGGTGTCCGGGAAGTACTTTCTCTCAAAGCACTCCAAGAACTGCTCCCAAGTCTGGTATGTACCCAACTGACGCTCCATGGATTCCCACCAGTGATGAGCATTACCATCTAGAAGCATCCTTACACCTGTCATCCATAAGTCTGCAGGTAGCTGCGATGCTTCCAATAGCTTCTGCGTGTGAGTAATCCAGTTGGTAGTCTCCTCTGGGCTCTCAGTGCCTTTGTACGGCTTGGGACCCATCTGTATAAAGTCCTTTACTGAACCAACTCTAGCTCGAGGTACTGGAGCTAGTGCTTAAGTTGGAACAGTAGCCTGTGCAGCCATCCTCTCAAGTGCTGCCAGAAATTCTTGCCTCTTCTCTGCAGCTAGTGTGGCGGCCTGTTGTCGTTGTTCCTATATGATCATCTGGAAGAATTAAAATAGCTGTATCTGGCCATCCTGCGGTATCGACGAAGCTGGAAGGTTCCCATTGGGTGAAGCGGGAAAATCTGATGGAATTGGAGTGTGAGTGTGTTCATCTGGTCCCGGAAGCCTAGGAATTGTTGGGGTCCCTCCTTGAGTCTGATCATTGACTCCAGAAGGTGTGTCGCCATTGGTGGCGGTACATCTATTTTGCGTATCCATCTCTCTGCAGGTGATGTACGAAACGATTAGAAGAAGTACATGAATCAAACAGGATGCAAGCATTTAAATAGGAAGGATAAGTTTAAGTCAAGCGTGGATGAGATCATTATACTCTATTCCTATACGCAGGCTTGTTCGGTACAGTTACGTAACCGAGATAATATATTCTCGACCTGCATGGGCTACCACTAAAAATATGTTACCCCCCAGTCCCAAAATACGTAGGACTAGAAATACGTAACACGCCAACCGTATATATACGAACTCTAATATATGGAAACCATATACACACGTACGTTGTACATGAATATTCAATTCATCTATGGTAATATATTATCTCAACAAATCACACGCAATCTATATCTCATCCACAGCACAAATAATAGATAAATGGGAAATAAATAGCTGAATAATAACTGATGTCAAATAAGCAGTCTCAAAGTATAATAGTCGGATGGAAACAAATCCACTACAAATCGACTATGCCAAAACTACTAAGGAGAGAAGAGAATAAACTCTAATATAAGAATAAATATCTCGAAACGAATATCAACTAAAGTCTCTAAATAACTGCAATGAATCACAGATACACCGAGGGTAAGACCTCCTTAGACTGATAAGTAGCGTCAGGTCCAGGTCCATACTCCTGCGGATACTCCTGCTCATCTATATCTGGAAAGGTACCAGGACCTCAGAGGGACGTAACAAGATACATAATAACATGCCAATAAAGTACTGAAATGTAAACATCCAATGGGGTCGCCTAACCGTCTAAGTGAATGCAGTTTGAAAACAACTTTCCACCAAGTGGGCTATCTGGCTAAAAATAGGATTGGCGTGACTCTCTCGGAGAATCAGGGGCCTCAAAGCATGTCGTCTTTTGAACGGCAGAGGCCGCCAATTGTATAGGGGTCATCACCGCCCGTATCTCCAGCGGAGCTTCCGGGTTACAAAAAGAAAAAGTACAAAAGAGCCCAAATGCCTTACTTGTTGTTCTTCCCACCCCATGCTCTAAGCATGTCATATACATGACACGACAGTACCTCTAATAACTGCCAGGTCTACTAGCATGCAAAGTTTCTATTGGCAGTTATCCCTATCCATCGCACGACCTATACGTACCAGTGGCCAGCCGAGTACGCAAGTCCGTGTCCTACATGTGACTCACACTCGTGTAAGAATAGTGTTATGGCCAATAAAACATAAAATGTCTCATGATAATGGGGTAGTCTTATAAAGTAGGTCCAATGTATATACATAAATAAAAATATAGCACGACGACACCGTCGTTGCACCCAAGTTTCCTTGGACGCGCAGTTTATATAGCAGTTTAAAATATATGAACTAAATAAGCAGAAATAAAATATGCATGCATCATATGGAATATAAATAACAGTACAATGGCAAGGTATACTTGCCTGGCAAGAAATATGTATGGTGTAGGCGTCCAAATGTCAAGGACACGGAATCAAAAACTAATGGCTCCGAACAAACATCTCCGGATGCTGAAATAGACATCACCAACGTTTCCAGAATCAGCAAAATAGCTAGAAATCACTACCCTTTTGTCCAATTTGGACACAGGGGCAAAATAGTAATTTAGGATCAAAGTGGGGTCCACGTGTAGCCCACTTTGCACCGAAAAGCGTGCCAAGGGTAACAGTCTCTAAATGGGACAAATTATAGGTCAAACAAACTCTAGAAGTCAGTACGAACTCAAATGTATGTCCAAATGTGGATCCCGATGAGCCGAACACAATTTCGCCCAAAAAGTCAACCGTGGGACCCGCCAATTGGCGACTTGGTCAACTATCTCAGAATTATGTAAAAATTAGGTCACAGGACCAGCGCGATACCACGAGTCCAGTGGCGCAAGTTTTGTCACATTCTGACGAACGTGCACAAAATGCGCAGGGCTTTTGCAAAAGTTACGACATGGGATATTTGTTGCGGATACGGGCTGATTCCGAGGTGCACACGCGTCCAAATCAGCTTTCGCAAAATCTTACATGTCAGGGTACACTGCGCGCACCTTTTGGTACACTTGGTACACGACGGGACGGTCCCGTTTGGCGGGGCGCGCTCCGTATCGCAATTTCTAGAATTTGCCAAAAATAGGTTTTTGGAATTTTTTAACTAATTTAATTCTACATACATCAGTTAATAATTTAATATAAAAAATAGAAATTAAACTAGGTCAAGTGGTCTCCGCATACCAAAAAGAAAAATTAAATTCGGATCTCTGTGGTGGGAGATACGAACCCGTGAACATAGGTAGTCACTGCAGTTTTCTGCGATACCCCAAAGTTGTTATTTTTTGTCAACTTGGACGCTGTTTTTGTCTAGGGTTATGCGATGTTCGAGGTAAACTATCATACAAATAATGAAGGGGGTTAAGTGGTGAACATACTGGTGAAGACGGGGTCGAGTTTGGTTCAGCGAGATGACGGAAAACGCGTTGTGAACGCAGGAAGGTTGCTGTTCAAAACTGCAGTTTGCGTTTTGTGCGGGGTCGTGGTCGTCGATGGCGGTTCTTGGCGGCGTCGGCGGTCCGGGCTGGGCAGCGAACGACGGTCTAGGATCGGCGGTCAGATGGGAAGGAGGAGGGCTATGAGTTTTAGGGTTAGGGTTTTGGAGATGAATATATATAGAAGAGAGGGAGATCGAGAGAGAGCGGTCGGGGGTCTGCGCTGCTGCTGTGGTTCTCTTATTCGGGTGAACGTGGGTTGGGGTTTAAGGCTATGGGGTTTGGGTAGTGTTTGAACGGGTTGGGGCTTAATGATCCATTAAGGATTTTCTATTTGCATTTTCTTTTTCCTTTCTTTTTCATATTTCTATTTTCTTTTCTTTTCTTTTCAATTCTCTTTCTTTCTTTTTCTTTCCTAATAAATTATATATATATAGAAAATTCTAAAAATTATATTTATGCGTACCATTAAGCTAACAACTGTCCAAAGGGTCTCCTACATGGAATAAATTAGGAAAAATTTATAATGGCTCCATAAATCCCCTAAATGCATAAACACCTTTTTTTTTTAATAAATTCTATTTCCCCTATTTATCTCATAATTACTATAATTCAATTATTAATTAATTAAAAAGGTAAATACGGTTTTTAGGATTAGGGGTTTTACAATTGGGTTAAGGTAATAACCTATATATTAAGGTCACACTAGATAGTAAATATAACTAATATAATCATAAGTTATATATATATATATATATATAACTTAGTAATATTAGCTAGTTTAGCTAATACCTGCAAGGTATTGACCTAGAAACTTAGGTATAACCTAGTTTTGACTAGAGTTGACTATTTTGACCCTAAAAGTCAACCCTTTAGGTAGCTTGACCTAGTCCTGACCTACAAAATCATATTTTTAGCTTATTTAAGTTTGTTATTATTTTAATACACCAAATGACATAAAATCGTGTATATAGGTCGGTGTGACACTAGTTCGGACACCATTTCATGTTATTTACTCAGGACCTCAGGCAAGTAGATCTCTCTGTTAGTTTTCAGTACTTGATAGTGTATATATCACATGTTCTAGATCTATTTTACTTGATTCTGATACCATATTACATGGGCTGATATTATATGGATCGAGTCAGGAGATGTTATTTATTTGACGGGTGTATCGGGTACTCCTTACACATGTACTTTATCGTGTACATTGGGTATTCTTTGTGCTCGTATCTATTCATGGTCCATGTGTGCTCATGCCATATTTGTGTGCTTCGTGTGCTCATATTATATTCGTGTGCATAACGTGTCGTGATTGAATCCATGAATATTAGTTGGGGCGGGAGAGTAGGAGTTGGTTATGTGATCAAACCTTTAGCATATACTTGTGCATACAATTATAAAATACACGTATAATTGAGTTACCGTAGTATTGTGCAACCCAAGCCGATCACATAACGAACTTGTGCTCTATATCACTTAGATAGTATCACCAGCTCTCTTATCTATAATTCACATCATATTGTTGTATTTATCCTTCCAGTTATCCATCGTGTTTACCTGCTTATTTCAGTTATATTTTATTTCCTAGTTATATGTGCATCTTGTATTCATTTTTATTATTTGTTATATATCCTCTATCATGTATATGAAACTGCTTTCAGAGTTTTATATTTTGCTATATTCCTGACTGAATTTTTTTTCCAGATAACTATTTAGAGGACTAGTGTCCTACACACTATGGCCAACA